>PVHT021183696.1:35836327-35863696 GCA_004024745.2 Catagonus wagneri | reverse complement strand
AGATTTTTTTTTCTGAAATAATAAACCCCAAGAAAAGTATTGTATGTGAAAAACAAATGTTACTTTTATGTGTACCATTTTCCAAACCTAGTAACGTTAAAAAGGAAAAAAAAAATTATAAGTGTAAATGTAAGTATAAATCTAGAGAACATTTGGTTAATTGCAGCTTATTGCAGTATAGGTAGTCCTTGAGAAAAGGCAAATAATTCTCAAAAACATTTTTAGCGGTTCAACCTAAAAATGTAATGCACTTCCTCATTCATTTCCTTGTCCTGTACCTTCTACATGTGTCATATTGTACAAGGGTATCAATACTTGATATTTTAACTTTACAAATTTCTCAGATGTCAACTACATATACATTTTTTTTTTCTTTTTACAGCTGCACCTTCAGCATATGGAAGTTCCCAGGCTAAGGGTCAGATACCACTGAGCTGAACCAATGAACTGAAACCATTTCTCCAGAACATGTTTTTTCTAAATAAATAATCCAAGGCTTTCATGGTAATGACAGGCTACACTTGGTTTCACCCTTTGTCTTCATCTTTACTATCCAAGATACTTATTTCAATAAATAAGTGCCGAGATGTAATGTACCACATGATAAAGATAACTAACACTGCCGTATGTTATGTGGGAAAGTTGGTAAGAGACGGAGTTCCCATTGTGGCCCAGGGGAAGCGAATCCGACTAGTATCCATGAGGGTGCGGATCCAATCCCTGGCTTCCCTCAGTGGGTTAAGGATCCTGCGTTGCCGTGAGCTGTGGTGTAGGTCACAGACGTGGCTCAGATCCCGCGTTGCTGTGGCTCTGGTATAGACCAGTAGCTGCAGCTCCAATTTGACCCCTAGCCTGGGAACTTCCATATGCTGTGGGTGCAGCCCTAAAAAAAGAAAGAAGAAACTCATGGACTTGGAGAACAGACTTGTGGTTCCCAAGAGGGAGAGGAAGGGAGTGGGATGGACTGAGGGTCTGGGGTTAATAGGTGCAAACTTTTGCATCTGAAGCGGATTAGCAATGAGATCCTGCTGTATAGCACAGGGAACTACATATAGTCACCTGTGATAGAACGTGATGGAGGATAATGCGAGAAAAAGAATGTGTGTATATGTGTGTGTGTGTGTGTGTGTGTGTGTGTGTGTTTGCCTGGGTCACTTTGCTGTACAGTAGAAACTGACAGAACATGTAAACCAGCTATAATGGAAAAAAAATCATTTTAAAAAAAGAAGAAAAAGGGAAAATTGTTATGAGAGGAAATCCTGAGAGTGCTCATCACAAGGAAAATGTTTTTTTCTATTTCTTTGTATCTATAGGAAACGATGGGTGGTCACTAAATTTATTGTGGCAATGATTTTAAAAATAAAATAAAGTGCTTATTTCAAGCCCTCAGAACAAAGAGACAAGGGAGCCCTCTGGCTTGTTTTCCCTTAGGGGTAAATGGCCCTTGGTACCACCTGAGGATATAGATGTACAGACAGACCTCAGAAATCTTGCGGTTTGGTTCCATATCACCGAAGTAAAGCAGGAATCACAATAAAGCAAGTCACATGAATTTTTTTGGTTTCCTAGAGCCTGTAAAAGTTACCTCTACCCTGTACTGTAGTCTGTTGAGTGTGCAATAGCATTATGTCTAAAAAAGACAATGCGTACTTTAAATGAAGAAGTCTTCACTGCAAAAAAAGGCTAAGCATGGCCTGAGCCTTCAGCAAGGCGTAATCGTTTTGAAATAGTATCACCAGGGATCGGCACATCACCATCCAAAGGTAATAATAACGAAAAGATTTGGAATATTATGAGAATGACCCAAAATGTGGCACAGAAACATGAACTGAGCAAATGCTGGGGGAAAAATGGTAACAGCAGACTCACTGCCACAAACCTTCATTTTGCGAAAAACAAAATATCTGCAAAGCTCAATAAAACGAGGTTATGCCTGTAACTGTTTCGTCCTGGGAGTGGGTCCCCTCACCCCGAAAATCTGTGGCAGGAGGGCTCTGGGCAGTTTCTACATGTCTTGCAGGGTGGAGCCGAGTTGCTTGGTGTTGCTGCCCAAATAGAACTGCTTATTTTTTTCATTGGAGGGGTGGGGCGGGCACAGAAGCGGGGAGGCTCTCCTTTCTAAGGAGCAGGTACTTAAAAAGATGTCTCTAAAAGAAAGATTAATCAGGTGCCTTGCTTTGTGGCTTTTCTAAGGGGCTTTGTGGCAATTTTGTGTACAAACGGTCCTTAGCTTCAAGTTAGTTCCTGAGTGTGGAAAAGGATGCCAAGTATGTAGCTTTCACTGGAACGGCACCTGTTCCGTATTCTACTACCTGTTCTCTCACTACTCTATTTTTTTTTAATTTTTAACCATTTTTAAAATTGAAGTATAGTTAACTTACAATGTTAGTATCAGCTGTACAGCAAAGTGATTCATTTTACATATATATTATATATATATATATGTGTGTGTGTGTGTGTGTGTGTGTGTGTGTATATATATACTTTTCCAGATTCTTTCCCATTGTAGGTCATTACAAAATATTGAATATAGTTCCCTGTGCTATAGAGTAGGTCTTTGTTGTTTATCTACTTTATGTATAAGTAGTGTGTTATGTGTGAATCCTAAACTCTTAGTTTATCTTTCTCCCCTCCTCTATCCCCTTTGGTAACAGGAAGTTTGTTTTCTATGTCTGTGAGTCAATTTACGCTTCTTTTTTAATACTCTCTTTAAAAACTGTAACAGTTCTCCAACTACCCACCCCAGCGTCATTCACCTAGCCTTCCTTTATTCATTCTCTCCGTAGTAGCTGTCACCTGTAATGTGCTGGTATAACATCTTTGCTTTGGTTTCTGATGTCTCCGTGTCTCTCCCCCAGCAGAATATATGTATGAAGAGGGTGGGAATATTGTCTGTTTTTTTCGCAGCAAATAACTTCAGTGTCTGGAACAGACTCTCTGGAACCTCATACACGTTCAAATTTATTAAATGGCTAAAGAGCACATATTTGCAACTCTCCACCCAAAATGTAGACAGATCACCTATACTTATGAGAAGCCAGATCTTTGACTATGAGGCATGTGCTCATTCGAAGTTTTCTGGCATCAAGTCTGGTTAACCAAGCCTTTATTTCATGCACCAAGATTTTAAAATGCACACTATAGTATGTGGAATGATTGACCCATGGGGACCTGCTGTATACATATTACGAGGAATTCTACGCAATATTCTGTGATAATCCATGTGGGAAAAGAATCTGAAAAAGAGTGGATATGTGTACGTGTATAACTGAATCACTTTGTTGTACAGCAGAAATTATCACATTGTAAATCAACTATACCTCAATAAAACTAAAAAATGAAAATAAAATAATAACTCTGGGAGTTCCCGCTGTGGCAGTGGGATAAAAATCCAACTGCAGCAGAGGTGCAGGTTCGATCCCGGTTTGGTGAAGCTGGTTAAAGGATCCGACATTGTTGTAGCTTCAGCAGAGGTCACAGCTGTGGCTCAGATTCAGTCCCTGGCCCAAGAACTTCTGTATGCCACTTGTGTAGCCATTAAAAAAAAAAAAAGTTTGTATCACCTTAGGTACTTCTCCTTAATCTTAGTTGGTTCATGAAACTGTCAGGAAAAGAACCTGCTTTTGATTATATACGGCTTTTTTTGCCTCCAAGATAGTCTTTTAAAAAGTAATTTAACCTCTTACTAAATTATATCCAAAATTTAATATTTCGTAGGTCTTCCCAGAATATCATTTTCTCCCTTTCAACGTATTTTATAATTTAGAGTTAGGATAGTAAATCTATTAAATACCTTAGTCTCTACCTTAAAAGTCTAAGCTCATTTTTCTACAGAACCCAAATGACACCATTGCACCCTCAAAATTAACAATACTTTTTAGTTATCATCAGAGAGTCAGATTTTCCCTCAGCCTGAGAAATGGCCTTGCCTGCTTGTTTTTCCATATCAGATCTTATGCAGGATCAGGCCTCACATCTTATAGCTTAGGATTCAGAACAGTCCCCCCTTTTTTTCCTATTTAGGGAGGCTTATGGAAGTTCCCAAGCTAGGGGTCCAATGAGAGCTACAGCTGATGGCCAATGCCACAACCACAGCAACGCCAGATCTGAGCTGAGTCAGTGACCTACACCACAGCTCTCGGCAACACCAGATCCTTAACTCACTGAGCGAGGCTGGGGATCAAACCTGTGTCCTCATGGATATTAGTCAGGTTCATTACCCCCGAGCCACAGTGGGAACTCCAGAACAGCCCTTTCTATATCATGACACTGATGTCTAAAGAAGCTGTGCCCGTTTTCCTGGAAACTGCCCATCCCTTGATTTGTCATATATCCTAGCGGTGTTATTTAGATTGTTTCTGTTATTCCTGGAATACTCTTATTACTGTGAGTATGTACTGAAAAAAAAAAAAAAAGAAGAAAAAGAGAAATTCTTTTTCAAATATTCTAAACAGGTGCCGCTACTTAAGCCAAACCTTGCTTTAATTTCTCTCGTCTTTGCTTTTCACGTTTTTCAGACATTAACTAAATTAAACAGGGTAGCATTTAAAAGCTGATAAGAAGAAAAGTTGATTTTACGCTAAACTATCATTTTTATAATCTTCCTTAAATTTTCTTTCAAACCTAGCCTCTTCCTGGAAATACCATGACTTTTATCCTTAGAATTGGCAAGAATCTTCATAGCCAATACACCTGTGAATTCAGCACTGGATTCTACAGCCTTCTATTCATATTAGTGTGTCATGTGATAATAGAACTCTGAAAATATAACCTGTAAGACAGTTTATTTTTAATTTTAAAGATTAAGTATTTTTGTACTCCCTCTCTTAAGGTCTTTGCTAGAAATGCCCAATATCTGACCCTTTTGTTTTCTGATAAAAAAAAAAAATCAAACTGTGCATGTAATTGTCACAGATCACATCGATTCTGAGTGTTCTGGCAGAACACCTCCTTGGGTTTAGTCTTGATAACCTTTCATTCATTTAAACACCTAAGTCAGGAGCTGTGCCAAGCATTGTGTGTGTGGTCTTGGTTTTTACTTATCTCTTATGTGATGCTTACTGTGGGTCGGGTGCCGTTCTGAGTGCATTGCCGGTATTAAGCCATTAGTTTCTCATCACATCCCTGTAAAGCTCCCTATTATAAGTGTGCCATTTGCAGATGAAGGTAAGGAGGCACAGAGAGGTTAAGGAATTTGCTGACCGTCACAGAGCTGAGATTCAAATGCAGGCAGTCTGACCCCAGAGTTCATACTTTTAGCCACTGCCCCACGGCCCTGCTGGAGAGCCCCACCTTCTTTGTGCCTTTGACCTGTTCTGTCTGAAGGAGATCAGAGGCAGGGATCACTGTCGTTTCGGGTAGAATTTTAGAACCTGGACATCCTGAAGCCCTGTGGGGCCTCTCGTTTTGCTTCCTTGTATCTCTTTTGTCCTTAAATCAGGACACAGCACAGCCTCACCCTCTTCCCCTACTCTTTCCACCCCCAAGCCCATCCTCTTTGCCAGAGGTCAGCAGTATTTCTGTAAAAAGCCAGATAATAAGTATTTGAGGCTCTGCAGCCACACATGGTCTCTGTCACATACTTTTCTTTCTATGTGTTCCCCCCCTTTTCTTCTTACAACACTTTAAAAATGTAAAAATCACCCTTAGCTCACGAGATGTACAGGAAAAGTCATGGGCTGTACTTTGCCACCCCCGACTCTGTGCCATTGCTCACCCATCCTTCTTTGAGATCTCTTTGTGCTCTTGTCAGCTGGTTCTGTTTCGGACATTTCAGGTTTTCTTTGCTCCTGACCACAGGGCCTTTGCACAAGCTCTTCCCACTCTGCCTTTGGAGAGCTGTCTTTAAGCCCCAGACTTCATTAACTGTGGGGCTTCGTTTAGGCCACATTTCAGGGATCTTGCTTATGGATGTCTTGCTATACACCCCAGATCTGCTCAGATCTCATTTGTTTGGGTCTCCTAGCCCTTCGTAATTGTTATCATGGTAGTAATTTTAATAGGGTGATGATATCATTGACTGTCCTTTTGGCTGTGAGCCCCAGTGCATGAGTTACCCTCGCAGCGCATTGTATCTCTAGCTCCCAGCACAGTGTCCCTACCCAGACTTTTGTCTCCCTAGAACCCACTCTCCACCCAGCAACCAGAGTCATCTTTAAAACAGATCTCATTCCTGTTGCATAAAAATAAATGTGTTATTTTTTTACTATTACCAACACAGCCCTATTGGGTCACGCCCCATGTGTCTGTCTCCACCCCCCCCCCTTAACTTACCCTTTTCCCCTTGACTTACTCCCTGCTGAACTCATTTACTCTTTATTGTGTTTCTTCCTTGATCGTGCTAAGCTCACCGCTGCACCGGGGCCTTTGCACATGCTCTGACTCCTGTTGTAACCATCCACCCACCTGCACTCTTAGCATTCCAAGTCTCCTTCCAAGACGGTGCCCGCAGCTGTCTCTCAGCGGCCTTCCCTTCACCATCTTGTTTGAAATGCTGCCCCTTTCATCTCTCAGCATCATCGCTTGTAGTCACTGGTTTAACCCGTTAGTCTTTCCTTTCTCTATCGTACTTTTGCATAGTTTTTATCCCCTTATTTATTTGCTCAAATTGTGCCTCCCCCACTAAAATGCATTCCAAGGAAGCAGAAGCTTTTCGTGTTCACTCATCTAGCCCCAGTACCTTGAATAGCACCTGACACAAGCAGCATTCTTGATTGAATCACTGGTATGTGGCTTTGCGGATCCCTTCATGGAATGGTTCCACGGATGAGTGAATTAATATGTTACCGCTTTTTTGCTCATTATTAAACTCAGACATGTGAAATTCCATGGCAGTCAGGCTTGTGTACTTGTTATTCCCGGTTATGCACAATCTGGGTATCCCTGCCTCATCTTCACACCCACTTTTCACGTCCCACCAGTTCAGACACCTCTTGCTCACAAGAATGACTTTCCCCTTTGAATTTCTAAAGCATTTGGTTTGTCTGTGACACAGTAATTGGTGTGGATTCTCTTGCCCAGAATAGGCATTCATTCGATGTGTAAGAATGATACATCCTCATTTAGATGAAGGCTGTGACCTATCCGACTCACCTCTAATGCCTGACTCATGAATTCTTGGTATCTTAATTTAGTCTTTGTCTTCCCAAATCGGGAGTCTGGGACCTGGGCCCCAGGGACTGCCTTTCGCTGCAAATTACAGATCCCAGTCCTTGGTGGTGGGAGCCCAGGACAGTGCAGTGATACAGAGATGCCACCTTTGTGTAGCTTTCCACCCCACCCTCCTCATCAGCTTCTGCATCCTCATGTTTATCACTTAGTAGTTGACAGATGGCTGTTGCCCCTCCAGGTGGAGACAGAGTGGAAGAGCAGTGGATTGAGGGACAAACGCTTGATGACCATAAGTAGGAACCTTCTTGCCTGGAAAGTAAAAATCCTCCTAAAAACCCTACTTAAGAAGTCCAAGCAGGTGTCCTTTGTCATCTGAATTATCTGAGACATGTTGGTCACATGGCCTTCCCTATCTGCCAGGGCATGGACTGTCCAGTTTCTTACTTTCTCTGTTCAGAGAGGGGATGGGGAACAGAGTTGGCAATGGCTTTGAGGTAGCTTAACAGTTTCTGCTACGGGGTATTTTTCAGGAGAGAAGTTAATCAAATTCTCAAAGATCCTTTCATTGAAAATGAATAATACCCCCTACCTAATGGATATCATCAAAACAAGAATACTGAAACTCCATAGACTGCTAAAGAGAAATCTATAGGAATCAGTTTTAAGATGATATAACCCGTAAGTAACAGAGATTCTAACAGCACAACATTAAAGGAGTAAGTTTTTTTTTAGTAATCATCATGCGATGGATTGAATTCTTCTAGCATCAAATGCATTTACAAAATATCTAAACTAATGAAGGAATTAATGTAGAGAATTCGTCACTCAACTAATTCAATGAGGCCATAACTAAAGAAGCCACAGATGTATACGTATCATAATCATTTTTTTTTTTTTTTTGCATTGAGCTTCTAATAATTTGTGCCCTTTTTTGGAGTTGGGGATTTGGAGTGGAGGTATATTTTTTCTTCAGATTTGGAGGCTCTAAAAATAACAGCTTTATTGGTTAACAAGCTCTTATTCTAGACCGATATGAGAGTATTTAATGAGAATGAGGTGTGATCGTGGTGGTAATCCTTTATACCTTTTCGAACTGTAAGGTATGTAAAGAGAACCGCATGTAACACGGGTATACAGCCTGATGAATTTTCAAAAATAAACACAACCAGAGATCCGACATCCAGATCCAAACACAGCCTCGCCAGACCCCAGACACCTCTCTCCTGTTCTCTCACTAACCATCCTCTCCCCAAAGTGTAACAGCCTTTCTGAGTTCTATCAGCAGTGAGGAGTGACTGTTCTATAGTTTATATAAATGGACTTGGATGGTGTATCTTCTTGCTTATTTGGCTTCTAATGGTGCATTTAGGTGGGCGATCTTGCCTTTATCTCACTTAGCTGCCCCCCTCTTGAAATGTCTACTCAGAACCCTGAAGAATAAGCTTCCTTTCCTTTATGTTTTCTCGCATTTTCTGGCACCTTCTAATTTTCCCAGTTTAGCAGCAATAATTTCAGGGACTGCTTTCGTCTGGGACAAGCTGACTTCTCCAGCCATTGTGCCTTCCAGGTTAAACTGGTAGCGGTAAGACCTGGGGTGGGGAAGAACCATCTGTTTACACTTTTTAGAATTTTGCTTTATTTTCTCTCTCTATTCCCAACCCTCCTTGGAGACTCTTTCTTCCCCTTTCTAGATCAACACAGAAATGTCTGAGTATCTTCCTGTTGAAATTTGCCCTCTGCCTCCACCATGCAGTGCCCCCATCCCCAACCCATTGGTCCTTACATTTTGGGAACTGACAGATGTTCCATTTTCACTCCCCCCGCCTGCAGTAGGTCAGGTCTCGTGATTGTCCAATTCATATCAACCATGGGAATCAACTCTCTGCCATTTCCTCTCCTTTGTCCTACAAAGGAGTGGGGAAAAAAAAATCAGTCTTAAGGGAAAGAAATGGTGAAAGAATAAATATAGCCTTTTTTGAGGATGCAAATGGTAGATTGTTTTGCATGTCTTAAAACAAAAAGGAATTAAAACTGGTACGTGAATCAAAATCTTGCACTATCTAAAGGGAATATCAGGGAGGGAACAGCAAGTGAAATCTGTCAAGGTCAGCCTTTACTTACAAATACAAGGAGAGCCACCGTGGTGATGCAGTATGTCCGCCAAACTAAAGTTTTGTGTGTGATGCATTGATTTCTATCATCAGTGATTTATTTCCTCATAGGAATGTCCTTTTTTTTTTGTCTTTTTGCCTTATCTAGGGCCGCACCCGCGGCATATGGATGTTCCCAGGCTAGGGGTCTAACAGAAGCTTTAGCTGCCGGCCTTCGCCACAACGCGGGATCCAAGCTGCGTCTGCAACCTACACCACAGCTCACGACAACGCCGGATCCTTAACCCACTGAGCAAGGCCAGGGATCGAACCCGCAAACTCATGGTTCCTAGTCGGATTTGTTAACCACTGAGCCACGACGGGAACTCCGGAATGTCCTTTTGACCCTTTAGCCTTCTTATTAAATTCAGATACTTCTGGAGTTCCCCAGTGGCTCAGCAAATTAAGGATCTGGGGCTTTATCACTGCTGTGACTCAGGTCACTGCTGTTGCACTGGTTTGAGATCCCTGACCTGGGAACTTCTGGATGCTGCAGGCATGGCCAAAAAAATACACATATAAATTCAGATGGTTCTGAGATGATGGGCATTTTTAGATAATTCCCTCGTTCTTTAAAAGTGTTTTTCATTATTGGAATTTAAAAGCTGTCTACTACAAATTGCCCAGATGCTAAAATGTGTGACTGTGATATGAATATCCCCATTGTGTTATCAAGGGACTAATTTTATTGTGAGTTGTTTGTTTATAAAGAAATTGCTTTATAAACAGTCAGCCTCACATTTCCATAAACTCACCCTTCCATGCATTTTCTTGCACTGTGATCAGCTTTCTAAAACCAGCTCACTTTAGTCACATCACAGAACAAAGCTGTCCAGCAAGTTGAAAAGAAGGTGGAAAAGTTTTTTTTCCCCCTTTGTGTTTCTAGCTATTTATGAAAACTGCAGTTAGAAGTAGTAATATTGGCATGCCAGGCATTCTTTGGGAAGATGCCTCATGATTAAAACATAGTTGTGTGCTACTATTCTGATAGTATCCAAATAGATAATTGAATTCATGGACATCTAAATTTAATTCCAAAAATCAAAGCTATGGTAATAAGAACAGGGCCCAAGTTCTCTTTGGCCAAGTAATTTAATTCCTCAACCAGCTGAACTCTTATGTTCCAGTAAATTGTTCAGGCAGATGCAGTGATGGATGGTGGGCATCTATTTCACTCCTTTTCATGGCTAGGCACATACCAGAATGCAGATCACTTTAAACACAGCTGTTTTTATACGCATGTTTTCTATTTGGAATTTTAAAGGCAACATTCAAGTCATAACAGAGACTGTTGGGGAGGTTCCTGGGATGCCCAGGGTTGTGTTTTCACCAACCCACTGAGAAGCATAGTGCTGTCTTCATCCTGGATCCTATACCTGGGCTCTGTTGGTCTATCCATGCTTCAAGATAGCATGCACACATCATAGTTTAAGGAGAAGACTCATATGATTTGATTTTTCTCCCTACTTTTGCCTGAATTTTCCACTTTGGAGAACAAAGTAGTATTGGTGGGAGTTCCCTGGTGGTCTAGTGGTTAGGATTCAGTGCTTTCAAGGCTTGGCTTGAGTTCAGTCCCTGGTTTGGGAACTGAGATCCCACATCAACCCTCCGCATGCCAAGGCCAAACAATAAATGAGTAAATTGAATAACATTTAAAAAGTAGTATTGGTACCTGTGATTTGGCTGATGGCATGCATTAGGTCATCTGTATTTTATTTTATTTATTTATTTATTTTTTTGTCTTTTTGCCTTTATGTAGAGCCGCACCTGCGGCATATGGAGGTTCCCAGGCTAGGGGTCTAACAGGAGCTGTAGCTGCCGGCCTACGCCTCAGCCACAGCAACACGGAATCCAAGCCATGTCTGCAACCTACACCACAACTCACGGCAACGCCAGATCCTTAACCCACTGAGCGATGCCAAGGATCGAACCTGCAACCTCATGGTTTCTAGTCGGATTCGTTAACCGCTGCGCCACGAAGGGAACTCCGAGGTCATCTGTATTTTATTCACTGGTGATATACTAGGTAAAATTGGGGGATCTAAGCAACTGTTAAATTTAGAAATCTTTTGAGATGTTGCCCTGGGTGGTAGACTTTTGTGCCAGAATTTAGACAATCAAGAAATCAGTGATTGGAGAGATTCTGCTGTGGTACAGTGGGTTAAGAATCCAACTGCAGTAGCTCGGGTCACTGCAGAGGCGTAGGTTCGATCCCCAGCCTGGTGAAGTGGGTTAAAGGATTTTGCGTTGCTGCAGCTGGGGCGTAGGTCACAGCTGTGGCTTAGATCCCTGTCCTGGGAACTTCCATGTGTTTTGGGCGTGGCCCTAAAAAAAAAGAAAAAAAATCAATGTTTATCTCTAAGCAGAGGCTTATACCATCTGATACCAATGCTTGTGTTTCTCTTCCTCTTCTTAACCCATTTCTTCGTGGTGCTGTGGAAATGTTAAGATAACTGGTTAGGGTCTTCTCTGTATTAACACTTCATTTATTCAATTAATAATAATTTATCAATAAATATGTTATTGTTATTCTGCCTAATAAGTTTCTCCTCATTCTTTAGCCAGATGCTTCAGCTTCTTTGAATGTGTTCATTTATTATCCATATATCATGTTTAATCAGAATTAGAAAGACATTCTATTTGCAGGGGGTTGTACACATTTTTGTAGAACTTATAAAAGTCCTTTAAATTCTGAGTTCATCAGGGAATTCCTTCTAGTGCGATACTCATCTTTACACACAGCTTTTTCACCCTCTGTATTGTAACTGACCTGTCAGACTTTCAGTATTTGAAAGCTTTTCTTTGTCTCTCTGCATGACCAAATTCTCTGTTCCCTTTCCTAACATGTTGAAGTCACTTTTCTGTACCATGCCGAGCTTACACTAGCATTCCAAGGCCTCAGGTTGTGGCTGATACAAGCCTGCCAGGCTTCTGTTGCTTCTCCCAGCAGGGAGCTTCTTGCGGGCAAGAATCAGCTCTGGGATAAAACTGAAATGTCAACATGTCAGTTCTCAATTCTGTCTATTCCTGTGGTATATTTAACACTTAAATTCTTATCTTTATCATCTTTCAAATGCTCTCCACCATGTCTGCACTGGCAGGTACATGGTCACCGTAAGAATATCTTACTAGGACTTTCTAATTTCGTTTCAAACACACTCTTCTTTGGCCATCCAAATTTGCTGATTTATCACTCACCACACTAAGTATATACGTGTTTAATGCCATCAATATTATTTCTAGTCTGCTTCCCAATTATAGTATGATTTGTTGCCTGTCTGTTTCCCTTATTCTCGGTATTGCAGATTTCTGTGGTTCTCAGAAGATTGTCCCAACCATCAGCATCAGCATCACCTGGGAACCTGTTAGAAATGTACATTCTCAGACCACCGATTCAGAAATCTGAGGGTGGTATCTGGTGATCTGTATTTTAATCAGCCTTCCAGGTACATTCTGTGGATACTCACTGCAATTTGAGAACCACTGAAATCTCTGATATTCTAGAAAGTTTACACAGCTAGCAAAAGGGAGCACAGATGTACTTTCAGTAGGCATCCTTGACCATTGAGTGTTACAGATTTATTTAAGCCCATTTCTTCTTCCCCCTCCCTTGCCAGTTTAAACTTTCAACAGCAATTTTGAACCAGCTTCCTCCTCCCCATTGAGTATCCACTAAGCAGGTTCTCTGTAGTATTTTCATCTACATTTCAAGAAGTAATCCCAATAATATGGAAAACTTTGTTTTGGTCTCCCCCACTCCAGCCTTTGTAATGAACTTTATTTTTTAGAGCGGTTTTAAGTTTAGAAAAAAGGATGCAATTAGAGACCCTCATACTGAGTGAAGTAAGTCAGAAGGAGAAAGACAAATACCATATGATATCACTAATATCTGGAATCTAATATACTGCACAAATGAACCTTTATGCAGAAAAGAAAATCAAGGACTTAGAGAACAGACTTGTGGCTGCCAAAAGGGTGGGGGAGGGGATGGGATGGTAGGGAGGTCTGGGGTTAATAGCTGTAGACTGTTGCCTCTGGAATGGAAAAGCAAGGAGATCCTACTGTATAGCACTGGGAACTATGTCTAACCACTTGTGATGAATCCATATATGTATGTATAACCCTGTCACCACGCTGTACAGCTGGGTATAATGGAAAAAAAGAAAGAAAGAAAGAAAAAATAAAAAAAATAAAAATCACATTTCAGAGTAAAAAAAAAAGGAAAAAGAATGTTAAATACTTCAATATTTTTTTAATTAATTGCATTTTGAAATGATAGTATTTGGCTATATTGGGTTAAATAAAACTTTGAAATTTAAAAAAAAAGAAAACAAAGAAAAAATTTGAGCAGGAAAAATAGAGAGCTCCACTTTCCCTTCTCCCTCCATTATTTACATTTTGCATTAGTGATTGTACACTTGAACCAATATCAATATATTATTATTAAAATCCATAGCTTAAGTTCACTTTCTGTGTTGTACAGATCTATGGGTTTTGTCAAATGCACAATGTTGCATATCAATTGATAGAGGATCTTACAGACTAATTTCACTGCCCTAAAAAAGTGTGCTCTGCCTATTAATCCCTTCCTTCCTCGCCCCAAACTCCTACCAACTACTGAGCTTTTTATAGTCTTCATAATTTTGCCTTTTCCAAAATGTCATATAATTAAAATCATGGTATTCTCTTTCTGTAACTTTGTAAACTAAGAAGAGCTATGCTCAAGGGTAAAAAGTCGCCGACCTACTGACCTGGGATTCATACTTTGACCTGCACCTGCTGGCTTGAAGCCTTGTGTGTGTTTTTAATTCAATGCCACGTTCCCTCTCAAATTTCCAAAATTCCTTGTCATTGATTTTTTTCCCCCCCTCTCCTGAAATCTGTGTGAGTGACTATTCCTGTTATTTTTCTTTCCTGCCCCAGTGAAGATAAAGTCGTGGAGGTAGCAGAGGAGGAGGAAGTGGCTGATGTTGAGGAAGAAGAAGCCGAGGATGATGAGGATGATGAGGATGGTGATGAGGCAGAAGAAGAGGCTGAGGAACCGTATGAAGAGGCCACCGAGCGAACCACCAGCATCGCCACAACCACCACGACCACCACGGAGTCTGTGGAAGAGGTTGTCCGAGGTAATCTGCTGTTTACTTGGATGTTCTTTCTCAGGAAAGAGGAAAGTATCACACCAGAGTTCAAAATTTCTACCCAGCCTACCACTACTGATTTCCCAACCAAAAGGGAAAATTCAAAATTACAAGTTGTCTTATGCTTATTGAACTCTTTTTGGTTTAGCAAGCTGTCCATCAGTTCACTTTCAATAATGTGAAATGCTGTTCTCGCAAACTCTTCTGTGCCTGGTGGATGCTACTTGGAATATTGTTCTGCAAAACTCCACCTCACTGGATGTCATGTCATTTGACAAGGGCCGAGTTAGGTGACCTACTTGGTATTCTCCTGCCCATGGGTCCTTATTACATTCCATTGTCTGGGACCTCTTTCACCACCTAGACTATGAGTTCCTTGATGTCAAAGGCTGGATTTCACTTAGTATGGAAAGTTCCTGCCTTATAGAAAGCTTTCAGTAAATCTTAGTTGAGTGAGTAGTTGCAGTTAGATTTCATTAAAGCAGAAGGCTCTTTGGTGAGTATCATTATTTTTGGCTGTGAAATTTAACATTGATGACTTGTGTTACCTTTACATATTTTATTGGGGGAAGCAACAGTGCCTTCTTGGAGAGATAGATGTAGTGTTACTATCATAGGCTTCTGTTTCTGTTTAATGATGCTTCTATTGGAAATGTTGTAAACTGGATAAATTTAAAAAACTTCCTTCATGTCTCCATGACATAAAAGCAAAAATTCACCTTCCAATCAACAACCGAAACTAACTCACTGTTGGGCTGCCTTTCTGAAAAGGTATGCATTTGTTTTGCAAATAGTAAAAGCCGGTCCTAGAATTTGACTAAATGAATATTACAGAATTACTGTTTTAACCAATTGCCAAGTACTTTTTTCTTTTTTTTATTATTAGACTGTGGTTGATTTACAGTGTTGTGTTAATTTCTGCTGTACAGTATAGTGACCCAGTTTTATAGCTATATAGATAGATATCCACAGATGTTACAGTATTAAAAGTCCTTCTCTCATTTTTATTAGGATTAAATGGTTTTATCTCCATTGTTAAATTAGAGCTTAAAATGGGCTCCTTTTTTTTTTCCTCAAGTAGATTCCTGATGATCACTGTAGTACCTTCTTCCCTTCACTACATTTTTTATAATTTTATTGACGTATACTTTACATGTAAAATTCACTCATTTTAAGCGTATAGGTGTGTAATTCAATGGCATTAATAAATTAATTATGAAACCATCACCAAAATCTAATCTTGGAACATTATTATCATCCTAGTAAGAGCTGCTCACACCCATTCACAGTTTTTTGGTTTTTTTTTTTTTGCCTTATCTAGGGCTGCACCTGCGGCATATGGAGGTTCCCAGGCTAGGGGTCTAACAGGAGCTGTAGCCACCAGCCTTCGCCACAGCCACAGCAACGCGGGATCTGAGCCGCGTCTGCAACCTACACCACAGCTCACGGCAACGCTGGATCTTTAACCCACTGAGCAAGGCCAGGGATCGAACCCACAACCTCATGGTTCCTAGTCGGATTCATTAACCACTGAGCCAGGATGGGAACTCCACACCCATTCACAGTTAATCCTTGTTCTCACCACCAGCCCCCAGCAACTATTACTTCACTTTATGTCTCTACAGATTCGCCTTTTCTAGACATTTAATGTAATACGTGGTCATACATGGTCTTGCATCTGGTTTCTATTGTAGTTTTGATGTTGTGCATTTCTCTAACGTGTAGCTTTTAAAACAGATTATTCTAACTGATTAATCATAGTTAGCTTAAACAGATTAAGCTAACTTAATCTGAATTAAACAGATTATTCATAGCTTAAAATCTATTGAAAGTATTACATACTCTTTTAAAATATACATATTGTTCAAGATAGATTGTTTATCATTTCCTACTTAATGACAGCTTCTTATTCAGTTTAGCACATAAGGAGACGTATATTTAAGTATGCACATATTGTTTGAGCCACTGTTTTTTGGGGTGTTTTTCATGCACCTCTTAGGACCATTTGTGGCAAATTTGACTCCATGAACTTGTTATCTTTTCTTTTCCTAGCAGAGATTTTTTTTTTCCAGGGTTTCTTCTTCAAACCTAAAATTTGTGTGAGTACAGATGACAGCAGCTAGTATTTTGCTGTGGGGCTCAAGTTCTTACAATCTCCACGAAGATAGTTGCTTACATAATAATTATTGCCCACTTATCAACGTTCATTTTTGGAGTATTCTCTTTGGTACAAAGCCATTTCACTTGTCTGAGTAGGTTAATCATACAATGAGAATATGCAGGCTAGCTGGCCCTCGTGGATATTCAAATCCAGTAGGAAACATGTAAGTCCTAAGAAATACAAAGTCGGTGTTGTAAAAGGTATGAGCCCAGATTCTACTTCAAAGAGTGGGAGATTGATCAAGGAAGGGTCTTTGAAAGAGATTTCATTTGAATTAGAACTGGAAGAGGTGGTGGTGGAGCTGCAGATGGATTTTTCTTATTGCCTGTTTTAGAGTCATTAGGAATAGCAAAACCAGTATGGCACTGTGGGAAGGTACATGGCATGGCTGGGAAATAGGGTCGGTCCAATTTAAACTAGAGCAGATAAATCTTCCAAAAGAGGGTTACAGGAAAATAGGTTGGGACTAAAACGTGGAGACCTTCAGTGCCAGGCTGGCAAGTATGGGTATTACCTGTGGGGATCAATTCAGTACTTACTATGTGGTGAGGATTTTTCTAGTAGGAACAATGAAAAGATTTTGTTTTTATATTACTGGTGTTGAGGGGATGGGTGAACAGGAAGTACATAATTATATACATAATTTATGCAGTATATGAGAGAATGCACGTAAACCTATGCCCATATTCCAGAACGAGACAATATTCTCTTGCAATAGTATGGTCTTATTACACTCTGAATAAATCCAATTGTTTTTTGCTTCAGCTTTTCTCTAAGTGTAGCATTATTACATATTAAGATAGAACAGAGAGGGGGCACCTATGTTGTAGTACGTTTTATAGAAAGACAATTAAAAGAGAACTTAGGAAAAGACTCCAGTCTAAAGAATTTTTTTAAACAAAGAAACCAGCCTTAAAAGGTAAGTCGATAACGCTGATGTCAAGAAGAGTATTAGGAGTTCCTTCCTTGGGGCAGTGGGTTAAGAATGACTGTCGCGGCTTGGGTGGCGGCAGAGGTGAGAGTTCAGTCCTGGCCCAGTGCAGTGGGTTAAAGGCTCTAGCATTGCTACAGCTAGGATTCAGTCCCTGGCCTGGGAACTTCCGTTTGCCTTGGGTGCTGACATTTAACAAAAAAAAAAAAAAAGAGAGAGAGAGAGAGCATTAAAAGTTTAAAAGTGACCTTCTTAAAGCAAATACCTGATCATTTAGAGGTACCAACTGTTAATGCAAGGAATAGAAGAGCCTTTAATATCCATCTAAAGCTCCTGAAATGGACAAAAGCAGTGACTGAGGCAAGACTTTCTGGGATAGGAGGCCTAAGCGGAAAAACTTATTGCATCTGTGTCAGAGAGATTTTCCTGTTCCCAGCTAATTCTGATAAAAACGTCAAAAGATGTACTTGGTAACGTTAAAGCGGCCCATTATTTAGAGCCCTTTCCCTCTGCACCATTGGTACAGAAGGTGAGTTACAGCTCTTCCCTGTTAGAGAACGATGGCAATGCCATAGGCGATTGCTAACTTTGTTAAACTCTAATTACAAGTATCCTGCTCCAGTGCTGAAAATGAAAATTGGAAATGACACGCAAAGAAGAGAAACTGAAAAGAGGCTTACTGTCTAGTTTGCATCGTTAGTGTTTCAGTGCCCGAGAGAAAATGTGATTTACAACCATACTTAATAAGAAAATTGTTTCTTCATTACCAGCATATTGCTACTGATATGAGTCTTTAATGTGCTTCATTAAAAAAAAAAAAAAAGTAGTTTTGTAACCTTTTAAAATTTGAGCAAAATAAGAAGAAAGAAAATAGAGGACATTTCGACGTGGTCATAAAATCTTCAGCCTGGAGTTCCCATGGTGGCTCAGTTGTTAATGAATCCGACTAGGAACCATGAGGTTGCAGGTTCAATCCCTGGCCTCACTCAGTGGGTTAAGGATCCTGGCGTTGCCGTGAGCTGTGGTGTAGATTGCAGACGCGGCTCGGATCCTACATTGCTGTGGCTGTGGCACAGGCCGGCAGCTACAGCTCCTGGTAGACCCCTAGTCTGGGAACCTCCCCATGCCGCGGGTGCGGTGCTAGATAAGGCAAAAAAAAAGCAAAAAAAAAAATCTTCAGCCATATTGTGTAAACATCATTGATACCAAAGTAGAAGATGTCAGTTCTGACTCTTTTCCTGATTCCAAAGGAGAGAGGGATTGTTGAGAAGTGAGCATAACATCTGTCTGGCTGCAGATCTATTGTTTTGATCTAGTGGAATAAGCCAGTACCAACTTGAGTACAGCAGCAGTATATCTAGACCCTTGCTCCTAATTTTCTGTCTTTTGAGAAAGGATTGTACTTCATAAACCAAAGTCATCAAGGTAATCTGTGACTCAACCGTGAATTCTCAACTCTGATTAAACATGGGTATTAAATAACATATAACATGTTACATGGGTAATAAATAAGTAGTCTTTGATTTATTCCAGCCAGCTTTATCCATCCAGAGTAACTGGTTGTTTTTTTTTCTTTTTTTCTTTTTGGTTTTCTGTATGTTCATTGATTCAGCAAATACATATTCATTTTGCCTCTGCAGAGGGCCAGGCACTTTGCTGCTATGGAGGGTGTAATGGGGAGTTGGCTATTACTGTGTTGTGCTCAATCGGGCTGGAGTTTCTTGTGTTTTCAGGATCACCACTCCCCTTGCCCTTTAGGGCAGTGATTCTGTCTTTTAATCCTTGTAATGTGCTGAGTGGTAGAAATTTTACTTCCTCGTTGAAAGCCAAGGCAACTAAAGCTGAGAGAAATGTTTTCAAAATGGTCCATGGTCACAGATTTGGTAAGCGGTGAAGCCACAGTTTGGACCCAGATGGGCCAGAATATTTCTACCACCCTAATGTCAAATTTTTCCTTTTCCTTTGATTTATTAATACACACTAATTCAGTTTAACCTGTTTTCTCTTGTAAATGTGTATTCCTTTGCTATAGGCATATATATGTCTTACTGTTATTTCACTCTGAGCATTTCCTAAATTTTAGAATTCTTATTTAAACAATAATCCTGATGTTATTATTATTATTATTATTATTATTATTATATCAAACTACGGCCACGGTCCATGGATTGGCAAACTGTGGTCACAGGCTGATATGACCTGTCACCTCTTTCCTAATAAAAGGTTTTATTATACACAGCCAATCCCATTTGTTTACATACCATCTACAGCTGCTTTCATGCTATAAAGGCAAAATTGAGTAGTTACGTAAGATACCACTGTAGCCTGCAAAGCTGAAAATATTTACCATCCAGGCCTTTATAAAAACCCTCTGATATTGGTCATTAAAAAAATGCTAGGAAGTTTTTATATTTCAGATATTACCATACCAAGTTAATTTCATTAAGATTGTTTTGTAAGAGACAGACCAGCAAAGTGTTTAAAGAGAGAATGTTTAATGATTTTGTGGCCTTAGGCCAGTTGCATAACTTTGGTAGGTCTGTTTTTTCATGTGTGTTTTACAGATGCTGATGTTACATGTTTTTTATATGAATTACTTTAGATGATCCATATTAGGCTTTTACCATATATTCGAAGTATTCAGTTTGTTTTTCAGGGACAGGCTGCTCAGGTCAAATCCTGGCTTTACAACCTGTTAAGTGTCTAAATTTGTATCAGTGAAAATATCTTTATGCCTCATTGTTTCCCTCTTGAAAATGAGATTTAATAATACCTACCTAATTTTAACCATTTTGTGAGGATTAAATTAAGTAATCCATAGGAAACACTTAGCACTGTTCCTGGTAAACACTAAGTGCTCAATTAATCTAAGCTGCTATAATTGCTGTGCTTATACGCATCATTTTGATCCTCCAAAGAACTAGTGTTTACTACTAATTAGGAATGCCAAAGGTAAGCCAACAGATTGCCCTTTTTAATAATAAAAAGCATGAATGTGACATATCCATTTCTGTTGGTATCATATTGCTGATATTTATGGACATAAATTAAGAAAAAAGCAGCTTAAACTTGGTTTCTTGATTAAAATATCTTTTGTGAATATATTGAATATTTAAGGAGCTGCAGTTAAATTTTATGTCTGCTTGAAAATTGAACCAAGATAGTATTAAATGCCACTGTATTTCAAGATAGAGTTTCATTTCTTGAGGGAATTTCAAACCTCCTAGAAGTTCATCTATTAAATAGACAGAGACACTGATAGAAGTAGCTTTTTATTTTTGTTTATTTTTTTATTTTTTGGCTGTGCCTGAGGCATGTGGAAGTTCCCTGACCAGGGATCAAACCTGTGCCGTAACAGTAACCAGAACCACAGCAGTGACAATGCCAGATCCTTAACCCACTGAACACAAGGGAACTCCCAGAGGTGCCTCTTTAAGTATGCTATATGATAATGAAGTTTAAAATAGTTTGATCTAAATACTGTTTGTCTTGGGCTGGGTGAGTGACTTCCCCAGAATTAAATTATTGTTCTCCTTCCTCTGGTAACCATTAATCTGTGAGAACCACCATTGGATTTACTGCTGTGCGTTGCACCAGTTCCTGGGGCACTGGGGTTGCTTAGCCTGCTTCCAGCCATAGCTGCACTCTGACTCTTGGGGAGAAACCAGTCTCTCCGACCTAACTGGGAGGAGTTTTGGCAGCGCAGAGGAAGAAAAATGCTCAGCCTAGAGACAGAAGTTTCAACTGTAGCATTGCCAAGAAGATGGCATTTGAGTGATTTTTTTTTTCTTGAAGGGAGAATAGGGATTTGCCAATTAATGAAGCACCAAATAGAACGAATCTAAGAAGTGTCATGAGTAAATCAGAATGACTGGCATTGGTATCAAGGGTGGAGCAAACAGAGCTTAGCCTCATTTTCACCTCTCTAGTGTTACCTGTCTGTAATGGATGTGCCACTTACAAGGCATCCCATAATTCAGTAATAGGATTCTCGCTTATCATTCATATTTAACTTTTTACAAAGTTCAGAGAAAACTGTGAGCTTGACTTGCTTCAGACATGAAAATGGACTCACATACTTTTGTTGGGGGCCTCATAGCAAGGCACTAGCCAAAAAGGAAAAATATAGCTCCATGCTGGATTTGGAAACAGGACAAAGGAATACTTGCTGCTTCCTTTCAAGGAAGCCTTTGCCTCTCTGTGTTATGACAACAGGCAAGTAAGATCCTCTCCTGTTCCTTTCTAATGGTGCTGAGGGAACTAGTATCAGCACTGGGTATAGATGTGACAGATAGCAGCCTATTATTTTGTGCCCCCTGGTACCACAGCCATTGATTTTGAGGTGTTTGATATATGCTTTGGTAGAGACATAGTGAAGCTTGGCATTGACAAGCTTTGTTCCATGTAGTTTCATGGCCCCAATTTGGAAAGCTCACTCAATTAGTTTGCTTAAAATATGAGTGAGAGATAGAGCCATATAAAAATTGCACGTGTGGTTATACATATATAATTTTCTCTTTTTAGTAACAAATGTATTGAAAGATAGGTTGCATATCATATAGATGTCAGTGGTTTAGTATTTTCATAAAGCTTTGCATTACCATATAGAAAATTCTACTTTTGAATTTGATTGTGCCTGAAATTTTACATGGCTAGTAGTGTTTAGTTTTACCTTCTACATTTTATTTTTATTTGTGTGTTCTTTTTTTTTTTTTAGGGCCACACGCTTGGCATATGGAGGCTCCCGGGCTAGGTGTTGAATCAGAACTGTAGTCACCAGCCTACATCACAGCCACAGTCACAGCAACGCTGGATCCAAGCCACGTTGCGATCTGTAGACCTGCACCACAGCTCACACCAGTGCTGGATCCCCCCACTGAGCAAGGCCAGGGATTTAACCCTTATCCTCATGCATACTAGTCCGATTTGTTTCCGCTCTGTGAGGTTCTTTAATTCAGTGTTAGAAAAGGAAACAATTAGCTAAAGGGATTTTAATATGATTATATTTAAATTTATTAAAAATAAAAGATTTCCAGCCCAATTCAATTAAAAGCCAGAAACCAGGTTTTTTAAAAAATACTAGTCCCTCTCATGTTTTCCCCCCAAACAGTCACTGTTAAAAAAACATACAAATCTGCAACTGTATGTATTTGCACAACACAGAGTTTGCAACTAAGAAAAAAAAAAATCACCTAGTAAAAGAGATCCAGCAAATGAGAGAACATTTAAACATGCATTTTCGTGGGCACACCTTTGGGCTACGGTAGCTCATCCATAAGTCTAATTGAATGAAACCCTGATTCCTTGGGCAGGTAACAGTTGTGTGTTTTAATGGAACTCTTAAGTCCCTTGTAGAAAAATGCTTTCTGGAGTGTTTGAACAGGGTGGATTTCAGCCTGTTTCTCTGAGTCTTGACCCATTTTGCCCATGTAAAAATTCATCACCTCTTCCACCGTCTGACTTTGTGTTATTCTATTTGTGCAAGAATGAGAAGTCAAGAGGAGGCAAGTCTGAGCGAATCGCATATAAAAATGATGTTCAGGAAAATTCCTTGATCTTCAAGACAGCAGCTTGAATTTTAAAACTTAGGAGACTCTTGAAATAATAAAAGCAGTTTAAAAAACAAAGTGCACTGCACTGAGTTCATATTGCTAAGACAGGTCAGGTGTTTAATTACCAGGGTAGGGTTCGCTCTTCCTTAAATGTATTTATGCGCTTGTTGGATATAATTTCTGAGAACAGAACATGGGCAGGAATTTCAGGCTGCTTCTGTGGGACTTTACGTTCCTGATGTTTCATGTAGAAGCAAAGAAAGGTCTTGTTGGCTTAGTGTCATAATTATCTCTGTTCTGGAATTTAATAGCACTTGTTATGCGGGATTTCTGAGGTGCTGGTGACTGCTGCGCGGTGGCCTCGGTCACACCAAAATTACTAAAATGTAGAATGAATCCTGGGGTTTACTTGGACTGTGGCAGCGTTTCTCAGACTCCGTGTTATTAATGTTTTAGGCCAGATAGTTCTTCGTTGTGGGGACTTGTCCTGTTCAGCTTAGGATGTTTAGTGAGATCCTGGCCTCTCCCCACTACATGCCTATAGCACTGCCAGGTGTGATGACCAAAAATATCTCTAGGTAAGGATCTAGGTAGATCCTTGATAGATGTCTCTTGGGATCAGAGTCTCTTTGCTTGCAAACTGCTGGCCTATGATGTTTCCATCTATAGTGATATCTGACTTTATATGAGCAGAGAAGTACCCCTGCAATGTCACATCTTGAGTTAAGGTCAGCTGTGACATCTCATTCCATGCTTTGCACACTATAGGTAGAAGTGAACATTTTTTTTTTTATTTGAGAGGAAAAAATTTTTAAAAACCTATGCTTTTCCAGCCCAGAGGCAAGGAGATCCTACCGTATAGCACTGGGAACTATGTCTAACCACTTGGGATGAATCCATATATGTACGTGTAAACCTGTCACCACGCTGTACAGCTGGGTATAGTGTAAAAATAAAAATAAAAATTAAAAAAAAAGGATGCAAAAAAAAGACCTATGCTAAATATAGGTTGATAAATACTCATTTAGTAAGATAAAAACATATTTGATAAGACCTGTAATGTATAGTTTCATAGCTTATATTTACGGGCAAAGCAATATAATTGTTATGCAATTTTTCCTATATTACATACGCATATTTGCCATGTAGGCAGAGAGAGATGGGGGAAAAAGAAATTTATTCTCCCCTGGCATCCTGTTTTATAATAGCAAATCGTGGTTAGCATCTATAGAACAACCAGGTATACTGCTGTTCTCAGCTGGATGCTGCCCATTTCCTGCTGGGTACCAACTCAGAGGTGAGTTAATGAGGTGGACACACTTGGTTTGCCCCCAGAAAAGGGCATGAAATAACTAGACCATCCTTCCTACCTCTGGCTCTCATATCTCGAAGCATCCCTTTTTTGCAGTAACAGAAATGGCATGCAATTCTTTCTTACAGAGAAGTGGTACAGCAGACGCGAATTTCAAGACCAAAGATATTCCTTCGATTTTTTTTTTTTTTTTAATGACTCCATCCTCAGGAGGACAGGTCAAGGATGGAATCTGAGCCACAGCTTCAACCCACGCTGCAGCTGCAGCAGTGCTGAATCCTAACTATCTGTGCTGGGCCAGGGTTGAACCTGCACCTCTGCAGCTGGATTCTTAACCAGTTGTGCCACTGCAAGAACTCCTTTCCTTGATCTTATGTCAGCTTTCTTTATTATCCCCCCCCAAAAAAAATAAAAGCTTTGCTATTTCTAATGTTCCAACAAGTTACAAGAACAGTAGAAGAGTATCACTTAAATTTGGGTTTCTGAGAAATCTGAGTTTTCATAGACTTAAATAAGAGTAAGAAAAATACTGTATTGGTGTTAGATTTAAAGCAGAAATATTGAAGCTGATTTAATTTGGCATAAGACAGAACTTCAGAGTAAAAGAAATACATGTGATCCCTTAAAATTAAGTTTCTGGAATATCTATACATTTGAATCTTTCACCCCTACTAGAATATGTTATAGCCTCATTTCCCAGACATATGTACACTTATTTTCATAAGCTAAAACCTGTGCAACCTTTTATTAATCCTTTCCCTTAGTTCTTTGGGGAAAGTGATTGAATCCTATATAGGTTTCACAGCACACCCTGCCTTTCGGTGAAGAAAAAAAATCCCTCCCTCTTATTTCTAGCAAAGGACATGACATCTTGTCGTATCAGCGTTTAGAGCGTCTTGTAATATTTTATCATGCTTCACACTCACTGCACAGCTTGATGACAAAGTTTATTCCCGTTACAAACAGGAAACAAAGGTATTAGGGAAAATAGTGGCACCCTTTTGTGAGTGTTCACCCACACCACCAACCCGGGAGTACTGTTAGTTTAAACACTTTACGAGTAGATCTTTTTCAGGTGTTTTTATTAATAATCTTTCATCATAGAGAGTTGTGAGAATCAGGTCAGGTACAATTGGAATGACACATGGGCTGGATAGCATTAAAGAATCAACACAGTTCAGTAAAAAGCAAGCCAACCGCAGATGTCTTCTAGAGATTTCCATGACAAATTAGCACCCGTCATTTCATACTGAGTCAGTGATTTCATTACCATGCACAGCCGTTCCCATCGTTTATCTATATATTTCAAACCCATATTTGGGGCTTAAGTGAGATTTGTCATAAGACTTTAGCACAAGCTTGCTTGCCAAATTTTACATGCTTCTCTTAAGTAAAATATGATTAGTAGGTAATATCTGATCACTATTGCCCTGATCAGGGTAGTTTTCTATTGGACATGTTTTTCAGTTACTACTCGCTACTATTTGTAAGCACATTATAAATTCCTTTTCCCATTAAATGTATATGTATCTATTGTTGCAAAAAAAAATACGTTCTTAAAAAATTGGTTTTTGTAGGAGTTCCCATCGTGGTGCAGCAGAAACAAATTAACTAGGAACCATGAGGTTGTGTGTTCAATCCCTGGTCTCCCTCAGTGGGTTAGGGATCTGGCGTTGCCGTGAACTGTGCCGTAAGTCACAGATACGGCTCAGATCCCTCATTGCTGTGGCTGTGGTGTAGGCTGGCTGCTGTAGCTCTGATTCAGCCCCTAGCCTGGGGACCTCCATATGCTGCAGATGGAGCCCTAAAAAGCCAAAAAAAAAAAAAATTGCTTTTTGTGGGATGTTGACTTGTTAAAATCTCTATCTGTAAGAATCAAGCACAAATTTGCCTACTTTTCCTTCAATAGACTGTAGGATGGTTTCAAATAATAGTCTCATGAAATTTCACTCTATCATAATATTTGGAATTATAGGAATAACTTAGGTTGAAAAGTAAAGTTATAAAATGACATTGAGATGAGTGAGCCATTTTCATTACTAATGGATTTATACAATTCCTAGATTTCTGTAAGTAACTCTAGTTTGATTAGTTTGATTAGCCAAGTGGTTACTTCCTCAAAATTTGTAAGTTTAAACTTTACACATTCCGTGTAATGCACAATTTTACGTAAATCCCTATAGTGTGAGAATAATTGAAAGTCCATTATTAAAATGAAATAATAAAAGCTTTACATTCTAAAATTATTCTTTAGTTAGTGCTTTATTTAAAGCTAATTATTTGCTAATCTATTAACCCTGCTTTTTCAAAAGGCATTATAATAATTGTACTCTTGAAAGTAAGATTTCTTCCCCATCCTAATTACCTTTTCTTAGCTGTCTTCATGTTGAATTTTTTTTAAGTGTAAAATTAGCTTTCTAACTTTGTCCCCAGAAAAATGTGCTCCGATTTGACATCTATTCAGAGTTATTTTTTTGTGGTTAAGCATTATATTTTTAACAATGAATTGCATAATAATTTTATATAATGTAAGAAGCCATAGCTTTGCTTCTGTATTGCATTTGCATAGTATTGATTTTAGATGATGGAATTTAGTGTTGAAACTGGCACAAATCTCGGCAAGGACCTATCTTACAAAGGTATAAAATATATAGTGCTTGTTTTTCGGGCACGTAAACTCCTTCATACCGTTGTGTGTACACAAGCACTGCAGTTTCATAAATGGTCTTTTGTCTGGAAGGGTGAACAGAGCTATTATAAAAGAAGAGATATTTCCCTGCTGGCAGAATTCAGCTAGATGAATCTTAGGAAATCTATTTGTGATTTAAAAGTTTAAGAATTAACTATGAATAAACAGAGAATATATAGTTCCTTAGATGCTGAAATCTTATGCCTATGTTTCTAACTTGAAACATTCTCTTTAAGAATTATCCCTGCTTCAATTCTGGGCAAAGTTTTCCCCTTTATTATTCTATGTAACATTTACTTTGAGGAGAAATGAAAGTGAATTGGAAT
>PVHT021183696.1:35762806-35836227 GCA_004024745.2 Catagonus wagneri | reverse complement strand
TTTCTTTTCCTTTTTTTTTGTCTTTTTGCCTTTATGTAGAGCCGCACCCGCGGCACATGGAGGTTCCCAGGCTAGGGGTCTAACAGGAGCTGTAGCTGCCAGCCTTCGCCACAGCCACAGCAACGCGGAATCTGAGCCGCCTCTGCAACCTACACCACAGCCCACGGCAACGCCGGATCCTTAACCCACTGAGCAAGGCCAGTGATTGAACCCGCAACCTCATGGTTCCTAGTTGGATTTGTTAACCACTGAGCCACGAAGGGAACTCCCTGGAAAATGCAATTTTCATTTTCAGATAAATTCTGTTACATGCTCTATGTGTAGTGGATAATTTTATAAATAATTTTCCACTGAGTGTTTTTAGTAATTAATGTGAAACACGTTTTTCACGGAATTTTTTTAGTGTTCCCCATAGGTTAGGAAGGAAGACGTTTTTCTGCTCAGAAAAATATAATGTAAACATAAGCATTTAAAATGTCCCTCGAGATTCTTTTTCCCTGAATCTAGTCATGCAGCTTTCAAATTATATATTTCAGTACTTAATTCTTTAAAATTGTTTTGCTTTGTTAGAATCTTGATTGGATAGATTTCCTTGTAATTTCTCATTGCTGGAAAGGAATTTAAAGGACAGTTTCTGGAGTTCCCGTCCTTGCTCAGTGGTTAACGAACCCAACCAGTATCCACGAGAACCCGGGTTCGATCCCTGGCCTTGCTCAGTGGGTTAAGGATCCAGCGTTGCTGTGAGCTGTGGTGTAGGTCGCAGACGTGGCTCGGATCTGGCATTGCTGTTACTGTGGTGTAGGCCAGCAGCTACAACTCCGATTCAACCCCTAACCTGGGAACTTCCATATGTTACTGGTGCAGCCCTAAAAAGAAAAAAAAAAACAAAACAGAACAAAAAAATTTTAATAAATAAAGGACAGTTTCTGAAACTGAAATTTGTAGCCTGCCAGGGGAATTACTCTGAAGTAATACACGTGATTTAAGAAAAGAGACAAGGTTAGAATTCAGAGGGAAACTCAACTACCAACATCACTCTTTTATGTTTCTTGATGTGAGGTTTGTTTTTGCGGGTTTTTTTTTACATTTTTTTTTTTTACATTTTTTGGAGATAACTATAGGCTCACATGTAGTGAAAGAGTTAATAGAAAGATATCCTGAATAGTCTTCACCCACTTTTCCCATCACACAAGTGTTTGAGCTCCCTGTTCTTTTCTCTACATCACAGCTAGGGAGTGGCCATCGGCCACTTAACACTTCTTCAGCCCAAGTGTGAGTCATGGACAGCCCCCTTTATACTTCCTGACACCTCCTGTAAAAGCGTTAGCGTAATACTGTCCCTAGTGTTGACCCCACACCTCCTCCTCAATCTCTTCCAGACTGAGCGGAAGTTCTCTCTTCAGTTACACGGACAGTGAGGTTTTGTAACAACGAGGGTTAGAGAAAAGATCAGGGAGAAAAGATCAGGGAGCCCAAACGCTTGTGTGCCCTGGAGTAGGAGAGGAATAGAGTTATGAGTGAGATGATTCCACTCCAGAGCCCCCCCTGAAATCAGCTCTGCTGCTCTTAGGACGTTCATGTTCCAGTGAAGGCCAGAAGGAGAGTGATGGGCAACGCCCAGCTGATGGCTGATCAGCGATGCTGATATTTGGAGGGGTTAAAATGAGATACGCTTTCTCAGTTGTCCATGCTCCTTCTGGTACAGAGCATCTGGCGCACACTGCTGCATGTCAGCAGATCAGAGATTTCAAGTGACAGACCCATTTTCACTCCTGTTCCTTTCAGCTCACATGTGTCTCTTCCTTCATGCATTATGTATTTCGTATTAGATGATCATACACTGTCATACCAACTCCTGGTCATGTTGTCTCAAATATCCTCTCATATGTGAGTACCATGGCATTGATTCTTATTCCCCACGATGTCCACACACACCAAAGTCATGAAACTATTTGGGACCATTTGAAGTCAGGAATGCTAGCAGCCATGAAACTGACACAAAGAACCGACAAAATGCTCCAAACATCACTCTTCCCTTTGTCTTTGGGGATTGATGGGTCCAGGGTCTTATAACTGGAAACTCCAAGAAGTGTAGGCTCATTTTGTAGTTTATTAGGTTTACTAAGTTGACATATGAATAGATTTTGAATCCTGAATGCTTTTTCCTGTTGATTAGGGCTCTACCAATGAGCTGTAACAAAGGATTTCATAGCCATTTAGAATAAGCCAGGAGAAAATGAAAATGAATGAAATGAAAATGAATGCTTCATTCATAGTATAGGAAAAAGACAACATACTGTAATCTTATTTGGGTTCTAGACTGGGAAGTTTTGCTTTGGTGGAAAGTAACAAATTGTTACTAGTACCAGTATCTATCATGGATTAACTCCTTTGAGGTCTCATTACTTAACTGGCACCCATCCCAAAATTCTACCACTTTTATTTAGTACATTGGAGATAATATAGAGGCATTTTCTGCCCCTGCCCGTGGATACTGTACTTGATGCTTGTATGGAATGTGAGGAGCAGCATGAATTATTGAGACACAGTGATTTTATTACCCAGGCTCCTGTGGCTAATGGTCCTGCCATGTCAGGAGGCTTCTGTGCCCCGCATGGTAACAAAGCCCACTTGCAACTTCGGTGCCAACTCCATCCACAGTGTAGGCTCAGAAGACATCACTGCCTGACAGTCTTTTTGGAATAGGTACAGCCTGACGAAGAGCTTAATGATGAGTGTTAGAAACAGGAAAGCACATCACATGAACACGTACAGATAGGTGAGGGACGTGTGGGGAAGGAAGGAACAGCCAACCTGTACATTTTGCTTACAGAGAGAGGAGAGGGAGAGGGTAACCAGAAGTGGAGATGGCTGGTGGCTGTGGTCTGCAGGGACGCCATATGTGGGGCATGCGTGGCTTTTAGCTCTTGCAGCTCAGAAGTTGCTTTGTCAGTAACTCAGAGGTGGCCACACCTTCCCCACCCCAGGACCTAGCTCACCCTTTGTAAATTAGAATACTGGTCCTTTAATTTGGAGAATAAATCAAATTGCCAAGTAGATGGGATACGTGTGTCTGTAAGTTGACAGATGTTTATCATACAGGAGAATTCCATGCAGAAAGCTAACTAAAAGCTAACTAACTACTCAAGGCTTGGCAAGCATGGACTTTGAAAGTAACCGTACCGAATGAGATGACCTAAATGATGGGTGACATTGAGCTTGGTAATCCTGGAGGCAGGTGTCTCCATCTGAAAACCGTCTCAAGAGAGCCAGAATTGTCTTAGATATCTGTTGACCAGGACATTTCTCCTGCAGAGATCTTGAAACTCACCTTCTGGGTGCAGTGCTTACCTTCCCTCCCTACTCTGTTGACACATCATGATGGCAGCAGCTTCTGATGTCGCCATCACCTCTTTACCTTGATTGGGAAGAGCAATGAGTACCATGGATAGAGAAGTAAAACGGTTTTACATCAACACTGGAGGCCTTTGTCTTTGAGCAATTGATTCAGATCCACCTGTTGAATATTCCTAGTAGGAAGCTCTGGGTTATGTGTGGCTTTTGTCTTTTAGAAGAAGGGCGCTCTCCCCAGCATGTTAGTAAAACTCAGAATAAGCGAGGCATCTGAGTGTATTAAGGGATCAGCAGGGCAGGACACAAACCGAGTTGGAAAAAAATAACTTTGAATTCTAACAAACAAACAAAAAAAAGAAATATACATGGGAGGTGGCGTTCTAATTCTAATGGCAGCAGCTACGAATGGGTTTGGACAGGTCTCTACACTTCCAGTCCATCAGGGATTATGAACCTGATTTGAGGGAGGGCGGCAGGGCATGTTGACAGGTAAGCTGTGTCTGAATGTAAAACAATGTATGCCATGTATTAAGAAATCAGAGTTGACTGTGTTTTATTATTTGAAATGTTTTTGTCTAAGGGACGGATAACTATTCAAATAAATATGTGTCTCCAATTAGGATTCACGTAATCGACTTGGTGGCATTTACAGATATTACATGTTTTCTAATGTAGTCAGTAGACAGGCCAGCTCTGTCTCTGAAAACCGGATCAAATTCAAGATATAATTATTTTCAACTCTGAGTCAAGGCAGTCATTTATTTAGGAAGCCAGCCAGGTGTTTGTGAGAGGTTAAATTTTTTGCCTCATAACCAGCTACAATCCTTTTACCTTTAAAGCTAACTTGAAATTATTTTAAAAAAAGAAGTTTATTTTTTATAGCGAAGAAATGTTTGGATGTGCAGACATCTCCAGGTATTTTGCTATCAATCTAAAAAAGGTCTGTTCACCTCTAGCTGCAGCTGTTTTATTGCTGCAGAGAGCTCCACTCATTAAACCAGGCGAGCACGCCCTGCTTTGTTTCAGAGATAATTCTGAAGTCCTGGTAGATAATTAAATTTCTCAGTAAATATTCAGCAGATGCTGCCTAGTAAACCCAGCCCAAGGTACTGCTGGGAGGACTGGGGCGTAAGGAAAGTAAACATGTGTACGTGAACAGCGAGCCTTACCTTTTCATGCTAAATGTGGTTCCCCACATCTCCTCTGATTAGAGGTGTGCTCTGAACAAGCCGAGACGGGGCCGTGCCGAGCAATGATCTCCCGCTGGTACTTTGATGTGACTGAAGGGAAGTGCGCCCCGTTCTTTTACGGCGGATGTGGCGGCAACCGAAACAACTTTGACACGGAGGAATACTGCATGGCCGTGTGTGGCAGCGTCAGTAAGTGGACCTTCCTCCAGCCTGGCCACCTTTTCATCTTTCTTGCCACTGACTCTGCTCTTTGTAACAGATTGGTTTTCCTGGTTCTCGGGAACGGGTCTGTTTTGCTCCCACTAACCACGTTGCTGTCAGTTTCCCTAATTGCCGGCCGTCTCCTCCAGTCCGTTCAATCATGAGCACACATCTAAGTCTTTCTTTAATAAAGCATGGCCGTGGATGTGTTCTTGTCCTAGCTATGGTGCATCCGTCTTGCAATCTCTAGGGACTTTTGAGTGCTTCTCTCTAAGCCACGCTGGACTTGCTGTGTTGTCTTCTTGGCTGTTTCTGCAAATGTGTACTTCTGTGTTTGTCCCAGTATGTGTGTGTTCGGGTCTCTGCATGGGCACTCCGTGTGCAAATAAAGGTAACCACCCGAAGCTGCCTGATGATGCCTTGGTAGCCTTGACAAGACATATTGCCGTGATGAGTATCTTTAAGTCATTTCATAACGTGTGACGTTTATTGTGGTGGCGAGAGCATGGGATTGCATTGAGCACATGCACTTCAGATGCAAGAGGGTAGAAATGCCCCAAGGGCCCCACAGCTCACACACGGACATTTGCAACATCAGCGTCGAGTTTTTACCTGTCTTCTTTTGGAAATAGATGGAAGAAAATGACTCAATGAGCATTACAAACCTTCAGTGTCCTAAGGCTCAAATATTTTTTTCCAAGCCTTTTTTGGTCTTACATTTAAGTGTTTCTTTATTCAGGGGAAGGGGATAAATAAATGAAATCATGATGACTTGAATGCAAGCTGAAACCATTTCCACAGAGGTAGTTCTCTGGAGGTAACACACCAAACGTGTGGGAGTTTTCTTAATAGCCTCCATGTTAAATCCTATCTGTCTGTCTGTCTCTCTACCTATCCATCTATCTATCATCTATGTTTCTATCTATTATCTATCTGTCTGTCTCATGAGGAGGAGGTGTGATCTTCTCAAGGAATAATTACTCAACTTGATAAAGTCAAGATTAAATTCATTCGTTCTGCTTTTCTCTGTTGAGCGACTGCTGTCTTATTTCTGGTCTCGTATGAGTGGTAGCCAACGTTTCCTACCTAGGATCCCCAGGGCTTATATAAAATGTTTTCCAATGTAGTCATAGGATTAAGCTAAAACAACAAAGGGCCTGCACCATCAAGACCTTGTATTGTGAAACCCACTATCTAAGTGGAACCTACTGGAAAAGTTCCTGTTGGTGCCTTTGTGTGAGATGACTCCCCTTCTACCCTCTGTGAGAACAGGTGTAGGAACTGGTAACACCCCAAAGGGCTTCTTGTCTGGCTCCGATGGAATGATGTGGCTTCCAGCTCAAAAGAGGCCTTTCTTCACTTTCAAACCGAAAAGTTTACTCGGTCAGGTAACAGGGAGCACAGTAGCGAGTCTGTTGCCTGGAGCCTTGTAAACAAAGGGCTTTTGTTATGGTGATTCTGCTGGGGGAGATTTCCTGGCACAGTTCCAACTTTTTTTCTCCCTTTCCCTGGAGTGGATTTATGTTTCGGAATGTAAACATAAATTAGAAGTGAGCCGCCCAACCCTATTGTCATCCCGAAGGCACACCCTCTCCACTTGATTAGTTTGATTTGACTCAGACGGGATCGAGAGCCATGGACACCACCTGTCAGATGTCTCTGGAGGTGCTCTGAATGGCGCTCACTTTACTGAGAGATTTGCAGAAGACTCTTTAAGCTCAGGGGTAAAATGGATAAGCAGCCAGTACTTCTTTTCAGGGAAGGTGGGTTGCAGAACAACATATCAAGAAAGCAAGCACAAGGGAGTTCCGGTTGTGGCGCACTGGAAATGAACCCAACTAGTATCCATGAGGATGTGGGTTGGATCCCTGGCCTTACTCAGTGGGTCGGGGATCCACCGTTGCCCTGAGTTGTGGTGTGGGTCTCAGATATGACTCGGATCCTGTGTTGCTGTGACTGTGCCATAAGTGGGCAGCTGTAGTTCCGATTTGAACCCTAGCCTGGGAACTTCCACATGCTACGACTATGGCCCTAAAAAGCCGGGGGTGGGGGGGGATAGAAAGAAAGAAGGAAGGAAGGAAAGAAAGAGAGAAAGAAAAGGAGAGAGAGAAGGGGGGGCCGAAGGTCTGTTAGAACAGTGAACAGATGTAAGTGGAGAGAGTAAAAGCCTCCACAAGTACCAGAGCCGAGGGCTAGGGCTGCCCCTGGAATGGGTGAAATGAATAGAGATTCGAAGGGGTGGATGGGAATTAATGATGCTGATACTAAGGCGGGAGATGAGCACAAGAGACCCTTCCTCAGCATACCGGGTGTCCTATCAGAGATGGAATAGCCACATTCTAAGATGTTACCTTGGAACTATATCTTGTGTGTTTATTTTGTTTCCATACTGTGGCCCAACTTCAGGATATTTGTTTAATTTTTGTTCTTAATTCACTGTTTTTGTTTTTTCCCTTTGGTCATTGGAAATGTGTGAGTTTCATCCATCATTCCCATGTTTCTATTTTTTTTTTTTTTTTTTTTTAGTTATGTTCTCTTATTTTCTCCATAGTGTCCCAAAGTTTACTCAAGAGTACCCTGGAACCTCTTCCCCAAGATCCTGTTAAACGTATGTTATCATTCACGTGAGGGAGGGGAGGAGGGGAGGAGAATGGTGCATGGCTGGACTGTAACCCCAGCATCCTCAACTTCTTTGCATGGTTTTGTGTTTCTTGAACACCTGTCTTTTAACGCAATTTTTATTTCCATTACCTTGCTTATAATTAATCTGATTTTGCCAAGTAACTTTCAGTGTCAGGCCAAGAACGTTGGCTAAGCTTCCTCTATTTCTGATCAGTTTCCTTTTATTGAGTGTGTCCTATAAAATATTGCATATGCAACATTATTTTTGTGTTTTATTCGGCATCGTTCTTTTATTTCCTAAAGCCCACAAGATGCCACAAAAGCAAGAGCCTACCTGTATAAGTAACTTGTTTCTCAGAAAAATGCTTGATATGCATGCATCGTACTAACCGTATGGACTAATACGTATGCAGAGGCTTCAATCATGTGCATTTCAAGAGAGCTGTTATGCTTTAAGAAGTGAACATTCACTTTTAGAATTCATGCCCTCTTCCTTCTCTCCCTGAATGCACACTAGTAGGTTGCAAGCACCCAACTTCCAATATCATCATTAAGATATAGAGAAAGAGATTCCTATAAAGAAATGTTATGTCAATTACATTACAGTGCCTGTGCTTTGTGGTGACTTCAACTGACCTATTCGTTTAGCTTTGTTTTAAAAGGTAGTGTCAAACACACAAATATTCATTTTTGAGTTTGGACTAGATCCAGAAATAGATTCATCCAGCATTAGTTTAGGGGTGATATATACCATTGATGCTTGTGGTTGCTGGAGGAAGAGACACAATTTCAGCTGTAGCTTAGATATAATGAAAATGAGCATTTATCGCTATTATCCAGAAAAAAGAATAGTCTCACTATTAATGAAGCCAATCATCTTTTCTTAAAAAAAGATAAATTAGAGTTGAAAATAATGGCAAGTGGGAAATCACAGAATAGGAAAAACTCGAGAGTTTGTACTGGGTGATTGGTAGTACGTTGAGTTACATGGCATGTTGCAATTTACGAGGCATTTTGCAGACATCATTTCTTTTTCTCAGGATTGCACTGTGGGCGTTTTCCTCATTTTCTCTGTGCATATGAGAAAATGAGGCTTCAAGAGCTTAGTGACTTGTGCCCAGCCATCAAACATGGCAGGACCAGGTTTGAAACCTAAATAAAATTGTGGCTGTGCTTCACATTCTAAATGGCCAACTATTGGGTTCTGACATTGTTTCCTAGGTTAGCAAAATTACATTTGAGTTTTAGATGCACATTTTAAGAATATAGAAAAAATGGTGGAAAGTAGATGACAAATATTAGAAACATTTTTTCCAAAATGCCATGAATACAGCCTGCATCAGTAAATTAAATGTCTTTCCCACCCTTTTACAAAACAGTCATTATTTTTATTTTATTTCATTTTATATCCTTTGAAGCATATAAAAATTGTCTTTTTCTATTTTCATTAATTACGGGGAACGAGCATCATTGTCTGATAAATTTATTTCCATGAAGTGCCTGTGCCCTCAGTTCTTCCAAGCAGACATAGACAATCTCTTGTGGTTTTTCTCTTTCCCAGTAATTTTCTCCATCTACTTGTCATATGTTTGGGATCTTGACACCTTTCCAGTCTAGGAGGGTGAAGTGATCTTGGCAGCTGTATTTTCTCATCTACCTACAGAGACTATTCAATCACAGCAAGTGGAGGGTTTTGCAGTGCTAGTACAAACAGACTGGGGACAGCATATAATTTCTAGTTATTTATAGCCTGCACTGCTCCGATGCCTTATTTATAGCAAAGCTGCACTTTTGAATTGAAAAGTCATGGTCATCTGGAGGTCAGATGCAGACAGCAGACTGGAGTTGGAGAAAACGAGTCCAACTCACAAAGGTGAACGAGCCCAATTGCTTCGACAGCTTGGCTCCTTCACCAACCCAAGGCCAACCGGAAGATACCACCTTTCCCAGAGATGGGTGGTCTTACAGATTTCTCAGTATCTGAGTTGCTTCTGTTCAAATTTAAAATGTGAAATGAGCTAGAAGCTCCTTAGGTAAACTGGTAATAGAATTGCACGTGTGGAGAAAAGGTGTGATGGCCTGCATGCTAAGTATAGTCATTTTCCTGCCAAGACTTCCTTATTGGTATAATTAGGTATGTCTAGATTTTAAATCTTCATCATAAAAACCAATTTTGAGCGTTGCCATTTTAAGGGACACTGATTTTTGTTTGTTTGTTTGTTTTGATTTTGTTATTCTTGTGGATAACAACTTAAAGTACAGGAAGAGATGGTAAGAGGTATGAGCCTAAGAGCTTTCATTTTACTTATCAATTTATGGATTTGAATCCTTTACAAAAAAAAAAATCCCTTTCCCCTTTGGGATTAAAATTCTCATGTGGAGTTGCCATCATGGCGCAGCAGAAACGAATCCGACTAGGAACCATGAGGTTGCAGGTTCGATCCCTGGCCTCACTCAGGGGGTTAAGGATCCACCATTGCCACGACCTACAGTGTAGGTCGCAGATGTGGCTCAGATCTGGCATTGCTGTGGCTGTGGTGTAGGCCGGCAGCTCTATCTCTGATTAGACCTGTAGCCTGGGAACCTCCATATGCCAAGGATGTGGCCCTAAGAAGCAAAAAAAAAAAAAAAAAAAAAAAAAATTTCGTGAAACCTGCGTTGCTTCCAACATGGATTTTGTCTGTCCTTGTGGGTTTGGATGATGCAAAAGTTTCGCACTCATTCAGCCCAGTGCAGTGTTTGTGAATAATAAAATGACTATATATGTGTTTAGTGATAATCTTATGTTTCAGACATGAGGATATGATCATATATTTTCTAGGGTTCTTCTCCTGAGATTGCCTCTCAAAAGGCAAAAAGACTGACATCTTAATGGCTTTTAATCTCACAAAGAGCATGATGCCAATTTCTAGTCAGCCGACTCCACCAAAGGGTCTGGCCAAAAAAGAACGACCAAGAACTTTGACTCCTCCATCTGCAGCAAGTTTACCACAAACAGCATCCAACCTAAGGTCTTTCTAGACTCAACGCTATTGCTACTTAGGGCCAGATAATTCATTGTTGTGGCTGCTGTCCCATTCATGTAGGGCACTTAGCAGCATCTCTGGCCTCTTCCCACGAGATGCCAAGAACCCATCCCAGCTGTGATGACTCTTGCCACATGTGCTCTTGGGGGGAACAAAATGACCCTCCATTGAGTAGTTGAGTAGTTTTCCCACATCGGATGCAGACAGAACCAGGCTGATGTAAACAGGTATATCTTCCATAGACTTGAGCTTATGTGGACGTATTAGAATGTCAGAAGCTTCTAGTTCTCAACAAATGTTTGTGAAATTGAATTCGTTAGACCACTATGCTAAGTCTCCGTATTTGCAAGCGAGGAGAGAAGTCACCATTGCTCTTCTGACTACAGTATAATTTAGAAGTCTGATAGGTTTTTCTGCTCTAATGTAAGCACTACTAGAGAAGCAGTGGATAAACCAGCAAACCCCTGGGTTGAAAGTACATGGTTTACCTTGTCTGTCTGTTTCACCTTAGTTTCATAGATCCCAGCATATGCTAGAGAAGGACCATCTGTAGACAGGCCATGTGGCCTTGCTACACAGGTTTCTTGGCATCCAAGATGTCCCTCGGGATCCTGTTTATGGCCTAAGGGTCTCTATAGTACTTTAGATCTGGACTCAAGCAGGATTGGAGAAGGAATAGATTGATTTCTATTCAAGTCAGAATGGCCAGAATAGAATCAAATAGAGTAGAACAGAACACTTCCAGGAGTTCCTGTCATGGCTCAGCAGAAATGAATTTGACTAGTATCCACAAGGACGCAGGTTTGATCCCTGTCCTCGCTCGGTGGGTTAAGGATCTGGCATTGCTATGGCTGTGGGATAGGCCGGTGGCCACAGCTCTGATTCGACCCCTAGCCTGGGAATCACCATATGCCTGGTGCAGCCCTAAAAGACCCCCCCAAAAAAAGCGAAAAACTTCCAGAGAGTACAGAAAGAATTGGAATGTATCCAGTAAGGCCAGACCACCATCCCCAAGTTCTCAGGGCCTCAGAAGCTCACAATTTGCAAACTAGGAATAATCCACTGTGTGACGTTTTGAATAGAATGTGCCACCTTAGCCCTAAAGTTGCAGTGTCCTGTCACAGTGCCAAGGCCATCTGATCTCCGGCCAGACTTGAACCATTGTTCTCAAGCATGCTTGTTCTTCTGATTGTGAAATAGCAAATATTCCTGTGAGCACATCTCCTGATACTGATGGAACTCTGACTTTTTTTTTATGAAACTGCCAAGCATTATGAAAAACAATTACAAGCATTTAAAGATGTGGTGGTGCATTAAATTACATGTCACATCAGTGCCGAGACAATCTATTACACTGACAAGTATGAGAAGTCATATCTTTGGTATCCGGAAATAATCAGAATAAAAAGAAATTTTTTTCCCCACCAAGCTATCATGTTGAAAAACCCTAAGAATGAAAAGATTGATTTGCTCAGCAAACAAGCATTTTAAAAAAGGGGGGGAGGAGTTCCCTTCGTGACTCAGTGGTTAATGAATCCGACTAGGAACCATGAGGTTGCAGGTTCAATCCCTGGCATCGCTTAGTGGGTTAAGGATCCGGTGTTGCCATGAGCTGTGGTGTAGGTCGCAGATGCGGTTTGGATTCCTGCGTTGCTGTGGCTGTGGTGTAGGCCGGCAGCCACAGCTCCAATTAGACCCCTAGCCTGGGAACCTCCATATGCCGCAGGTGTAGCCCTAAGAAAGACAAAAAAAAAGGGGGGGGGAGAAAAAAAGGGGGAGTTTCCATCGTGGCTCTGTGGAAATGAACCTGACTAGTATCCATGAGGATACAGGTTCAATCTCTGGCCTCGCCCAGTGTGTTAAGGACCTGGCTTTTCCATGAGCTGTGGTGTAAGTCACAGATGTGGCTTGGATTCTTCATTGCTGTGGCTGTGGTGCAGGCCGGCAGCTACAGCTCTGATTCAGCCCCTAGCCTGGGAACCTCCATATGCCACAGGTACTGTCCTAAAAAAACAAAAACGCTCATTTGCCAAGTACAGTAGAAAAAGAATGCTCATTATATATGTGTTCTATTCTTCAGCTATTTCCAAAGAAGAATAAATGGATAGTTTTCTAAAAGAGCTAGCAAAAATGTTCTATAAAATGCCAGAGAGTCAATATTTTAGGATCCGCAGGCCAAATGGTGTCTAAGTACTCAGCTGGGCAGTTGTGGTGGAGGAGTAGCCTGAGACAATAGGTACGTGAATAGCTCCAGCTGTGTTACAGTAAAATATTATTTGCCAAAAGAGACCAGCAAGCCAACCCCTGGCTAAATAAAGCTGTTACTTTTGAGCCTGAGATGTGCTGGTACTAAGCAAGGTATTTCAGGGCACACCCACAAAGTAAACCAAATACCCTACTTTCAACAGCTTTGACAGTTTTCTTTTAACATGATGAGACTCTCACTTGTGCTGGAATTAAATAACCCCGTAAAATACAGTGCACACATGTAGGGCCATATTGCTGGCAAAGGCTGGAGTAGAATGAAATTGGTTTTATCCATAAAACCTCCAGGGAAGTTAACCGTTCCATCATGCTTTTACAGCTACTGTTTCAATGAAAGGGGACAGTACTGACGATTTTGACCCTTTGAGCGCATCTGTGGAGCAGTAAGCGACTCTGGCAGGTCATCCCTTTACGATCCATCATTAATGAAGTGGAACATAACTTCTGATAGATGGACGAAAAACAATAACTGAAGGTTACGACATCCTAGATGCCAGTTATTGTCACTGTTGCTTCACCTACATTTTTTTTTTAGATTCAGACTTGGAATCGCTCTACAGTTTTGGTGCATGGCGCTAAAGTAGATAGAGACATTAATAAAAATAACACCAGCATTCATTCGTTTACGCTCACTTCACATATTTGACGAAATTCCCTTATTGGTAGGTGTCCATAAGACATAAAAAAGAAATGTAGCTTGACTAAAGTAAACACAGCATAGATTACATTTTTATTACCTTATGTCCAAAGGATGCAGTGATAGTCTGCCAACTGTGATTGCACTGACTGTAAAATAAGGGCAATACAAGGGCACGTCTGGGGAAAATGCCTTTGTTCTTTTTTTGTAGACACTGGTACCACATGTAAGGATCACAGACTTTATCTTCACATTGTAAATGTCTCTGCTAACTTGAAGCTGATAAATATTTGAATTTAGACTGCATAGGGGAATTTTAGTTATGTTGCGTTAGAGAAATAGGCTTGGTGTTTTTTTTTTTATATCTTTTATTTTTTAAGTTGGGGTGGCAGTCTGTAAGCTCTGCCATGTTGAGAGATGAAATATCCACATCCAATCTTTAAAGGTTTCTATTTCCTATATATAAATTATCTTCATTGCCACCTCTCACATTAATCACAGCCATTTCATATGACAGCAATGCTAGCTCTGTATAAAATAGGATTTTCAATGATAAGGCAATGACTCTAAAGACCTTAATTTACTTTTATCTTCTGTTGGCAATGCTCTAGAGATACACTGCCTTCTTGCTGATGAAAGGGGACCAACCAAATCTTCTTGTTAGTGTCTACCAGTATATATCCACTCAGTGCCATTCATAGTCCCCCGTTTAGGGAAGTAATCAGAGCTGTTGCTGTTTGAAGGTGGCATCAGTTCTCCTTTTGCATCCTGAGCCTGTTATGGCCTTAAAAGTATGTGTCGCCCTAGAGATTGAGAAAGGAAACAAATATCAAAGGATGGGTCAGTTTTCCTCGATCCCACTATTTTTGATGTCCCATTCTTGCTGTCTTTAGTATGAAAGGGAGTATTTGTGGTGTGTTTACAAAATCAGAACCAAAATGAGCCTTTGGTGCATTTGCTGTCACATTTGATGGTGTCACTGATACAGAGGTCCCCTACATGGGGCCAAAAACCGATTTCTACCTCATTCTGAAGACAATAGCAGTCTTTACCCTATCTTGAAGAAACTTCCTTTCAAGTTACTAAGTTTTCTAGAGAGGAACGCAGGCATGAAAATGTGTCCTTGGCATCAGGTCACCAGCGATGGTGGTGTATTGTGTGGCGGGAACACTGAATGGAGCGCAGGGTTCATTAATAAATTGGGGAGTTCGTTTCCACCCCTCAAAAAACAAAGCTCTGGCTGGTGCTAAGAGGGAGATGATAGTGTGCAGCTGAAGTGTTGTGACAGGCATTGGTGTGTCATTATCAAAACTGAAATGAACCTTCATCGACGTGTGAAAACGATTTCTCCCTTTTCAGTTACTGATTTCCCCCTAAGCATCTGATTACCTAGGGTTCAGGAGACAGCGTTATGTGGTGAGAGAAGAGGCGAGTCTGTGACCCTTCTCGTGTCTGTGTGTGTGGCTGTTGGGGTATCTTCCTTCCACGGGGACCCCTCACCTCCTCCCCGCTACTTTGCCAAGCCATCCTCGTCTTCGCCTTTTACTCTTAAAAGATCACCTTCCTTCTGCTTTGTCCCTTCTCAGACAGAATGATCCTTGGAAAACGCATCACCTCACACTTTTTCACTCCCCAAAACAATGCACGTGGACTCCTCACAGTCCTTACCATGGCTTCAGGGCCCTGCATGATCAGTCCCCGTTTCCTTTCTGCCTCTCTCACTACTCCCTGTCTTGCTTCCTCAGCTCTGGTCACGCAGATTTTGCTCATCTTGGAATTTCCCAGGCTAATTTCTACATCTGCCTGTTCATCCAGTGGGTAAACGGGAAGAGAGGCTTCAGTTCAGCTGTCTGTCTAAACGTTTCCTTCCTGGCCACCTCCTTACTGCTGTGGTCTCTCCTCTGTCTTCTGGCACTCTGTTTTTTTCTTCATCCTGCTCAGTTTTTCTTCTCCTCCATAACAGAAATCATATTCTCGGGAGTTCCTGTCGTGGCGCAATGTTTAACAAATCCAACTAGGAACCATGAGGTTGCGGGTTCGATCCCTGGCCTTGCTCAGTGGGTTAAGGATCCGGCGTTGCCGTGAGCTGTGGTGTAGGTTGCAGAAGCAGCTCGGATCCTGCGTTGCTCTGGCTGCGTTGCAGGCCAGTGGCTATAGCTCCAATTAGATCCCTAGCCTGAGAACTTCCACATGCCGCGGATGTGGCCCTAAAATGACAAAAAGACAAAAAAAAAGAAAGAAAGAAATCACATTCTAACAATATGATTTATTAGTTTGTGTGTGTGTGTGTGTGTGTGTGTGTGTGTGTGTGTGTGTGATTGCTTCTTTCACTAAAACATAATTCCGCAGGACAAGGGTCTTTGTTTCACTCATTGGTTTCTCCCAAATGCTTTGCAAGTACTAGGGGCTGTATATTTGTTGAATGGAGGAGTAAAGAAATGAACAGGCACACTCCAGGCAGCAGAGTCTACATCCAAAATGCTGTTCAGCTGCTCAGATACCTCTGACCTCCCAGGGCTGCAAAAAAGAAAAAAGCAAGAAGGCTTATAGCAAAAGCATCAGCCACCCAGGACGCCACTGAATTTTTGGAAACAGTGTGTTCACCTTGAAGCAGCAAAGTGCTATGAACTGGGACTACAATTCTATCTTTTGGTTTTTTCTTTTTATTCTTTTTTCTTTTTTAGGGCTGTATATGTGGCATATGGAAGTTCCCGGGCTAGGGGCTGCATCGAAGCTGCAGCCGAGGCCTGTGCCACAGCCACAGCAGCACTGGATCTGAGCTGCATCTGCAACCTATGCTGCAGCTTGTGGCCACGCTGGATCCTTAACCCACTGAGTGAGGCCAGGGATCAAACCATATCCTCGTGGACACTATGTCGGATTCTTAACCCACTGAGCTGCAGTGGGAACTCCTCTGTTGCATCTTTTCATTCGCTATTATATTAGACACCCATTCTCGGTATTAAAATGTACATGTCTTACTATATTTTATATTTTATATTAAGGCTGCTTGGAGGCTAGACTAAGAAAATCAGCAGGAAGGTCATTTAAAAGTTAAAAAGCCCATGCGTGCGACAGTGTGAGTGCTGCTGATGACTTGGCAGCTGAAGATGTTTAACCCTGAATTGAAGTCTGGTTTTCTGCAGAAGAGTGAATAGACCCATTGAGCATGCTTGCAGGAGGCACGAGTGAGCATGTTTGACCCGAGGCCAAAGGCTAAAAAACAAAAAAAGATCATTCAGAATTCAAGCTCTGCGAGCTCTTTCTCCTGAGCCCGTTTCATCATCCTCCTGCTGCTGCTCATTGAAGATAGGAGGTCATTTACTAGATAGCATTCAGAGCAGGAAAATATTTGTTAGAAAAGAGAGTGGCGGTTATCATAACAAAGTATATCTTTTGCCAATACAGGTTGTCCATTAGCAGATCAAACCCTTTTCTGGATCCCAGACATGTTAATGGATTAGCCCCTTACCGCTCTAAATATTAGCTTGATAGTTTTAAATATAACTGTATGGGGTTTGCCTAATTCTGAATTCAGACTCACTGTGTGTGTGTCCTTAGATGTGAATGCGGGTGTTAAATGAGAGTATTTCCTTACTACGCAGTAAGTGGAATGGGATGATGTTTTTATCTCCCTACCTATTAAATGAGGACACACGTAAAGTGCCTAGCGCAGTAGATGCTAATGAATGGAGGCTATTATTATGTGGCCGACCTGGAAATCTGAGCCCCATCGCAGTTTCTAAGAAACCTTAGAGGTCTCAGAACAGGATAAGTGCATTGTAGTAACTTAAAAAAAAAAAAAAAATCTCCTAAAGCCAAAGCCAATTTGTTTCTAAAAGTGACCCATGTTTAAGTGACCTAGGATATACAGCTTCCTGTTCTTTTGTGTCCTGGAACACACCTGACATTCCCTGAGCCACTCCTTTTCCAGAAGAAAGCACCTCAGAAGGGTAAGGGCATTAGGGCTCAGGTTTTCCTAGCTCTGCCCACCGTCCTTGTTGTCGTGTTTCTGGCTTACCATGGACATGATCACAAGATGACAGCCCATCGTGGTATGACCAGGTCTTTAGGATGCAGGAAAATTCAGGAAATAGAAGCTGAGCTTTCTGTACAAATTCCACACAAAATGTTCTCCCCTTATTGTAATAACCTGTAATGGAAAATAATCTGAAAATATATATATGCATGTATATAATTGAATCACTTTGCTATACAACTGAAACTAATACAATATCATGAATCGATTATATTTCAATTTTAAAAAGTGAGAACTGAATCAGCCAGAACCTTAGACTTCCTAGTCTCTAGAATGATAGGAAATGTCTGTTGTTTAAGCACCCCCAACCCCACAAAAAAAAAAAGTTCTTCCCTTTCTCCCCATCAGCTGGAGGGCAATGATAATAAAATACTAAATTCATTAAAAAATATGAGGATGTACCATCTTTCTTCTTTCCTTGACTGGATAGAGATCTGGTTTGCTGACTGGTATGAATACAGGAAATTTTCAGTTACTTACGCTAATTGAGATGGAGGGTCGGTTATTATGAATAACTAAGAAGTTTGAATTAAAGATTAAGTGAAAGACAGCTTCTCTTAAAGTCCTTACAAGGGATTTACTGAAAAATATTTCTGATTAAATGGAATAAATCTGTAACACAGGATTTGTATTTATTTCCTTGTTCCAAAATAGTAAGTTTTAATACTTAAAGCATTCTCTATCCTGTTAAATATACCTCATATGCTCGTTTTTATTATTCTTTTATTCTTAATATTTCAACTTAGACTAATGAGATTATAGTGACTCAGATTTTAGCGTTTCTTTGCCTAAAACAGTAGATTTGCAAATTATAAGAACTGGAGAAAACCGTAAGAGTTGGTTTTATGGTTCCTACTATAAACCTTCCTGCTTATACAGTAACTTTTACAATTTCATTTTTCCAAAGAGGGTGCTATGCTATGGTTGCAACTTCCAGCCGATGGCTATTTTGATCTGTGACTATGACCCCAAACGTGTATCCATTTTCCTTTGCCCAAAATGCAAAATATAGTTTGACTAACTTTATCATTCTGCCAGATTGTACTATGCCAAAAGAACTGTAACTTGTTCTCATGTGGCGCTCCACCAGGAAAGATGAGAAAATGATTAAAATCATGGGGAAAAATGCCACTTCCATGTCCAGTGGGAAAACGATTAGGTTAAAATACATGCATATCAGTTTGCTTCAGTGGGTACAGCAAAACACCTGTGTTTTTTTAACAAAAAAGTTTTTTGTTGAAAATTGTTTTTCCATCCTAAAAATTAGGACACATTTTCAATAATTTCAGCCTTTTATACAGGTCATACCGAAGATTTTTTTTTTTTTTTAGAAAATACGTAATACTTTTCCTATCCATGGTAGCTCATGGTCCCATGTGTAATTCATTTTCAGTGGATATGAAATACAAGTACTTGGTTTTTCCTTTGTTAGCTTTCGCTCTAAGATTTGAACTGGGATGTCATAGTGAGCAAAGGATGGAAGGTCACCAACGTGAATAAAGTGTCCTGCGTGTCACCTTTTCTGCAGGATGACTAACTCGTGGTGTGGCATTTCATTTTCCCAGCAGTCCTAGTCAGGTGTTGGCATGTTATCACCACTTGATCGATGAAAAAACTGGAACAGAGAGGGCTTAAGTTACTGCCCTGGGTCACAGCTAATCTAAGAAACCAAAACCAAGGTGTGATTGAAATTGAGGTGTGCCTGATTGCACAGCGCTTGCTCTTTCCTTCTTCCTTCCTTTGTGCTGCTGTAATACACACTTCCTTATCTATTCCACAGAGGAGGGCTCAGTTGTCTTTCAATATGTATGCCCTGTGCCAGTACCAGATCAGACTCAAAACAACCCGGTATGTTGAAATCTATCCCAGAAATATGTCTCACTGCCTTCCTTATACTTCAGAGCATCATCTAGATTGACAACTAAACTGCTTTTAGTCCAAAAAAAAAAAAAATTTTTAAACAGTGATTGGACTAGAATGGAGATCAGAATGAATAGTTCTCTTTAAGATAAATTCAGGGAGTTCCCTTTGTGGCTCAGCAGAAAAGACCGACTAGTATCTATGAGGACACAGTTTCGATCCCTGGCCTTGCTCAGTGGGTTAGGATCCAGTGTTGCCATGAGCTGTGGTATTGGTCGCAGACGTGGCTGAGATCTGGTGTTGCTGTGGCGTAGGCCAGCGGCTATAGCTCCAATTCGACCCCTAGTCTGGAAACCTCCACATGCCGTGAGTGCAGCCCTTAAAAGACAAAAAAAAAAAGAAAGAAAGAAAAATAAAAAGATTAAATTCATTCTTTAATCAGACAACAAGAAAGTCTTATTTTGGTTCAAATCTTGGAGCATTTAAATTGGGAACATTCCAGACATTTTCTTGAAATGTGTGTGAAAAGACATTTAATCTTACTGTTTAGTTTCAAAATGATCTAGCAATTAATTCTTCTCATTTAAGTTCTTTCAGGGATATTCTATCTCAAACATAATAGTCAAATCATTAGATAAGATTAGGGAAGATGTATACTTAGAACATTGGCGATAGTTGAATAATTTTTTGAATGAAACACTAAAATTGGCTTGACCTGAGAACATAGTAAAAACATCTCATTTCATTTTCGAGGTTCAACATGCTTTTTTCTTTAAATCAAATTCTTGTTTTCTTTCGTGTTAGGCTTTTTAAAATAAACTCATAAATGCTCTGAATTCTCACTAGTCCTTATGGATCTTTTATAAAAGTGCTGCTTATAGGCTTTATGATTCACTTGGCTCATGAGTTTCAGACGTTTTTGCTTTCAATTTTATGGGTATTTATTTTTCCACGTAATATAGCAGTATATGTTGCAACTCAGTAATATTGCTATACAGTATTAGTGGAATTCAAAATAGAATCGCTTTCTTTTTGACAACTAGTATAATGAACTGGTTGACTATTGCCAAATTTGTGAAAGCAGAAAGGTCCTTTTGTGGTTTCAGAAATGAGTGTATTGACATTTATGACACTTTTGGTAATGTTTCAAATGCTTTCCACAAGCTCTCTACAAATACAGTGTAGAATTTTCTTCTTCACGCTGAGGTGCATTTATTCTATAATAAACTAAATTTTGAGATTTCTTTTTTTGTTTTGTTTTCTTTTCGGGAATCTTATGATGTTGATATCACCACTTACTTTCAAGCTTACACACATTCATCTAGCAAAGCATAGGGATTTGGTGCAACACGTCTGTTTTAAACACCAACTATCTTTGCTCTGTGCATGCTCACTTTTCTAAATATAATCATATAATGGGAAAATGGACTCTTTTCAAGATTTTCCTTCACCTGTCCTTGGGGTGACGGACAGCCTTAACGTGCTGCAGAATGTCTCGTGATCTCTTAAACAGCATTAACATCTTGTATGTGCTTCTCTAGTAAATTCTTTGTTCTGGAATAAACAGAAAATAGGGCTTTCTTTGAAATGACTGTTCTGTCACTCTCCTCTAATTCCCTTCCTTCTTTATAGTTCCTACAACAGCAGCCAGCACCCCTGATGCCGTTGACAAGTATCTTGAGACACCTGGAGATGAGAACGAACATGCCCATTTCCAGAAAGCCAAAGAGAGGCTGGAGGCCAAGCACCGCGAGAGAATGTCCCAGGTATAAGCGTCCCGTCCTTCAACCCTATGATATTGGGGAAATCTGGGCTTGCCTCTGCCTCGTACTCTTCCTAGGGGCCCCTGTGATTGGTGAATGCCTAGGAGTGGATAAGGCTCTTTTAAATTTTATCCAGATCCTAAAAATTTTTTGATTTTAAATGTTTGCTATAAGGGCACCGGTAGGGGGCTTTTTACATTTTCCTTGAAGATACCACCTAGGAAAGATTCAGGTACAGTAGGTTGTAAGATTTCGTAAGCAGAGGCTAATTTATGTCTACACCTTTCCTGATGGTTTTGTAACTTTGTATATAGGGTAGTCCTGTAACCATGGTGTTGTGAATTAAAATCCCTTAAAATGTTCTTTAGCAAAGATGAATATGTTTGTATTAAATACCAAATTATTCAATTCTGAACCTAACATTTCTTACAGAGTTAATTCATAGGACCATAAGAGCTTAAAACCAAAGTGAACCATAATAACGATTTCATCTAGTTCCATAAATGGTAGATAATGCAGTAAAGATTGAAGAGTTTGGCTTTTCCCCCTCTAGAACAAAGCACTCTATGTAACACAGAGAGGCATATGGAACCCAGGCCTTTCTTGCTCCTAGTATGATGCCCTTGTCACTACACTGTGCTATAAACCCTGCGTTGTCTTTTTAATTATATACTTTATGAAACAAATTGAAAAATTGAGTTGTGTCCAAAATATGGCTAATTTATATGTAACAATATCAGCTAAAGTTTAAGCTATGCCTGATACCAGGTGCCCGATACCTTCTGTTAGAGGTCGGTAATAACACTGAGAATTTTGACCCTTTCTCAGATTCTTCATTCATACGTTCATTTGTTCAATAAATATGTATCCAGCACTTGCCAATCACTGTTCCAGCCCATAGTTTATACCCTTTAGAGTGAACATGAGGAAATAATAGGAAAAGTCAAATTTAGGAAAATGTAATGAAGGAAAGAAGAAACATCTTCCCAGTATGTATTGGTCATTTTGATACTATTAATAAAAATAGTTTCAAATATGCTGTTTCAGATGTTATAAATCTCTCCTCGAATGGTACCTTAATTTTATTTTAGCACATCTGTATAAGCCATGACTTTCAGTTCACATCTTTTAGTCATTATTTACATCTGAGATAATTTAAGGGTTGTTATCCTGGAGCAAAGAATGTTGTCTGTTAGAATCCAGCAATCGCAGGAAAAAGAGATGCCTGAGATCAACATTTATCATCCTATTCTATGGTACCGAATTCTGGGGACTGTTTGACTTTGAACTTGCCTGCCTCTTAAATCCCTCTATATTAGTTGTCATTTTCTCTGCATGAAACAGTGAAGTCTTTGAAGATCCATAAATCTGGAGGACACTGTTACTTCTGTGCCTACGGTATAAAATTGCTTTATAACACTACATGGGGCCTCTGTGAAGTCTAGAGCCTGAGAATTTTTCATGAGAAGATTTTAGTCTTTAAAAATGATTTTTCTTACAATCTTTGTTATTATTTGTTTTCTTACAAACACAGATGATTTGGCAGTTTTTGGTATTTGAGTTTTTTGTTGTTGTTGAGTCTCATGGTAAATAGCTCTATACTTGTAGATTTCTGCTGCTCTGTGTTATGAATAGTATCCAGCAAATATAAAAATCCAAATAATCATTTATTACATATGATTTTAATAAGTTTTAATATATCCTTGATAAGATTCTTCAAATTGCAAGTTGACCTTTCTCTACATTTATTATTTTTTAAGATAAGCATCAGCCTCTTAAGAGTAGCTTTTTCTCCTGTCACCAAATATAAATAAAGTTAGCTCACATGGATTTGCCATTTTGTAATGGCAGATTTAGCCACGGGGGACAAAAGCATGGTCCTTAGAGCCACAAAGATCTTGGTTTATATCCTTCTTTCTCCATTTTTTTCCTGCATGACTTTGAGCAGGCAAATTAACCTGGTCCGTAAAATGGGAATGGCCATGCCTAATCTCACAGGCTGATGTGAGGAATCAATTAAACGAGATAGATTTTTGTAAAGCTCTTAATACTGGATCTGGTATTTAGCAGGTCACCAGTGATATCATCTATTATCAGTGAACCTCCGTGGAAGCCTTTGTTCAAAGGGCAATGCTAAGCCCTTGGTATGTGGTTTATCTTTCAGTCAGTAGGCCTAGTGTGACGGTGAAGGTGAATCGTTTTATTTGCAATGGTATGGGATATTATTAATTGCTCTGCAAATCAAACTTTGTTTCATTTCCATGGAAATGCTTATTTTTCAGTTAGTTAAATAAAACTCCTTAGTTATTCCATGGGTTCTCTTGCTCAAAGCTGAAAGTCCGGGTCCTGAATATACAAAGGAAGGTGGTAAAAATGTCACTGTCCCTCGGGAGGTCAGTTTTCTACATTCCAATAAGACATTTGACTTTGTTCTCACATTAATTTTGAGGTTCCTTACCTGAAGAATTCATGGTAGAATACCGCCACTCTGAACATTCTCAAAGCAGGAAATTGAGATCTTTTTATTGCAAGGCCTATCTCATTTATAAACCACAAGTGATCTTCAACACCCCTTTCTCCACAAGTACCTTCGTTAAACTCTTGGAGCCGCCAAAGCATCTGGGGCAATTTTCTTTCCTTATTCTGTGGTTCATAGCAGCCAGGCATTTTCCCCAGTTTTGCTGTGAACTTGGGTTATTTTTAATATGCTCTTCACTTGTAATAGAAAATTCAGTCCATTCTTTTTTCCCCCATAATTTCATGAAAACCACATGGGGAAGCTCGTCTTGGATTTTATACAACAAGCCAACGCTAATAAACAATAAAGTAATTACAAACTGACATGAGGACTTGATGTAGTATTCTCAAAGAACTTCTCTGTCCATAGTTATTTATTCCAAGCCTCTTTTTTTTTTTTTTGCAGTTTTGAAGGATGTCAGAAAAAAAAAATCAATTCCGTAGGAATAACTACCTAAAAATAACAGGCTCTTATTGTATAGAAATCAATTCCTCTTGTGCTTTGTATGTCCACAAAGCAGGCAAGTACACAGCTGTCAACCCACCCTTATTTTGCTTACTGGATCTTTCTGTCCTTTACATTACCTAGCTCAGGTATAAGCTACACTTAAAAAAAAAAAAAAAAAAAAACTCTACTTGACAGTGAATAGTACACTTAAAAAGGAAAAGGAAGCCATAGGTTGTAAGAATCAAATTTCATTTCCTTTCAACAACATACGTGGCTGCAGACTTTTCCTCTTTTCATTCAGATCAGTGGGTGAACGACTTGGATGAGAAAAGGAAGCCTTCTTTTCCTATAACACAGATTAGCCTGGTTACTAAATTAGTGTCACTTGGCCAGAAATACTTTTTGCTGCATTCAGAACGTTACAATGTGTACACCCTTGGAATTTCTAGAGAGATCTAGCATATTCTCTGCTGTGTGTGAGGTGAGTTGGCAAGGAAACTCCTCTAATCGCCCCTCAGTTCTTAAGTGAGTGGATCTTGGGGTTTCTGACAACAGAGGTCTTTTCCTTCCTTCATCATGTACTTTTCGGCATTGTGTTCGCAGCATGTGTACACACGTATGCAGGGACATGCTTTTTCTCCCTCCGTACTGTTTGGAAAATGAACAGCTTGAAATTTTATAACTTGCTTTCACAAAAGACTAAAACCAGTGTGTTCAGTCTAATATTGGGAAACCCTGTTTGGGAAAATACGTGCCTTTTATGAATCCTTGACATGTATGCGCATCAAATAAAGCACCTTTCAGCCATTTCTCAGGAAAGGCAAAAAAAAAAAAAAAAAAAGCCCAACGTTGTTTTAAAGGGCCACATTCCAGCAATAAATGTGAACATTTATGTTTATTATTCTGCTGTGATAGATTATTTTCATCTTGGTGGGAGGTCAGATACTGAGATAGGAATGGAACGTGATGGCTTTTTTTAATGTTTAAAATGTCAAAGATAGAAGAAAAACAGTCCTCTCTCTCATTAAATCTGTAGTTGGAAAAAGAATCGATGGTTTTCCATGATGTCCTTACTTTGTAGGTCATGAGAGAATGGGAAGAGGCAGAGCGTCAAGCGAAGAACTTGCCAAAAGCTGATAAGAAAGCAGTGATCCAGGTAAAACCTGAACCCCTTCTGCACCAAGCAGCACACGCCAACAACCCTTGTGTATTGAGTGCTTATCCCTTTTTCAGCATCTGCTGGGACCACTTGCGTGATTGTCCCTATTTCCCTCAACTGAAACTATTGTTTATCATTGTCTGATAATTCACGTGCATAAACCTTGCCTTGTATTTGCTCCCAGTTAGCTCAAGTTATAATTCATTTCTATAAAACTCTTATCATTACTTAAAGTCTACTTTTTATCAGTGATATCTCTTCTGCTGCCTTCTTTCCTGTGGCAAATTTACAGGATACTTTGAATTTTTGATTAGAATCCCTCTCGTAATTACCTTAGGTAAATTGTGAGATGATCAATAGTCATTTTCTTAAAGTACTTTGAGTAAGGGGGGAATTTTTTAAATAGGCGTGTGTATAATTTAGAGTTTTGAGATTACATAAATTTATCTTACATTAGGGCTAATCAGATCAGTTTTCAGGGACCACATAAAATAATGATTGACATTGAGAAAGTAGATCTGGGGATGGAAAGCAGAGAAAGGAGGGGAACCCATAAAACATACAGAATTAGTCAAAAGGTTGGAATGACTGAAATCTTTGAATAAAATGAAATATGACATCTCTTTTAAAAGACTTGAATTGGCTGCCCCATCCTATTTGCCTGGTTCCCAGTTGACACAGGCCTTTGCTTTTGATGCAGCATTTCCAGGAGAAAGTGGAGTCTCTGGAGCAGGAAGCAGCCAACGAGAGGCAGCAGCTGGTGGAGACGCACATGGCCAGAGTGGAGGCCATGCTTAATGACCGCCGGCGCCTGGCCCTGGAGAATTACATCACGGCTCTGCAGGCTGTTCCCCCTCGGGTAGGCTTCCCTTCACGACCTGGGCACAGCAGGGCAGTAGGCATGGGGCCAATGCCAAGAGCGTCATCATTCACAGGTTCAACCCCAGTCCGTTTTAGTTGAAGGTTAAAGGTCACAGGCAGTTGCCTTCACAGGGCCATCTCTGCACAATAGACACACACCTCTCCATGGAGGAGTCAGACAGGCTTTCCAGGGAATCAGTGCAAGACCTGATTTGAGTTGATACACCTGGATGGTGACAATGCATGGTACAGTTGAAGTCAGGGAACCACAACAGCTGGAAGGGCTTTAGGTGTAACCTGGTCCAGCCACCACCCCTACTCACGTGATGTGACTGAGGTCAGAAAAAGCCGAGATTTGGCACAGGTTACAAGGATTTGGGGTGCAGTAACGAGAACTGGAACCCAAATTTCCTGCCCAGAGCAGCAGCCACGTTCTCTTGGGGTAGGAACCCTATTTAGTCATAACGTCCACAGCAAGGGGGCTTATTTGTGCTGTTCGGGGATAAATCCTCAGAAAGGCTTGCCAAGCACTGCATAGATCTCCTCAATGAGGCTTCACAGAAGAGCTTACTTGGAATGTAATGCAGGTTCTGAGCATGGTGTGTGTACATCATGTCTGCTAGTTCTACTCACTATTGAGTAAAGGATATGGAAATCAACGATTATCGGGGATCGGTTTCTTACTCATGAGATGCCGTCAGGTTTTGCCTTGTGTATTTTGAAGCTCTGTTTTTAGGTGCATGAACATTCAGTGTTATGGCCTCTTTGAGCCCACCTCCCCTTATCATTTATGAAATGACCTTGTTTACCCCTTAGTAATATGTTTTGCTCTGAAATTACTATGTCTGATATTAATTAAGCTACTCTAACTTTCTTTTGATTAATGTATCATAGTGTATAGTTTTTCCATTCTTGTGCCTTTGTTTGACCTATATGTTTCTGTATTTGAAGTACCTTTCTTGTCAGCAGCTTATATTTGGGTCTTGCCCTTTAATTGAGAAGATATTTAATGAAGTTATTGATATGATTATGTGTAAATCTTTCATCTTGCTGCTTGTTTTCTATTTGTCTTATCTGTTCTTTGTTCCCTTTTTTCTTGTTCTGCCACCTTTTGGATTAATTGAATATATTTTATGATTCTGTTTTATGCCCTTTGCTGGCTTTTAGCTCTCTATTATTTTAGTGTTTGCCTTCGAGTTTATAGAAGACATTTTTAACTTTTCACAATGGTGTTATAGTAATACAAATGATGTTATACCACTTCGCTTCCATTATAAGAACCTTAGAATAGAGTACTTCTGTTTCTGCTTTGCTACTCTTTGGGCTATTGGTTGTCATACTTTTTCCATACTACGTTATTGCTATTTTTTTAAACAGTCAGTCATCTTTTAAAGAGTGGTAAGTACTAAGACAAATATTTATTTACCTATATAGTTATCTGATGTCTTTTGTTTCTTGTGTAGATCCATTTGGAGTCATTTTTATTCTGTCCAAAGAACTTCCTTTAAAATTTATTTTCACGCATTTATACTCATAAAGAATTCTTTTTGCTTGGGTATGTCTGAAAATATCTTTCTTTCACCTTTACTTAAAAGACATTTTTACTGTATAAAATTCTGGGATGAAGATTTTTTTTTTCTTCAGCTACCTTAATAATGATCCATTTTCTTCTCATTTGCACTGTTGGCAACAAGAACACTGATGTCATCCTTTTCTTTGTCTCTGTAAATAATGTAGCTTTTTCATTTGGCTGCTTTTAGGGATTTTTTTTCTTTATCACTAATTTTGAGCCATTTGATTTGATTATGATGTATCCTGGTGTATTTCAGTCTGCGACAGACCCCATCTAGCTATTTTTCATGTCATACATTGTAGTTTTCATATCTAGAATTTGAATCTGGACTTTGTTTCACATCTTCATAATCTTTACTTAATTTTTGAACCTTTGGGATTTTTTTATTGGCTGTCAGACACTATGAAGTTCATGGTATTGAGTGCTGGGTATCTATATACCTATACCGTTCTTCAGCCTTGTTCTGTAATGTAGCTAACTTACTTGGAAACAGAACAGTCATCAGCCTGTAGCCAGTTATTCCCCAACACTGAAACAAGATCCTTCTGAGTAAGCTACCATGAATGTTGGGCTTTTCCATCTGGATGGGAACAGGTACTATTCCCAACCCTGTATGAATACCAGACACTCTAAGCCTTTTGGATGATTTTTTTCCTGTGGCCTCAGTTTCTTTCACACATTGATCATTAGTCCATCACATTCTCCTAGGACGTTATCTGAAAGTCTCCAGGTTCTCTCTCTAAGCAGTCCTTCCTCTCTCCAGTTTTCTTTCACATGGCCACCAGCCTCTTGCATCTCTCCAGACTCTCGCTCCATATTTTCAGCTCTCTGAACTCTGCCATGCTCTCTCTGGGTTCCCACGCCTGGAGCCACAGCCTGGAAACTCAAGGCAGTGAGCTTGGGCGACCGGAGAGCTCACATCATTTGTTTCTCACTTCTCAGTGCTCTCTGTCCTTCACCCAATGTCTGATGTCTTGCAGAACTCTAGTTCTATATATTTTGCCTTTTTTTTTTTTTTGGTTGTTACTGGCAGCAAGGGTAGATCCAGTTCCCGCTACTCAGTCACGGATGGACATGTAGTCTGTGTGTACATTGTGTAACCAAACCAAAGGGCCACCCACTTACAGTGACTCTCCTCATCATTTTGATTTTTCTTTCTATGCTAAAGTTCAGTGCAGAAAGCTCTGAAGAACCATCAAAGAGCTTCTGGTACTCTTCCAGAGAGCGTAATAGTATTGACCCTGTTCTACGCATGACATCACGGCGATTGAGTGGCTGGTCCAGGGTGACACCACTAGCAATGGACGGGGTGGAGCTGTGAATCACAGTTCACTGCAGTGCCTTCCTGCTAGACCAGGCTTGCACTCAGAACAAAAGGCTTTTGAAAAAGAATAGTCACATTACAATTTTCAGTTTCTATTCAGAAAAAGGTCTCTGTCCTAGCACTGCTCGGGAAAATTCTGTTTGTGTATCTTTGGAGGGTGAGTTCCTTGGTTGCTCTCTTTTTCTAGGGGACTTGATTTTGGGGGCAAGGCCGTCAGCATTACTTGCCAGAGTAAGGCAGGATGGTGGGTCCTGAGACCAGAATCTTAATAGCTGACATTTAGTGAAGCATTCCAGCTAAAGGTCCAGTCTCTGAAGTAAGATCCTTGCTAAACGGTCATTGATAGAGCTAAAAATAAGAGGAAGAATGAATGGAGTCTTGAACAAATGCACATTTCAGATCATTCACTTCAGCCCCATCAGCCATCACAGGAAAGACAGTGACAAGAAGAGCTGCTCAAGTGTCATGTGTTCTCAAAGGGGATAATTTCAGATTGGTCGTAATCCTGCTTGCCCTGAGTCTGTTGCTCTCATCATGTAGAATTAGACAACGTGTTTTTTTGAAATAAAAATTTAAAACCGGGTGAAGAAGAACTATTAAACTGTCATTAAAAAAATTCAAATTGTTGTTGGTTGATACACGGATTGCTATCAATTTCTCACCTAGAAATGTCTAAAACTCTCCCATGGAATAAAAGCTGGGACTGGGTAGTCACAGGCCTTCATTCTGCACATTATCTGCCATTTTTAAGTTATTGTTTCTGTCTGAGTGTTTTATTTGAATTTTAATGTATAGCATGACATGGCACTTAGCTCCACACTAGGGAAAATTCCAGAGAATTCTAAATCCCTTCTTGAGGGCTTTTATATATTGCTGTTGAAAGACATAAATCGAAAACTTGCCAATAACTGTCTGAGAGGGGTCATGTCTTACATTAAAGCCATAAATAAATATTTTTGAAATCTCCTTCATACTTAATAAGTGCCTAGAAAATATGAAATATTAAATGTTAGTTGACTATAAGAAAATGAGTTTTAGATTCATTTCATATGACTATAAGAAATCTATGAGTTCTATAGATTCTGTAGTTGATATTACCTTCAGAATAATTATCCCCTTAAACCTGACCAAGTTCTACCAAATAGTCCCAGGCTTTGCACATGGGAATCTGAAACAACGTGGATTGTTTTCACAGTCTCTTTGAACCTTAGGTTTAATTTATACTTTCACCGTTTTCAAAACACAAACTTGGAAGAATGATGTGGTGATATTTTTGTGCAGCTAGAATTCCTTGTTCTACCATAAATTTCACTTGCGAGTTCCCAAGTCTGTGTATGCTTTATGTTCTAAATTTCCTTTTTGATTAATCACATGCCTACGGGCTGATGCACTGAATGACCAACCTAAAAGCGCATTGTTGGAATCACATTTAGAATTTATGCGTGCGCGCGCGTGTGTGTGTGTGTGCATGCGCACATGTTTCAACTATTACAGTCGTTCAATCAGTCTCTCTGTGTCATCCATTCCCCCATCCCCCCAGGAATAAAAATATTAGAATGTAGTCAGGACAATTTTTTTTTTGTCTTTTTTTTTTGCCTTTATGTGGAGCCACACCCATGGCATATGGAGGTTCCCAGGCTAGGGGTCTAACAGGAGCTGTAGCTGCCAGCCTTCGCCACAGCCACAGCAACGCAGGATCCGAGCCGCGTCTACGACCTACACCACGGCTCATGGCAACGCCGGATCCTTAACCCACTGAGCAAGGCCAGGGATCGAACCCGCAACCTCATGGTTCTTAGTCGGATTCGTTAACCACTGAGCCACGAAGGGAACTCCAGGACAAACTCTTAATCTGTAGAAGGCTAATGACTCTAATAAGGGCCAGCTCTTCAAAACTTTCACTTCTCCTAAAGTTTCCTTGGGAAAATAAAGGAATTAGACTATTTTTTCCCAGAAAAGTTAAATTTCCCTCCATGGTTGCATCATTCATGGTTAAACTTATATCATCACCCTTAGAGGCCTTTAAGCTACCAAACATAAGTACTATTTTAAACTAAGTTATCATCAGAAAACACAGGACTTTGGCTTCTTCCTTTCACAGAGCACAAATTCAAGCCACTCATGGCCTCATGAAATAATGAGTTAAATACTGTCTGAGCCTTCCTTCTTGTAACTGGCAGGGTCTGTTTCAAAGATGTAGAAAAGATGAGGAGACTGCCTGACTGCTAAACATTCTCTGTAATTGGAAGAGAGACTAAACTTAAGTGGGATCTTGTACAGATAAACTGATGGCTGCCTAGGAATTTCTGTTTAAAATAAACTTTCCATTGTAGGCTTAGTTCTGGAAAAACCTTAGGAGAACCTAATTAGTAAGAACTGAAATGTCTTAAAGATGAGAGATGGAAAACCAAAACTTTCTGTGTAACTGAGATTTCGGGTTTCTTTACAGATTCTCAGTCTGAATCTCCATCACATAGCATCCTAATTATTATCCTGACCTCGACAACTTTTAAGCATTTCCTATGTGGACGTGAGAATCAGGAAACATTTTCCATGAATATCTGGCTATCTGTGTGCCAGTAGTGTTTGTTTTCTTTTGTGTCCAGTGTTTCATGAGACATCTTATCAATACTAAATTTAGATACTAAGTACTAAATGGAGGCCATCTTATCCATACTAAATTAATTTCATGCTTTTATCTGATGCTTCTCACTTAGACTCTCAACACTTAATCGAGGGGGAAAAAATTCCGGCAATTTCTATAGCACTTGCACCCTTTCCTTTCTCATTTCTATTTTTTTTTAATTAAAGTATATTCAACTTAAGCTTTTATACTAGCTTCGGGTATATAACATAGTGATTCAATATTTTTTATAGATTGAATACCGTACAAACTTATTATATTATTATTAACTATATAGCCTATGCTGTACGTTCCAGACTTGTTTGTTTTATAACCAGAAGTTTCTGTCTCTTAATCCTCTTCACAGATTTCACTCATTCTTCCCCTCCCCCTGCTGATGACCATTTGTTTGTTCTCTGTCTCTGGGAATCTGTTTTTGTTTTGTTGCATGTGTTCATTTCTTTTGTTTTTTTGGATTTCCCATATAAGTGAAAACATATAAGTGTCTGATTTATTTCACTAATCACAGTACCTCCTAGGTCCATCCATATGATCACAAATGACAAAAGTTCATACTTTTTTATGGCTAATATTCCTGTCTGTCTGTGTGCCATCTCTTTTCTATCCATTCATCTGGCCCTTGGCACTTAGTTTGATTCTATATCTTGGCAATTGTAAATAATGCCGCTATATGAGCAGAGGAGTGCATATATCTTTCTGAATCACTTTCTTCGGATCAATACCAAGAAGTGGAATTGCTGGATTGTAGGGCAGTTCTATTTTTCATTCTTTGAGGAACCTCCATTCTGTTTTCCCTAGTGGCTGTACCAATTTACATTCCCACCAGCAGTATACTAGATTCATTCAGCCAAATGTTAAAATTTTCTTGAGATTTCTGAAAATGTGTTCATACATTCTTTCATAGAATGATTTGTGAAACGTACCATTAAGGAGCATGGCTTTGCCCATAAATTGAGATTTTGCTTAGTGCTTTTTGGTGAATTTTAACAGCAGAGCAGTACATGTTGAATAACAAGTAGCATTAATTGGAGAAAATAAAAGACAGTGGTTAATTGGTATGTTGTGTCAGGCATGATGGTGACAGCGTGAGGAGATTCCAACTAAATCAGCCTTTAGCCAACATCAGTAGTAGTGTAACTATATGTTTGTGAAGTAAAAATAAATCAAAGTGCTAAACTTGAGTATGTTCATTTTTTTGTAACTGCTAAGTGCCCTTCTCCCAACAACCCTTTATTTCCTGCTAATCACTTTTGGTTGCAAAAGAAATAGGAAGCACTCATAGAAAGTACATAGATAGTATATATACCCAAGGTAAATGTAATGTCTCTACACCTCAATATAATGAATGGTAAATAAATTAACATTTATTTTCTGAGATCCTAATATGTGAAGGCATTGAGAGATGTGAGTGCAAAGAAGTTTAAGATGGTCTACCCTCAAATTTTGAATATACTCAGAATTTTGTAAAGCTGATCAGACTGCCAGGTTGAAAATCATCTTGGAGAAATATAAGTAATTATCCTATACCTTATATATTTATTATTCACTCATTCATCACTTATTTATTTTTAGTTGAGATTTGTAAAAATTGGTGAGTACACAGAAACTCATTAATTTGAGAGCTTTTAAGGACAGACCCAGTGTCAAATGGTGGGCGAAAAGACAAATGGGAGAATTAGCATTTATTGAACAAAGTCCTATAAACCATGCTGTGACATTTGCATGCTATTTCAGAGAAGTCTCACATTATTACCTCCTTACCTTGCTTTGAATCCTTACCAAGCTGGACAGACAGATCTTACTGAAGACCAGTGGAAAATGTGTAACTGGAGACACTAGTGTTTTCTTTTTGAATGACATCAAGTTAAATAGAAAATTAAGAAGCCTATAGGAAAGGAATCAGCTTGAAAGCTGTCCTGTGCCTCTGAGACCATATTCATCACCCAGACGCCCTGCACAGCAAAGCCCCACTTAGTCACTGCCTTCAGAGTCAAAATAGCTCTTCATCCGATGCTGTCAAACATACAGTACTGGCATGTCGTATTTTGTTCTGGCAGAGTTTGAGTGTACATATTTATATGTCAATACCTGTTTTCATTTTTCTTAAAAATGAAAACATAAATATTTAGGGTTCTTTAGACAAATGCATAACATGTTATTTAAAATCCAGTGGTACTTAAGTGTCTGGTATTACAGATATCTTCCCTCCAGAACAAAGAGCAACAGGGCTCTTCTCCCTAGAAACACGTACGGATGCGTGTGCACAAAATGACACATGGGTTTCTAGGGGTTCATTCGTTCTGCAAAGCTTATCCGTGAATCCGCTTAAAGATCCTAGGTTGTATTTAGATTTTTGTAAGTTTAGAGAAGCAAAATTTGCCACCCTAAATGTGTCTCTTTGGCATGCAGATTAATTTAGACTGATTGTTTTTGAGGCCCCAAAGATTCAGGAAGAACCTTTGACCTTTTTCTGCCCAGCTGCCTAAAAGGATGTAGACCAGTTCCAGGAAGGAAGGTGTCATCATAGATAACTACAGTATGAACTAGGTATAGAGACAGGGAGGAACCTACGGAAATCTGTTAAAATTCCTCTGTGTGTCGCATTGTGTCTGCATGGCCAAGCAGACTCTCTGTGTCAGTTACCTTCCTCCCCTTTGAAATCCCAAACCACTACTCCCAACATCCTCTTTCGTCTTTAGCTGAAGATTATATCTCAGGTGAGGGTTTCAGCTATTTTGGTGAGTTACTCAGGTGTATATATTATTCAACTTCATTTGATTTTATTCTCTTAATCTATCTCATGTCAATTTAATTCTTGGACTATCCAGAAGAACTAGAAGCCTAGAGGAAGATTTCTTCCTCCCTGACATAAGCTTTATCTTGAGTTTTCTTCTATTGTTTCTAGTAGGTCGAGACACTGCGGTTGTGGTTAAGCAGAGTGTCAGGAGAGGGTGAAATTAAAAGAAACACAAACGTGCATGTCTTTGAACATGGTGTAGCCACGTAGAGGGTTTATGAAGCAAAACTGCCAAAATCTAGGCATGAATATACAAAATGCAAGAATAATGTAACTCTCTCATAAGAAATCAGGACCATGTCGCAGTTGGCATTTGTCAGATGATCAGACTATTTGACAAATCTTTCCAAAGGTCTATGGTATTTTAAAAACCGTCTTTTGTTTACGATTTCTTCCTCAACTCTGTGGGCTTTGCCTTCTGGGTTGCATTAATAATCGTGCTCCTCCTTAAGGACCTCAGCATGTTTCACTGTGTGACTAAACAGGAGTTGAAGACATACGGGTCCAAACAATTTTTGGCCCTTCTTTGCTCTCAAGTCCGCAGATCCAGGTTCTGAATCCAGTGGATGCTAAACCTGGTCCATTAGCATAAGTCGTGGAGTTTGGAGGAGGTCCTAAGTTTAGCTCTATATGCTGTCTTCACTGTTGTATAGCTGCGTTCCATGTACTACAGGAAGAACTCTTTCGTCTGCTGTTGGAACTCTGGCACCAAATATGCAGGGGCTTCTCCCTCACACGAACTCATTCTGACACTCACCCCAGTTGGCAAAGAGCCCCATGGGTTAAAGGTGCAGTCCCACAACACTACCCCCCACTTTGTAATCCACTTGCAAATCCCAGCTTTTCATCTTATGTTTCTGATGGACCCTGAGGGTTCCCATGATCCCCTCCTCCCTTTGACAGTTCACTGGAACTACTCACAGAGTAAGTGCTTTATTTACTGCTAGGAGTTTCCTATAAAGAATAGAACTCGGGAAGAGCCAGGTGTAAAAGGCTGTAGGGCCCGGTAAGGTATGGAGTTTGCGTGCCCCCTCCAGACATGGTACCCTCTTGGTGTCCCTTTTGTGTTCTCCAAGCGGGAGCTCTGAATTCCGTTATTGAGGATTGTTAGGGAGGTTCCAGAAGGTAGCCACGAATGATTAAATCATTGGCCATTGTGACTGAACTCAGTGTCCTGCCCCTTTCCACTCCCTGGAGGTCCCCTCTCCGCTCCCTGCAGGTCGGATAATTGGGCTGAAAATTCCAACTCTCTAGCACAGGGTTGGTTTCTCTAGTAACCAGTTCCCATCCTCCAAGAGGCACCTCATTAGCATACAAAAAGGATACCCTTATCAGTGCAAGGGTCTAATAAGCTCCTGTGTCTGGAACCAAGGACCAAAACCAAATATTATAACAAAAGATATTCCTGTCATCAAATTTTATTAGAGTTTGAGGATCTCTGTGTCAGGAACTAGGGGCAGAGACCAAACATGCATTTCTTTTTATATCCCAATAACCACAATAAATTATTTGTGAAAACTAGCAAAATATCACAGGAAAAAAAAAAAAAACGTGAAACCTACCAGATTTGCCAAGCATTCCAAATGTCCCAAATTTGTGCATGACAGGATATATAAGCAGCTGTCTTTAATTTCCAGGTTTGCCATCTTATAAGTTGGAAAAGAGACTTAATTAGACTGATTCCTCCTCCCCCTCCATTCGAACTTTGGGGTTCGTGGTTCTATTCTTTCCCAATTAACATTATTCTAGCTTTTTGTTAGCCGTGCTTAGAAAAAAACAAAAGGATTAATGGGAGGTTGAGATGAGACTGTGAAGTAAAAAGATGTCTTCATCCCTAAGAAGAGAGAAATTGTTAGGATAGAATATGTGGAGGCTTGTCTGTATTAGGAAGTCATCTGCTTCCTTGTGGGGGAGGGGAGGGGTGGGAAATGACTTTGCCTGGGTACCACTATGCTCTGTTACAGGACAACGCCAGAGCCAAATAGTAATCTGGATGTGCTGGGAAGGGATGTTTCTAGTGCCTTCCTATTACCAAACCCTGAGAAACACTGAATGGAGGCAGGCATGAGAATCCATTGCCATTTTCCTGTTGCTTCTTCAAGACTTCTGTGTTGTTCAACTTGGCACAGAATTGTCATCGCCAGGTTAAAAAATCATTTACTGTGCTCTTCTGAAGAAAGGAGTATGTGTGAATTCTGCAGTAGACTTCAAACATTTAGCTGAACTCCAGACATTTAGCTTGAAAGATCAACACAGCTGTGATCCAGAGGTTCCCGTGGAATCTTCCACGAATATTTTTTTTGGTCCAGATTTTTCTGGCAACAGTAGAATGCATGTGAAGTGCTGAGGGAGGTCCATTGTGGCAAAATAAACTCAACTGAGACCATCTCAAGCAGAAAGAGCTTTAACTCTCTTGAGGGTTTGTTTCTTTTTTTTTAAACCTGCATACAGAGATGTTGTAAATTTTACATTTATGTGTTTAAGATATCTTGAAATCCAAGATGTGGAACTGTGAAAAATAAGGACCCTAAGCCTATTGGTGAAAACAAAAGAGACTTGCTTTTTCTTGGTAGGTGGTTAACTTTCATAGCCATGGGGTTGGAAACCACTAAGGTGTGATTTAGTGCTCCAGGAGAGGGTTTCCTGAGTAAGTTCCTTGTGACCTGGAAAGGTTACGGTGCTCTCTATAAAGTGACTGTTTGCTTCCTTCTTGGCAGGATAATGCCAAGGGCTTTTAAAGGCTCTTGGCAGATTATTCTCTCCCATCAAGAGGTGGTTTCAAGCACAAGTGTCTGTTATGATAAGATGCCAGATTTCTACAACAAGCATAAAGCCACAGAGAGAAGGCCACAGTAGGGCTGAACAGGCATGTTTTCATATGCCTTCCATGTGAACTGTGGAATAGAAAGCTACCCATTCAGACGTGATTGGCAATGAGTCAGTCATATGTGTGTGATTGATTTGAAGATGGACTTTGGATCCGTGGAGGACACCAGATTTATGAAATTGCATGAGAGAGCAAAGTGAAAAAGACAATACATCTGAGAAGTGGGAACATGAATTTTTTAAATTACATTTTATAGGGGAGAGCCTTGAAATTTCCTTTAAAATTCCGTACATCAACCAGACATTAAAACTCTAAGCTTCAAGAGGACAAGTTACACTGTCTTTTGAAATTAAGGAGATGAATCTTGTTGACATTAATTTGAACATACTGTAGAGTCTATAAAATATTTTCTGGGAAGAGTTGCCCTTGACAACTGTTCCCTGAAGGAGCCCAGCACACTAAGTGGGTAGATATGTACCGTGAAAATTGGGAACGTATCTCTTCTTGTTTGTGAGATGGTTGTTTTCAACTCAGGTACCTTGAAGGATATATTTTCCTGCTGCAATGACTTGTACAGTTACATTTAGCTCTAGGTTATTCATTAATTTAACTAATGTTTTTTTCTGACAACCAAATTGTGCCAGGAACTGGGCCAGGAGCTAGCGCTATGTTATACTCTTGTTCCAAGAAAGGGAAATGGTTCATGTTCCAAAATGTAAATCTTCAATTTTCAGGTTAAGTATAATCCATTTTAGTAGGGCTAACTCTTAATCCTTTAAGAAATTTCTTTTTGAAATGATTTTTTTTTTAATGCAATGTGATTGTGAAGTGAGTTTAATGCAAATTGAAAAGTGCTGCATCTCATGCAAACAGATGCTTTGTAATTATGGTCTCAATACTCTTTCAGAAACAATAGTGACAGTAAAAAAGGATTGGATATAATTAGTCCCCCTGGGGGCAGATCTTTTCTTTTTATTATCTCTGTTCTTTGCTATAAATTTTAATAATAAGATTAGCTATTCAATGGCAATATAACTAGATCGCAGTATTAATAGATAGAATATCTACATTGTGAAATGAGGGAAATTTGACAGGAAAAAAATGTTACTCCTAGTTACAGAAGATGTAAAGACTTGAGAATGACTGAAATTATACAGATAGAGGTTAAAAACATGTTTATTAATCTCTGCTTACTGTCAGTGTCCTTATGATACACCAGTGAATTCTTAAGCTTATTTTTTTCATCATATGAATAATCCTGTCTTTAATATAAGGCTTATGACAATAGAAATAGCATTTCCTTTAAGAGGATATATTTCTATTAGAGACCCTAAATAATCTGTCATTTCTGTGTGAATGTTTCTGTGTTTCTAATTAAATCTTTAGAACTTCATCTTTGCCCTAACACAATGAAATAAAATTCCCTAAGCAGTGAAGGTCCCCTATGACTCTGCCATACCTGAAACTGCTCCAGAAATAATTTAGTTTTAAACTTTGGAAATTCTGTGTTCTGGCGAAGCGTTGTAAAGCGAATTATTTCTGTGTTTGAGCGATAGGTGCATGAATCATATACCAAAGGCCAAACTCTTTTTTTGAAAAAGTGGATGAAAATATAAAAGTACAGGAAAATAATCCGCTTTGCTTTCTTATCTCAAATAGCATTTGTTTCTGTGCCATTTTATTTGGTGTGATCTATCTACCTTTTCCCACAAAACTAATCTGCTTTTTATAGTTTCCATTTCTAAGCATGATCCTTAGACATATGTTTACATGACTAGATCAACCAAACAGAACCTTGTAATTCATTGAATGAGGGACGTCAGAATGTCTTTCTGAATTCTCATGTCCCGAAGGCATCAGCAGTAGGAAGGAAAGGCCAGCGTTTGTGTTGATACACACACAGTTTGTGTCTGTGTTCACATAAGCATTGACGGGGTCATGGCTTACCCTCAGCTCTCAGGGCTCATTATCCTCTAATGGAACTGTCCCCTGAGCCATCATGAGAGCCAGCATGCTACTGTTTCACCGTCAAGCTCTAGGGACTGGGCGGGAGTGGAGGGGGGTGAGAGGAGGGGGTGGAATTAGGAATCTATTTCCGACTCTATTTCTGAAGCATGTGAAGAAATGTCGGTATTGAATGAGATAAGCAATTTTAAATATGTGAACACATTCACTATTTAATTATCCATCTTAGTAGAAGATAAGGATGGATTTAGACCTGGAATCCGTGAATGGCACAAAAGCGAATTTCTTATTAATGCCTTTAATCTTTTGCTGGTAATCCCAAACAGATTAACAGAGGCCCTTCCTATCTTGCTATTTCTCCTCTGTACATCTGAGGTGTTAGCTGAAGCCTAGCGGCGTGCCAAAAACCAAGGCCATGATTTCAGAGATTGAATGCGCTAAATGCAGATGATTTTTAGCACAGTGAAAAGAGTGGATGTGAGCGGGTCCCAAAAGAATATTATCTGAACTTATAAGAGCTAGAGGTCCAGACAGGGGCTTCTGGAACAGACTCTCATTTCTAACTATTCAGCTATTTTTGTCAGTTGTCAAGTCTCTAGGTTACTTTATGGAATGAGTCTTTCACATGGTCCATTTTAGAGCTAATTTGAAAGGCAGGATCACTTAAGTGATCAGAAAAGTGGGCTGTGGAGCCAGAGTTGGGCTACATCTTTGGCTCTCCCACTGACTAGATCTGTAATTAAATGGGACCGGCTCTGTATGTAGCCTTCAACTTCCTCTGTGCCTTGCTTACTTCATCTGTGAAGTGGGTCGATACCTCTGTCACAGGACTGATATGAAGATTTGGTGAATTGCTATGTATAAAGCACCTGAAACACTGTCTCATTCATATAAGCAGTTAATAAGCGTTGGACTATTATTGCTTAGAAAAAAGAAAAATGGGGACAGGATGGGGGCAAGGACAGTACAAGAAATAAGCGCATGGTAAGTAGCTGCTGTAGACCCAGTGTTTTGCTGGGTAACTCACATACACATCATTTCCGTTTTTTGTGGGAGCGGCACCCGTGGCATATGGAAGTTCCTGGGCTAGGGATCAAACCTGCACCGTATGAGGATTCCTAACACACAGCATTTCTAATCCTCACATACACTGTGTGAAAGATTGTTATTTGAATGGCACAGATGTGGAAACTGGGGCTTAGACATTTTGAGACTCATGTTTATTTTTAAATTGATGACGATGTTAACAATAGCAGCCGGGCATCTCTACCATTTGCGGCGATGGTGGGAAAAAAAGAGGGAGATCCAGACGTTAGTTATCAGAGTCTAGCCGAGGGCAGCAATGTCAAGGCCAGTTTGGAGCCATTACATCCTGGTGCCTGTGCTTGAAAGGGACAGTACTCTGAGAATAACATGTCTTGTAGGAACATTGATAGTTGACTTTCTACAAAAATAAAAAGGAAGAAGAAAATGTTGAAAAGCAATCCTTCAAAAACAATGATCAACTGAAGTATTTTTTCTCATAGGGGCTCTTAAAGAAAAAATTCCATTTTCTTCAAAACAACAAAGCCTTTTAGAGAGGGAAGAAAATAAAAATGAAATAGGGCGACTGAGAAAGCACATTCAGCCAGTCAGTTGCATAAGTAAGAGGCTGGGACACCTTGGACAAATGCAATTAGTTGTGATCCTTTCTGTCTTCAGCCTTGTAAGTACGGTTGCAGTAGAACTAGAAGGAGTTTTTTAAGCCTTGGTGTTGAATAAGAAGCAACCGTCCAGGGTATCTAATATCCTGCATATATAATATCCATCACGTTCAACAATACTTGACCTTTCATTTCCGATCCAAAAGTTACCTTTTCCAAACTAATGTTTGTATAAACCTATCCTCTTTTAAATATGTAATCGATGGAGTTTGTCCATTGTCGCTTTTACTGCTTTTCTCAAGATTTAAAAGACCATTCTCTGATTTGTAGAATCAGCCAGATTTCACAGTGCTAAAGAGAACTGCAACAATGTACCTCCAAAAGCCATGTTTCAAGCTGTGAAGTCTGCCTTTTGGGGGGGATTATGGAGAAGCAAGTTGCTTCTAGAATAAAAGACCTAAGTAAGGCAAATGAGCTCAGGTTTACCTTCTTTTCATTGTATTTATATGTTTGTTTTCTTAAGTTTAGGAATGTGGCCTGTGGAAGACAGAGTACAGAGCGTCCTGAGTCAGGCACTATGTATTATGTGATTCCTGATAAAGAATGACCACCTATGGCTGTTGAAGTTCTCACAGTTGAGGAGCGCAGTCAGAAACATATATAATGTGGAGTTCTCGTCGTGGCTCAGTGGTTAATGAATCCGACTAGGAACCATGAGGTTGCGGGTTCGATCCCTGGCCTTGCTCAGTGGGTTAAGGATCCGGCGTTGCCGTGAGCTGTGCTATAGGTCGCATACGCGTCTCGGATCCCGCGTTGCTGTGGCTGTGGCAAAGGCCGGCAGCTACAGCTCCTGTTAGACCCCTAGCCTGGGAACCTCCACATGCCACGGGTGCGGTCCTAGATGAGGCAAAAAGCCAAAAAAAAAAAAAAAGGAAACATATATAACGTCATAGATTGTGTGAAGCACAGTAACGGGTTTGCCTAGCATTTCATGGAAACAGAGAAAGGGCACCTTCCACTTGGGATGTCAGGGATGTGGCCCCTAAGTTAATAAGCAAAAGGAGAAGAGGCACGTTCTATAAATTATTGGAGAACACACACTATCGCTGTGAACTAATTTTGTACCTTCCACCTCATTTTCAAGGCGCCCATGACTCATAGGTAACAATAACTAGCTAGATCAAAATGGCCAAAATTCTCTTCCTGATAGGAACTTGCACCGGTAATTTCCGTCTGTTTGTTTTAATGAAGTAATGTGTATCTTTAGAAACTGTTTTACAAAAATCACATAGTAAGATGTATGTAGCAATAAAATTGTTAAAGACAGAGAAAGGAGACTTTGTCCTTTATTTATTAGGATGAATGATTTCAAGTAAGCCTGGAATAAAATTGAAATGCAACCAGTTAGAAAAAAAATAGAAGCACTTAAGAAACTTAACTGTCACTGGAAGAATTAGAATCTGGTGGTGTAGAAAGATTTTAATTAAACTCTGAAGTCAAATAACACATTGGCCTTTCTTTGAGGAAAGTATGATGTCTCAGAACTTATCAGCTATTCCTTGGTCTACAAATTAGTAGTGGTTAAGTTGTCTATTATTTTTCTCGCTTTGATTATCATGTGCTACTGATGGTAGAATTATTTGTCCAACAATTACTGCTGAAATAACCATTAAGACTGTGCAGACAGAAATGTAGTCTCATATTTGCTCCTGTATATTTGGGTGGGAAAATGGGAAGGACCTAACTTAAATCTGACATATCCAAAAATCTACCCCCCTTTTATAGCAGAATGCACTATTTTAAAATAAAAAGTTGAGAGTCATCATCCTATGTGTCAAATGCTAAATGCTCTTATAGAAATGAAAAGTGGCCAATCAAACAAGAAATTACCTAGTAAGGAGGGAATGAGAACTGCTTAAAAGGGAGCACCGCAAAAAGGTGGCTGATGCTTTCACATTACGGAATAAATTAGCAGAACCTCTGACCCAAAGATATTGAAAGAAGCAATATTTTGGGCAAACCCGAATATTTGTTTCCCATTTTTCCCCCCTTCCAGCCTCGTCATGTGTTCAACATGCTCAAGAAGTATGTCCGTGCTGAACAGAAAGACAGACAGCACACCCTAAAGCATTTTGAACACGTTCGCATGGTGGATCCAAAGAAAGCTGCTCAGATCCGATCCCAGGTAAGCACCAAGTGTAGGAGTCATGTAACTTGGACGATCTAGCATGCTTGCTCTTTGAATTGGGTCTTTGGGTATTCCCGAGTATCTATGAGTGTTGTACCTCTAGGGCAAGAGTTTTTTAATTCCTGGCAAATTCTAAAAGCTTGTTCTAGGGCAACATGTGGTTTGGCACTTTGTGTATTGTGAAAATAACAAGGAATATAAAAATCTCAAGTGTCCGCAGCTGCTGATTCTTAAGGAACCGTTTCAAACTCTGATGACTAAAATGAAGGAAACAAAAGTTTTCCACTAAAATTTGGTTCAATTACATTGTGGAAGACAGTCGTCAACTCCATTTCTATGGTCATGCTTGAATATAAGTGAGACTAAATGAAGTTTGATAGTGATAAGATACTCTCCCGTTTTCAGCACTTGGCAACTGGGAGCTACCTCTGGAAATCTGAAGTATTACATTTCCTTACACAGAATTTTTAAAATATTTATCATGAAATAGCCATGTGATCCCATCTGTTAGAAAATCTGCAAAGACGTGTACTTAGGGCGTCAGTGATTATTTAGGAATCTCAGTATTAGGAATCAAGAGTTGGACAGAAATGGTCTTTTCAGTTGGCTTTATAGTTTCTGGTTATAGCATACAATATAATGGGAAGTTTAAAGCAGCCCCCAAAGTTAGAGAACAGAACACGAGAGAACAAGAAAAAGAAAGATACCCTTTCAAGTTCAAAGTTCCAACAGCATTTTGTCGGTTTTATTTGGGAAGTATGTATTTGTCTGCAGTGCTTGGTAAGGAACATGACTATTCCTTACTCCTGAGATGGTTTACCTGAAACCACCACCCTTTGCTGCAGGTTATGACACACCTCCGTGTGATATACGAGCGCATGAACCAGTCTCTTTCCCTGCTCTACAATGTTCCTGCTGTGGCCGAGGAAATTCAGGATGAAGTTGGTGAGTAAGCAGTTCTTTGGATGCTATAGGTAAAAACATATTTTCCTCCTGAAGGAGAAGATCAGGGAACTGAGTTCATCTACATCAGGAATCACCAGTGTTCTGATACGTAGAAGCAAGAAGAGCAGATTCCCTTTTACAGTGTAAACTCTTGGTGGGTACAACTACCTCTCATCTTAGAAATTGTATCAGATCTTAACTACATACTTTGAAAGGTGGGGGATGTAACTTGACTTTTGGTCTATTTGTGTGATGATGAGCCAGTCATTACTGGATTATACTTAACAATCTTCTACTTTAGTCAGTCCTGTAAATATCACGTTATGATGCTTTCATGCTTTATAGTTCAATAGAAACAACCCTTCCTTCATCTCTTACTTCTTTTTTATCATAACCTTATGAGTGTTGTGGTAGCCTCATTTTTCAGTTGAAGGAGCTCAAACATAACATTTGAGGAATCTTCCTTATGCCGTGTATATCCTAGGAGCACAGCAAAATCACAACACTTTGGTCCTAACATCGAGGTTATTGTTCTATTCAATAACACATCTTTCTTTGATGCCTACTCCTGCCCCTGCAAAGCCACGAGTGTTCTTTGAACCACATTGTTGTTTAAACTTTTTTAAATAGGTCCGTACTGTCTTTCATTAACCTTTTATTTTAAAATAATTATATCAGAGCTCCTGCTGTGGTGCAAGAGGATCAATGGTGTTTCTGGAGCACCAGGATGCAGGTTCGATCCCCAGCCTGGCATAATGGGTTAAGGATCCAGCAATGCTTCAGCTCTAGCATAGGTCACAACCTCGCCTCGGGACTATTTCCTGGGCTGGGGGTCAATATGCTGTGGGGTGACCAAAAAAAATGGAATGGGATGGGAAGGGAAGAATAGAATAGAAGAATAGAATAGAATAGAATAGAATAGAATAGAATAGAATAGAATAGAATAGAATAGAATAGAGTAGAATAGAAATTATTACCTCATGAGAAGTTGAAAAAATAATATAGGCAAGTCCAGTATAGACATCACTCATCTTCCTCAATAGTAATATCTTACATACTGTCTGTCACACATTGTCAAAATCAGGAACTTGACATTGTGTGACCATGGTCTCGTATGTCCCTGGTTTTCTTAATGACATCTTTAATATTTCATATGAGTAAGTTCTCCTTTTTCTGTTTTTCTTGGAAATGAAATAAAGCAGCACATGACGTAATTCTCTATAAACCCCCCAAAATGCCCCATATTTGTTTAACTTTACCTCCAAAAAGTATGTCAATGGCAGTTACCCTAGTGAATCTTTCAACACAGGCAGATGTGTGTGTCCTGGAGACTTGGGGCATAAATAACCAATATGTGTGTGTCCTGTTTCTCTCCATAATGAATCCTGCCCCTTGTTAATTGGGGCGGAAGTAGGTGCAGGCTATCTGAAATCAGAACACCCAGGATGTTGTGGATGGGTATACCAATTACAGGAATTTCTGCTTTGAAGTGCCCAAAACATGGCTTGGCTTGCTTTTTTACATTTCATGCCAGTGCTATTCTACTCCTTTTTCTTTTTTCCTAATTTACTAATAATGCCTTGCAAGTGTTGTTTGTGTTACTATCAAGATTTGACACTTATCAGGTAATAATATTGTCTGGACAATACTGTGTATTAATGTACAGAATTTTCTTTAAGAAATGAATGGTCTCATTAGATTATTTGTAGGATAGAAATTTGTAAGGAACCTTTAAAATACCGTCTATTAAATAAGTATACCAAAGTCCTCCAGTAAGTTGGAGAATGGACAGAATCAAAGAAATACCACATTCTTAATAAACTGAAACTCAAATCTTCTAGATGCATGTATTTTTACCTTAGAGCCATCTTAAACTTATTTTCCTAAGTGACTTCAACTGCTGTGTTGCCAGTAATACCAAACTATAGAGGAATAAGTCATTGTGCAGAACTAGGCTATTTCATATTCACCCTTAGTCTGGTTGACTCTTTCTAATTAAATTATCAGAATTTTTTATTCAGCAAAATCCTACTGAAAACAGTGACCACCCATGAGTCACAGTTCCACAGAAACAGATGGTGATTCAGATGTCTTGAATGTTGCAAAATGCCCAAGAACAGGCTACACACTAAACTTCAAAACTCAGTGACTGGGAGTATATTCAGATAGTTAGAATCACGGAATTGTTTCTTTAAAAAAATAAAGAAAAGAAAACTGCGTTTTCAATTGTGACTCAGCGGTAATGAATCCAACCAGAGTCCATGAGGACGTGGGTTCAATCCTTGACGTCACTCTGTGGGTTAATGATCTGGCATTGCCTTGAGCTGTGGTGTAGGTCACAGATGCGGCTCAGTTCTGGCATTGCTGTGGCTGTGGTGTAGGCTGACAGCTGAAGCTCTGATGGGGCCCCTAGCCTGAGAACATCCATATGCCAACGGTGCAGCCCTAAAAAGACAAAAAAGAAGGAAGGAAGGAAGGAAGGAAGGAAGGAAGGAAGGAAGGAAGGAAGGAAGGAGGGAGGAAGGAAGGAAGGAAGGAAGGAAGGAAGGAAGGAAGGAAGGAAGGAAAAAGAAAAGAAAGGAAAGGAAACTACTAATTTGGATTAAGAGCATGTTATTTTTTAAAGTAGTTTTGTCATTCTAAATATATGAAACACCAAATCTTGAAAGGTAGTCTTTATTAAAAAAAATCTTTCTTGCTTCCATTTTTAAATTGCTGTTTACTGTAGGAAGAGCAGCTTGCATTTGCAAACTTTCATTAAAAAAATCTCTGTGCCATTTGAGATCTTAACACTTGGTGTTAAGCCAAACAAAAGGGAGAGTGGCTTTTCTGAGTTAAGCCCAGTTATTGTATGTAGTCAGTTCTTCATTTGAAGGAACATCTCAAAATAACTTAAAGTAGGAATAATGGATGAACCAAGCCTGGCCATGGGTTCTAGTTAATTAACCTGAGGGCTATTTAAACTGAGTGTGAGTTCTTTGTAGTCTTCTCTACACTCTTGTAGATGCTTGAGATTTTCCATAATAGAAGTTGTTGTTTGTCAACTTACTTTCTAATTAGGATATTCACAGATTTCTTCCAGTGTATATCTTGTACATTTAATAGTTTCTGATTAAATGCTTTGCGTTGGTCCGATTTGCATTCATCTGCCTTCTCTGTATGTAGTCAAACTTTAGATTTGGAGTCAGTCTAGTATAAATAAGAAGGATAGTAAAATTGAGAGCTATTGGTAAAGATCTGAAAGAACCTACAGAGGCATGTTTTTATATAAAGGTTTGTGCTTTTTAAATGTATGCAACTAGGATATGTTTAATGCAGGAAATCTCTGGAGAGAAATACAGTCGTTTTTGTTAAATAAGTTGGGTAATACTTGCTCTGGAAGTGAAGGGTTTTCACCATTCTTGAGGAACTGGGGGTTATCTTTAGTGACATAAGTGTACCTGCTTCAGATAACTGATGCTTCCATGAGGGTAGCATTCTCTCTTACGGATGAAAATGAGGGAGAAGCTAGCCATGCAAGAAAGAAAAGGAGAAAGTTGGACTTGGCATCAAATTTGTGAGAACAGTAAAGTATAACTGACTAGAGCCTAGAATTCATCGTGCCGGTGAGTTCCAGCCCTGGCCATTTTCACCCACTGTGCTTTCCTCAGGATCTCGTGTCTGTGCTACTCTGTTAACTCTAGTAAATCCCAAATTCATGGACCTAGCAACAGCCTGTTTACTGAGTCTTCGTGACATATTACAGACTCAGAATACAGGAGTATCTTGTTTTATTGTGCTTCGCGGATACTGCGTTTTGTACAAATTGAAGGTTTACGGCAACCCTGCATCAAGCAAGTCTATCAGCATCAGTCTCCTAATAGCATTTGTCTACTTCGTGTCTAGGTCATGTTTTGGTTATTCTCGTGATATTTCAAGTTTTTCATCATTATATTTGTTATGGTGATCTGTTATCAGTGATCCTTTTTGTTTTGTCTTAATTTTATTAGTGTTGTGTTCATTTATGCTATACGGCAAAGTGATTCAGTTATCCATATATATATTCTTTTTCATATTCTTTTCCGTTAGGTTTTTCTTGGGATATTGAATATAGTTCCCTGTGCTATACAGTAGGACTCAGTTGTTTTGTGATCAGTGATCTTTAATGTTATTGCAAAAAGATTACAGCTTCCTGAAGGCTCAGATGATTACTAGCATTTTTTTAGTATTTTTTGATTAGAGTATTTATTTTTAGACATAGTGCTATTGCACACTTAATAGACTACAGTATAATGTAAACATAACTCATAGATGCACTGGGAAACCAGAACGTTCATGACTCGCTTTATTGAGCTGTTCGCTTTCTTGCAGTGGTCTGGAACATAGCCTGCAGCATCTGCAGGATATGCCTATATTTCACATACTTCTCAAACTCCAAACAATGCATGGTAAAAACAAGGAAAAAATTGCGTCCCTCTTAATTTCCTCATTTTTCCATCTCAGTGATGGCCGCTCCCAGTTGTCCTCTCCTTTTTCATGCTGCCTTCCTCTCCTCCGCCTGTGACTGCTTATCAGTCTGAAATCCTGTATCTTCTCCTTCCCATCTCCACGTGGAATACCTGCTCTGAACATCCACATCGTTAGCTCAAATCCTTATGCCTCTCACATGAGTTTCACTCAACTTCCAAGTAGTTATCCTGCTGTTGTCTTCCCGTGGCTCCTTCCTACCCAAGTTCTTCATCTTCAGGGCTGAGTTCCCTGCTAAAATGAAAATAAAACCTGCATGTGGTTCTCCCTTCCTTGAAAAGCAGCATCCTTCAGTAGTCAACTGAAATGTCTACACCCCTATAAGCCATTGCCTAATTTGCATAGCCAGCCAGAGGGAAAGAGCTGGTAGTTGGGTAACAGTTATAAAGCAAACTCATGACTATCTTACTGATGATGTGGATGGACCAAGTTCTTTATGAAAGTTCACCCTTATTGAGGTTCAGGGCCCCCACATACAGATGTGGCAGGTGGTTTAGGGCAAAAGCGGAGACTGACATTCCTTCCACATCCCACTAATGAAGCCAAAGCGCTCTGGTGTTGGGCTGTGTAGTGGGGCTTTCTTGTAATTCACACAAACACAAACACAACATGTGAGCTAGTGACAACACTGGTGAATTCAGTGACATCGCCCCTGACTTATAATTGAAGACACTGAACCTTAGAGAGAGGTCCCTAACTTGCCCTTAACAGATGGTAAAGTGATGAAAGTAGAATTGGAGTCAGGGTCTACAAGAGTCTGAAGGCGATGTGCTCTCTGCTACCCATTCTCCTCTCTCAGGTAGAATTCTCTTCTGCGGAACCTCAGAGGCTAAAGCGCCGTGTATCCACCTCTAATACTACGTTCTGTTTTGCATTTAATCATGCGTTTGCTCATCCACTAGCCCCTCTTCCCGTGAAGTCTTCCAGGATTCGTCCTCGTCATGTTTGTATCTTTGGGATCCAGCAGAGGACCTGGTACTTTGTAGGTATTAGTCTTCATAGACTAGATTGAATCAGATCCCCAGGCAGCAAAGTTGATGCTCCTTAACTTAGGTGGATCGGGAGGACTACCCCCTAACCTGGAAGACCTACCCTGAGCTCCTTTCTTAGCATTCCACAAAGCATAGCTAGCATTCCACAAAACAAATCTCTGTCCTTGGCCGCAGCATTCTCTAAAGCTATAATTGATGAAGCCAACAAAATGGGTGCCATGGGGCAAAGGTATCAAGATAAGGAATAAAGCAAGAGTACTGTGGACTGTAATTAATAACATTTTACAATATTGCCCTGTATCATTTCCACCACCCTCTGCTAGTTGGTTATCTGCCCTATGCATATACCTTGACACCTGATTAAATGTGTTGTCTATTTTGACTGTCCCATCAGCTGGCATCTGAGGCTATTTATTTGCTTTGCTTCACCAAAAAGTATGAGTTATCAAAACTATTAGTCTTATAAAAGCTTGCCTTTTACTATTTTATAATAATTTTTCAGCTCTGTTTGAATGATTACTATGTGCGAGTTCCCAGGCACAGTCATTTATTACTTAATGTTTTCCTTTTTGTAAAAAAAATAAAAAGGTATTTGCATTCAAATTATGAAGTTCTCTGCAAAGAAAGGCTTTAGGCATTGTTTGTAGAGAGGGGGAAAAAATCCCCTTATTCATCAAATATAGCTGTTTGGAACTTTTTTTTTAATTCAGCAAGTGATAGAATCATTAATTTAAGGAAAATATGCCTCTTTTCAATGTCCATATTCTATTTTAATCATCTATTAACCCTTCAAAAAGGCAGAATTCCTTCATCTCTACTGTTGTTCAGCTCAGCTTTGCTTTGTCTATTTGCTGTTTAAAAATGATGGGATTTTTTTTTTACCCTTTGTAATCTTCCTTAAATCTGTGTTAAAAGGATTCTGTTCTTCAGTCAACACTGAGGTTATTTATCAAAATGCTTCATTTTTCAGCTACCTCAAGGCTAAATAAAAATACTGCAGCTTTCAACTCAGAGATGGCTATTTCACAGAATGCTGTAAGGACCAATTTATGAGAGAGGCAGAAGGAAGGAAAGGGGGAAGGAAGGCCTAATTTTTTTTCCCCTTTAGCATTTAGAATTAGTAAAAACATGAATTATTTTAAACCAAATGTTAGAAGGATCTCTGGGTGAACAAATTCGTAGTGAATGGGTCAGGATTAAAATATGTGGCCGGAGATCAAGAAACTCAAGTTAATGAAAGAATGCTCACAATTTTTTTATTATAACTTGACTGTGGCCACTTGATAAAATTTTCTACTCTTTGGGAAAAGTACAGCATGTTTATTTCATAGACAGTGTTTCATTCTCCATTCTTAATAAACCTATTGATTTTTGGATTTAATGAATCCAAAGTAGCCTAGGCTTAAAATAGAATATTTATAGCACTTGCCAGACCAGCAAAATGGAACATTCATTACTACTGATTTTAAGTATGCTTGTGTGCAATTGGTAGTTAAAGAAGGGCATCAGGGAGGAAAAAATCATAAAAGTAAATAAAATGAGAGAAATGTTAACTTTATTCTGCTCTTATTCTTTGTTTTTCATAAGAAATGACTTTTACGTGTATGTAGATTTAGAGCTGATTTAAGTATTTGTAAAACAAGAACATTTGGTTGTATTATAAATTGCTGAGGACATGTTCTTTAATTTTATAATAGTCTCAGGGCTCATTATTTGTTTTCACCAGTATTATTACCTGTATTACAGGTATGTCCGGTGTTCATTTGCCTACCTCTAAGTGTCTTACCTTTTTTTCCTGTCTTATCAAGACAGTTACTCTTCCAAAATAGAACCACTCATTTTATAAATGAGAAAACGAAAACATGTTGTCGAGTGAACCTACATATCAGCATAGTAACCTTCCAAATGGGAAAAAATGCTATGACAGTAGCACCCCAGTTTTCATGATGCTTAACCACCATGTTTAAATGTCTCTAAACAGCAAGATATAGACATGTCACTGCCAGTGAGTTCATACCTCAGATGCAACTGGTCTGTGGACAGTCTTAGGAGGTTATAGCCCTTAAGCATTTAACTCAGAGTTTAATACTTTGTGTACATTTAGCTCTCTAAACCTTTTTTGGATACGATATGTAAACTGTCTTTTTCTTAAGAGTTTAATTACTGAATCTGTAAAAATAATGTATGTGTCATTCAGATGATCTGTGGAAATCATTGATAAGGTCCTCTAAAAGTTAACATATTATAACTTGCCTTATGTAAATGACCACCAGGAAAATTATTTAGGAAAAGAACATCATTTCCCTGAATAATGTTTATAATATTCCCTTCTAGCAAACAGATATTTTCTCCTCTGTATTTCTAAGCCATAATTTTATAGGAAAAGTCAATCCTTTAACAATATTAAAAAAGAATCTAGGTTGTTCCTGTTGTGGCTCATCAGATTAAGATCCCGATCATCCATGAGGCTGCGGGTTCAATCCCTGGCCTCGCTCAGTGGGTTAAGGCTCCTGCATTGCCATGAGCTGTGGGGTAATTCACAGATGCAGCCTGGATCTCGCGTTGCTGTGGGAACTCAACCTCTAGCCTGGGAATTTCAGTATGCTGCAAGTGTGGCCCTAAAAAGACAAAAGGAAAGGAGAGGAGAGGAGAGGAGGAAGGGTCTTCCACTTTCTAGGAAGAATGAATGTCAAAATTTAACTTTAAACAAATAAGCATAATATCTACCATTCTGACGGATAGATTGTAGATATTAATATGTATAATTCCAGTGTGGTATATTGACCTTGTTTCTTGCAATCCAAGCAGGCACTGGCAGTCATTAAATGGCATACACATAAACCACACTGTTCACTTCATGCCATTGCAGTGGCTCAACATCAATTATGTCTTCAGTCTAAATAAGTAGGCAGTGTCTGTTAAAACCTTTGCCAATTTTTTAACTGGGCTGTTTGCCTTTTTATTATCAAAGCATAAAAGTTCTTTATATATTCTGGATACTAAACTCTCAGCAGATATGTCATTTGAAGATATTTTCTCCCTTTTTGTTAGATTTTCTTTTCACTTTTTTGCTACCCTTTGTACATGCAAAACTAAAGCTTTTATGAAGTCCAGTTCATCAGTTTGTCGTTGTCATTTGAGCTTTAGTTTTATATCAAAGAATGATTGCCCAACCCAAGGTCAAAACATTTACAACTATGTTTCTTTCCAAGAGTTTTATAGTTTAGCTCTTAGATTTGGATCTTGGATTCATTGTGAGTTAAATTTTATATGTGGTGTGAGGTAAGCATCCTCCTTCATTTTTTTGCATGTGGATATCCAGGTCTCTGCACCACTTGTTAAAAAAAACTATTTCTTCTGCCTTGTTCTTGGAACCCTTGTCAAAAACCACTTGACCAAGAGATTGGCACAACATTATAAATCAACTGTAATTTTAAAAAAAGAATCAGTTGACCAGAGATAGATGGGTTTACTTCTTGACTCTTAATTCTCACCTCATTCTATTCCTTTACCCTATATGTCTATCCCTATTACAGTACCACACAGTTTTGATTACTGGAGCTCTGTAGTAAGTTTGATATCAGGAAGTGTGAGTCTTCCTTCTTGGTTCTTTCTGTGGATTGTTTTGACTCTTTGGGACCCCTTCCTTTTCCGTATGAAGTTTGGAGTCATTTTTTTCTGCAAAAAGAAAAAGAAAAAAGGTAGTTGAAATTTTAACAGGGATTACATTGAATCTGTCGATCAATTCAAAGAATGTTAGTATTATAATTTATTCAATGAAGTTTTTAGCTCTTTTTTTTTTTTTTTTGGCTTTTTAGGGCCGCACCCACAGCATATGGAGTTTCCCAGGCCAGGGGTCAAATTGGAGCTACAGCTGCCAGCCTACTACAGTCACAGCAATGCCAGATCTGAGCCACATCTGTAAGCTACACCACAGCTCCCTGCAGTGCCAGATCCTTAGCCCACTGAGCAAGGCCAGGGATCAAACCTGCATCCTCATGGATACTAGTCAGATTCGTTTCCCCTGAGCCATGACGGGAACTCCTGTTCAATGAAGTTTTTAAAAAGGACACTGTCACGACTTGGAGAGATGTCCACTATGAGATGATTCCACTTGGACCCCACTGAGGAGGGTTAATGTTGAGAAGTAGCAAGAAAATTGATTGAGCACACTATTTAGTACTTATCACAGAGCTCCAGTAATCAAAACTGTGTGGTACTATAATAAGAATGGATGTATAGAACAAAGGCACAGAACTGAGAGTCAAGAGAATTTATTTAGCACACTATCACTACATTTTTGGTGATAGTAAATGAATCACTAAATAAATATCCTTGAATAAGGATATTTCTTTCTGAACTTTTCCTTCAGTCATGATGATTGTGACACATTGGTAGGTTTTTGCCTATTTTCATGCCTTTCTCTGGTTTGGGTGGGGTGGGGTCACCTTGACCAAGTGGGTGAGACCCAAGGCTGGTGCCTGCGATGATCCAGTGATGTTCCAGTGTTTTCTAAACGTACCAGCTCTTGCGTATGGCCTTGTAATTTGAATAAAAGTCCAAAAAAAGGAGTTCCCATTGTGGCTTAGTGGGTTAAGAATCTGAATAGTATCTATGAGGATACAGGTTTGATCCCTGGCCTCACTCAGTGACTTAAAGGATCGGTGTTGCTGTGAGCTACTCTGTAGGTCGTAGACCCAGCTCGGAACTGGAGTTGCTGTGGCTGTGGTGTAGGCCGGCAGCTGCAGCTCCAATTCGACCCCTAGCCTGGGAATCTCCATATGCCGCAGGTGCAGCCCTAAAAAGACAAAAAAAAAAGAAGAAGAAGAAAAAACAATGATAAATAAATACCAAAATAGTAAATAATAAAATAGCCTATTTCATGTGTTTAGTTTTTTATAAATATATTTAATTATATATGCTCATAAAAGCATTAATTAAATCTTATTTCTACGGTATAGCCAATGGTGATTACTTGGATTGTCCTCTGCCTGTCTCTGTGTCTTTGCTTTCGGTCTGGGTAATGTTTAGACGAGTCTGCCTATCCCCTGAGAGTAGGTAGAACTATGTGTTCGGCTTCCGCTTTAACACTGAACTTGATAAAGCTGTTCCTAAGGCCAGTAGAGACCCGGGACTCTGTCATCTGAGGAAAGGAAGCAGGGCCAGCTGCAAGTTTCATGCCTGTCAACAGCAAGAGCCTGAGCCAGCCTGGCCTTGGCAAATGATGCATTTCTTCTCTTTCAGAGGCTGGCATAGTCAAAGGAAGCTCTGATGCTGTGGCAAGTTGCTTTTGAAGCTTTGCCATGTTAGGAAAGAACTTCCCCAGGGCATGAATAGTGGAGAGCTGGAAATGCAAGAAGGAACGTACCATATTAATATGATTCTACTTAATTAGCATCTTATACTGTTCCTATTTAGGGAACTCTAGAAGCAAACCAAATTTCACATTCTAGGTTTTGAGCAGGGGGTGAGAGATGTCAAGAGAGAAATTGCTGTTTGAATTTCTAAATTAGTCTTTTGCAAAAACCTACCTTCGTTTTGTTGATGATTACTGAGGCTTGAAATCAATAAGATGAGTATAATCTCAAATGATGGTCAATATGTTTGATAGAAAGGAAAGTTGCCAAATGTGCCCTTTTCCATGTGACATACGCAATAAGAAAAATATGTACGTAGCTGGACTTGAAAGAGTAATTATTCACAGTGTGACCTTTCTTTATTACATTAAAACTTTTTCTTTATGTCATAACTATGACCAGATATCATGTTTCTTGCTGTTTCTGAGTTTTCCAAGATGCCAGAAATTGTTTTCTAAAATTTTTAAATATGAAACTTTGTTAGTTGTTGTAACTGTTAAGTTGCTATCGTTTTCTAATCAGAGATTCTGCTGTATATCCCAAGGATAACTTGTGATGGAACATGATGGAGGATAATGTGAAAAAAAGAATGTATGTTTATGTATAACTGGGTCACTTTGCTGTTCAGCAGAAATTGACAGAACATTGTAAATGAACTATGGTTAAAAACAAATTTTTTTAAAAGAGGAAGAAAAAGAAAACTTTATCATGGCCACTGAGACATCACTAGACAAATGCCTTAGTTCTCAGTCACCACTCTTAATTTGAAAGGAGTATTAGAGGGTTTCAAAAGTGTGTGTGTGTGTGTGTGTGTGTGTGTGTGTGTGTGTGTGTCTATGGTGTTTGCTTAGACATCACATATATTAAAAATGGAACAATACAGAAAAGATTACCGTGGCTCCTGCACAGGTATGAGATGCAAATTTTTGACATGGTCCATATTTTTTTATTCAACTTATATGAGGTATCTAGAGTAATAAATTCATAGAGACTGAAGGTAAAATGCCGGTTGTCAGGGCCTGGTGGGAGGAGAGAATAGAGAGTGAGTCTGTAATAAGTACAGAGTTTCAGTTTGGGAAGATAAAAAAGTTCTGGAGATGGATGGTGGCAATGGTAGCACAGCATTGTAAACGTATTTAATGCTACCAAAACTGCACACTTAAAATAGTAAAGTGTATGATATATATAAATATAATCACAATAAAAGTATAAATATATATGTATGTGTACATTCCTATCATTTGCTGTTCTGAACATCAAAGGCATCCAAAAATTAATCAAGGATGTTGGACCTTCAATAAGTATTTACTAAACATCCCCATATTCCAGATTCTATGCTTGTGGCCAGATATTTTGCAGGTATAGGGCACAATCTTTCCTACTCAAATAATTTAGAATCTGCTTGGGGAGACTTTGAGTAAACAAATGAGAGAGGCTGCTCTCATTAAGTTGAGGGATGTTGATTGCCATGTCTCTTGGCATTAGGTAGCATCATCTGGCAGCCATGCCTTCCTTCTACCATCACTCACTGAAGATAATTAGAGGAGACGGAAATCTAGTTTCTAACCAGTGCAGCCCTGTCATTTCACTTGCTCAAAGAAGCTGTGATACACCCAAGGTCGTGCATCTGGTTAATAAGACTAAAGACCGAATCTATCCTGGTGGTATTTGTTCTCCATCCCTGCTGATGTCAAGTTAAACAAAACTGGATTTTGGAAGCTATTTGTTTGGTTTTTCAAAAACCTGTTCTTTGAAAATATTATAAGGTACAAGAAATGGCTGTCTTTCAGCTTATATGACTCAATAATAAGATGATTCCCAAGCTCAAAGATTTAACACTCTTCAATACTTAAGTCAATGTGAAGGTGTTTATAAAGGAGATTGGTGTCAGCTACGTTGTGCCTTCTGCTGGTTTTGTTGTTGTTGTTGTATTCTGCATTTACTTAGAAATCATGTGAGAACTCATGAAAAATGACAACAGATGCTCCTTTTTCTGTGGGATTGCCATTAGTTTTTTTCTGTGCTGGACAAGAGGAAATTTCTCTGAAGGCACAAGATAATAATCCTCAGCCAGGTCTTGACCGTTTGGGGGGGTCACACTTTACGTGTTCAGCTCTGTGAACGTCAGTGGCCGAAGCCCTTCACGTCACACCCATTATTAGGTCATCTCTCGAACCAGAGTAGAGAACTGTTTTCATGACTGCAGAGGCTCAGTTCACTTGTTTGGACCCAAATATATTTAGAAACGGGAATAGAAAGAGAAAGGAAAAAGAACTTAAGGTTTTGTGGCTTTTTTTTAAGTTTATACTATGACTCTATTGTCTTTTGATGACTGGCTTTGCTTTATTTTTTTTCCTTTCTTTTTTCTTTTTTTTTTTCTTTTTCACTTTTTCAGGGCCACACCTGTAGCATATGGGAGTTCCCAGGCTAGGGGTCCCTAACCCACGAGCAAGGCCAGGGATGGAACCCGCATCTTCATGGATACTAGTTAGGTTCATAACCCACTGAGCCACAGTGGGAACTCCCGCCTTTCTTCTTTTTTTGTTTAACTCATTTGATCCTGAAAATAACCCTGGGCAGACAAAGCAAATTGTTGCCCTTTTTATTCTCCTGACTTTTCAGGAAGGCTGACATTACGTCCACAGCCCTGGGTGTGTCCATGTATGCTATTTCATCTACCTACAAAGCCCTGGCCCAGTCCTGACCTATTGAGATCTTATTGCGCTTCCAAAACCCCTTCTCTTGTGTCATTTCTCCCTTGAATTCTTTATTAACACGAAGCGTCTGTCCTCTGAGCATAGAGTTTATATATTGCATACATCTGCTGTTGCTTTGATGTGTTCATGTCAACTCATTGCCATGTACTAATTAAGCTCTTGGAGGGTGTGAATCAAATTTCATGTGCATTTGTTTCTCCTGAAGCAAATTACTAGGTATAAGTAAGAATTACAAATACCTGCCTTCAAGGAATTCTTCATTTAGAGGAGTTGTGGTTATTGGACCAGACGTGTCAGCATCTGCTGGGAACTTGCTAGAAATTCACATTCTCCACTCCCACCCCTGACCTCCTGAATTAGCAATGCTGGGCTGAAGGATCAGCCGTCTAGCTTTTAACAAGCTAAGTGACTCAGATGCATGCAAAACTTTGAGAATTACAGATGTAGAGTGTATTCAACTTACAAAATAATTAATAAATAGGTGGGGATCAATTCTAGCCCTGCAATAAGCCAATTAGAGTTACCCACACTGTTTTGTCTTAAACCTGCATGGTAAAAACTGTATGCCCCCAGAAAACGCTTAAGGTGAAAACCTCAATGAAGTAATGTATTTGATGAATTCATAATTGTAACAGCTCCGTTTCATAAAAACATAATTACTGAGCAGTCCTAGATGAAAGGATGCACAGCTTCTCACAACTAAATAGTAAAAGTCAAATGTAGTTTTTTAAAATAATCAAAATGGTAAATTTTTAAAATCTGTTCTACCCTGTCATAACAAGGGTAAGCGAAAAGGAACTTCATAAGCTTCCGATCAGTAGATGGGTGTAATCTTTTGATGGGATGACTTGACTCCCTAATAAATTAAAATGGACAGTCTTCTCTAATTTGCCCATCTGTGGAGAGGGGAGGAAGGGGCGCTTCTGCTGTCATTTGAAAACCCTTGGTACTAGTTTTTTTTTTTTTTTTTCTTTTTCTTTTACTGCCGCACCTGTAGCATATGGTAGTTCCCAGAACAGGGGTCGAATCTGAGCTGCATCTGCAACCTACGCCACAGTCGCAGTAACACCAGATCCTTAAACCCACGGACTGAGGTCAGGGATTAAACCCTCATCCTCACAGACACTGTGTTGGCTTTTTAACCCACTGAGCCACAATTGGAACTCCTACATTTTTTTGTAAGCATCACTACATAACTATAAAGAATGGAGAGATGGGACTTTCCATCATGGCTCAGCGGTAACGAATCTGACTAGTATCCATGAGGAGGTGGGTTGGATCCCTGGCCTCCCTCAGTGGGTTAAGGATCTGGCGTTGCTGTGCGCTGTGGCGTAGGTCACAGACTCGGTTCAGATCTTGTGTTGCTGTGGCTGTGGTGTAGGCCGGCAGCTTTAGCTCCAATTTGACCCCTAGCCTGGGAACTTCCATATGCCCTAAAAGACCAAAAAAAAAAAAAAAAACGGACAGATGACATGCAGCAGACTTGGTCTCCCCTCTCAGACTCTTCTGCAGTTTACAGTTTACATTTCTCTCAACTTGGGGGTTCGATGCCCCTAAAATTATAGGGAAATTGAAATATGAGATGTTGACCGGAAATGTAACCTTTCAAGAAACTTAGGTGGAAATGGGTTAAGCCCCTGTCTAAATGTTCAGCGAAAGTGTTAGATGCTGTCTATTTTCTTCTTCCAAGATTTCATATCCTACCCTATCCCCAGAGCTCACAATTTCTCTGTAATTCTGTAAAAAAAAGAGGAGGGAGGTACTTCCCAACGCACTATTCCGCTCCTGTTTTAGGGTAGTTATTGTCTGTCAAACAAGTTTTCGACACTTTTTTTTTTTTTATTACTGAGGATGAACACTTGGATCAGACTGACCAAATTTAAGTATTTTAAGGATAGTAATAATAATTGCAGGAAGAGCCCCTCGGTTTTCTGCTAGGAATCAATCTGAACAGTTTCTAAACTCCTGTTTGGCAGGAGCAGTTATCATGATGCAAATAAGGAAAAGAAGCTGTTTCAAGGAAAGCAGGAATAGATGGGATCTGGGGCGGTGTACCTTTTTATCCAGTATTCAAGCCCTGCCAGAATGTATTTCAAGTTTATAGGCTGTCTCTGCTTTATTCCTTTTGGCAGAAAAACACTTTCTCAACACTTAAGTGCCTTATTTCCATCTTTTTTTTTTTAATGTGTTTCTAGGGTCGCACCTGCAGCTTATGGAGATTCCCAGGCTAGGGATCGAATCAGAGCTGTAGCTGCTGGTCTACGCCACAGCCACAGCAATGCAGGATCTAAGCTACATCTGTGACCTACACCAAAGGTCATGGCAACACCAGATCCTTAATCCACTGAACAAGACCAGGGATGGAACCTGCATCCTCATGGATGCTAGTCAGATTCGTTTCTGCTGAGCCACGACAGGCACTCCCCTTCTTCCATCTTGATGGAGAAGCTTCCATATACCCGAACTACCTCTTTGGGGTATAAGTGAGACTGTCTGTGGAGTTACTAAAACAAAGTTATCCACCAGCTCCCAAAAAAAGGCCTAATTATTCTGTCTGTTGATTAACACGTGTCCCTTACGTAAGTCAAATATTGTAGACAACATGAGGGAGACCTTACTTGCTCTCTAGGTCTCCTTGATATAAAATAAATACATTCATTGTGGTCCTGCACCCACACTGCTGCCAACATTTCTTCAGGGAAATGCAAAAGTGGAATCAAACCTCTCAGTTTTCAGATTTAGGTTTCTGGGTGATTTACAGCACAGAGACTGACTGCTGTAAAAATAGCCATGGCCCAAAGGGTTCATGAAGCAGGGAGTTCCCATTGTGGCACAGCAGAAACAAATCCAACTAGTATCCATGAGGATGCAAGTTCGATCCGCGGCCTCATTCAGTGTGTCGGGGATCCGGCGTTGCTGTGAGCTGTGTTGTAGGTTGCAGACACGGCTAGGATCCCACGTTGCTGTGGCTCTGGTGTAGGCTGGCAGCTGCAGCTCCGATTCGATCCCTAGCCTGGGAACTTCCCTATGCCATGGGCAGGGCCCTAAAAGGCAAAAAAGAAAGAAATTGAAGCAGGTCTTCAGATACTTGGATGTGAAAAAAGTGAAATGCTATTTCTTTAAAAAACAAACAAAACCCAAAGGAGACCTAGTGAGCCAGAATTGAAGCCCCTGCAAGCCTGAGTCTGGATGTTCTCATTTTATCTAAGGCCTCGTTAACCTGGACCTGTGGTCCTTGGAACCCACTAACAGGGCAGGCTAGTGTGAGGAGCAGATTCACTCACAACTCATAGCTTGAGCTTCCTTCAGTGCCCTTTGTTATTTCTGTGCCTTCGACCTCAGCCAGTGGACAGAGAAGAGTATCTGGCATTTGTTGGTTTGGTTGCTATAAATGCTTGGATGTGAAATGTACCAGAGGACTCAACCAGTACACTCCCTATTAAGACTGTTATTCTGGAAGCCATGTGCTCTTGGGCTCTATCTCTGATTTACAGAGATCTTCGTTTTCCTAACCTTTGCAGGTGATTCTTCAATATTCAAAAGCTTTAAAACCCGTGCTTCTATGAAGTAGCAAAAATACAAGGATTCTTGCAGGCTTGGATTATGTTGACGTTAGCCTTGGGCATCAAAGAATAGCCGTTGGCTGTCATTGAAAATTAGCCATGTGAAATTATTTCCAGATCTGTGATTGTATAAAACATTCAAGCGAAGCCTTAGTAAACTTGAAGTTCAGATTCATTGAGAATCTGTTTAGGTGTGACAGGGTTGATGGCTATGTTTTATTTATCCAAGTTAAGACTTCTTATTAGCTATGAAAAGGGGTTGGCGTAAACTGCTTACTCACTTTGCTTAACTGTCTAAAGGGAATGAACTGCACAGGCACAGGGCAGACTTCAGCAGGAAAATTGCCGCCTTTCCTAGTGTTTTCCCCATCTGTGTTTTTATTTGCTCTTTCAGAAATTGTGAGTCTGATATTCCACTTTCCAGAATCTTTGCTTCCTTCTTTAGATTCTTTACTTTCTATTATGGCTGCTGACATTGTATTCAAAGAACTTACTCATTTAGGCTCTCTTCAAAACTAAAGTGGTATTATTTTAATGCAGGATGAAAGGGAAAACTGCCAAAACACACCTGGAGTTGTCAGCATTGTCAATGACAGATGGTGTAAAAGCTTCATCTTAGAGGATTGTCAGAGAGCCTAACGTGAGCTCAGGAAGTGTGGTGTGTCTTCTTAGAGAACTGACAACACAATTACCAAGACTTGACACTTGGGGTACCAACTCCAGGTGCCAGACCTGAGAGCAGCTCCCTCTGTTAAGCAAGAGTGTATTATTTTTTGGATAATACAGGAAGGCAGTTATATTCCTTTGCTTCTTAAAGTAGCTCCCATGGGGCGATGTGGCATAGAAATCATGTGCCATCTCCCATTGTGTTCCCCCAAAGCGAGTAGACTGCCTAACTAGAAATGTCACATGAGGAAACTGTCATTTGGATTTTTCCCTCTGCCAGTAGTGAAGGCAGGTCACAGAGAGCTCTTGAGAACGTGTTTGGCAAATGGCCGTAAAAAGGCAAAGAAAATGAAAAGCCCCAAAGGTCAAGTATACTTTCCAACCTTGAGTGACATTTCAAAGAAATCACTTCCATGTCATTTATATGAAAGGGGCAGGACATGAAAGTCACTGCACCTCCCAGGTGACCAGCTGGTAATTTACACTCCTTTTCTCATCTTCAGCTATCACCTTTGCAAAAAAAAAAAAAAAAAGGGAATCCACATCCTACTCCAGTGTGTTTATTATACCCAGAAATTAGTCAATGGTTAATATTCGCCTAACAGATGACCGTAAACTGGGTAACCTAAAACAGCAGAAATTTATTCTCTGACCATGCTGGAGGCTGGAAGTCTGAAATGAAAAGTGTCTGCAGGACCGTGCTCCTTCTGAAGGCCCTTGGGAAAAATCTGCTTTATTACTTTTTCTTGTTTCTGTTGTTGCTGAAAACCCCTGACATTGCTTTGGCTTGTAGATACACCACTGCAAGCTCTGCCTCTGTCTTCACATAGTATTCTCCCTGTGTGCCTTCTTCAGTACGATCTAGAGCCCACCTAACACCGTAGCGTTCATCCTATTGCATATTGGATCGAGGGCCTGTGTATTCTAGTATGATTTCATCTTTACTCGAGTACATCTACAAAGACCCAACTTCCACATAAGGTCGTATTCCCAGCTACCCAGCATTAGGACTCCAGTATATTTTGGATGGGGAACACAATTCAACCCATACCAGTTTTATTTTTAATTTCCCTTGACTTCTAGGAATCCAAAACATTGGCCAAGTTTCTTTCTGAAACACAATCAAATTTAAGTCAAAGGCTTGCATGACTTGAATTTATGACTTCTCCATCGAAAAAAATAATAATTTCCATATTTAATTGGTTCGAATTGTTAGCGGCTTTAAATGCTTTGCCTTTGCTTGAGGCTGATTAATGAGTAAATTTGTAAACCATGGCTGTTCTAATTAGCCAGGGTTAATTAATGTTTATTGCACTCGGAAGATGAAAAGACATGTATAAATGTACTGTAATGTGCATCATTTTTTAATTTGTTGTTGAAGCTTAATGTATAGTCGAATAAAGACTGTTTACATCACACTTAGAAAAAAAAAAAAAAGGCTGTTGGAGCCCTGCAGGAATTAATGTAGAGGGCTCTAAATTTTGAGGTTAGTTAATTATATACAATTGAAGATGATCATGTTTTGATACTATGTATTCAGCAAAAGTTTATACATATATTTATTTTATGACTGCACCCGTGGCATATGGAAGTTCTCCGGGCCAGGAACTTCCAGGGGTTGAATCTGAGGCGAAGCTGCAGCAATGTCACGTCTTTTAACTCACTGCACCCAGCCAGGGGTCGAACCCGCACCTCCGCAGTGATCCCAGCCTCAGCAGACACATTCTTAACCCACTGCGCCACGGCGGCAGGAACTCCAAAAGGTTATCTTTTTATTCTGATTGTATTAAAAGGGGAAAGCATAGAAATCTGAGACCAACCTGATAATTCTTTCTATAGTATATCATAACTTAAGATGGAGTCTGTTTTGTGTTTTTGTTTGTCTTTCTTTTTTTTTGGTCTTTTGGTCATTTTAGGGCTGCACCCGCCCTATTATGGAGGTTCCCAGGCTACGGGTCTAACAGGAGCTGTAGCTGCTGGCCTTCACCACAGCCACAGCAACGCGGGATCTGAGCCGCGTTTGCAACCTACACCACAGCTCACGGCAACGCCAGATCCTTAACCCACTGAGCAAGGCCAGGGATCGAACCCACAACCTCATGGTTCCTAGTCGGATTCGTTTCCACTGAGCCATGACGGGAACTCCCTGTTTTTGTTTATTTCTGAGTGAGACTTTTTCAGAGCAGGGTGGAGCAGAGAAAGGGTTAACTCTGCTGAGATGAAAAATAACCTTTGTAGGCCACTTTTTTAAAGAGAGGAAATGACTAGGATTCCACGTACACTTTCAAGAGGAAAAGCAGCAGGGGCTTGGATGAGGTCTGGCTCTGAGACTGGCAAGTGCGGAGAGGAGAAACTGTTTGTAAGGAAAGACTGGAAGATTCCCCTGACGGGCCACAGGCAGTACATCATGCAAGCAGTTGTCCCAAGGCAGTGAAGCGGGTTATCCATTCTTGGTTTGGAAGTGGTCACCTGGGCTAATTCTCCAGCATATTCAGTGGGACAAACCCCTGGCGCCAGGATTCAGGGTTCACAGGTAGCTTAAAGCAGGGCTGGACTGAGTGATAGGACCCCCATTTCCACATCATCTATGTCTGAAGGGAGAGCATATTCAAAGGTAAGTTAGCAAAAGGGTTGGATCTGCTTTTTTTAAATCTCCTACACAGTTTTATCATTTGTTCCTTGCAGAATGAAAAAATCAGGTTGCCTTTTTTTTTCTTTTTTGTCTTTTGAGGGCCACACCCACGGTATATGGCGTTTGCAGACTAGGGGTCCATCTGGAGCTGTAGCCACCACCAGCAATGCTGAATTCTTAACCCACTGAGCGAGGCCAGGGATTGAACCTACGTCCTCGTGGATGCTGGTCAGATTCGTGTCCACTGAGCCACAACGGGAACTCCAGCTTTTTTTTTTTTTTCTTAAATCATCTCACAGGTGTTCATACTGAAGTGATATAAGTGGGAGAGAAAAAAGACCTGTAAGTTTTTATTTGGATACAAAATGCATGGCTCCTTGGAGTTCTGAACAGTAACCACTAACCTGATGTTATCATTAAGGAGAGCATTTAGATGCTGTAAGGCTTTTCAGTGAGGATGTGGCACTTCATTGTGGGGGGAACTGTTCATCATCTAGCAGAATTCAGTATGTGACAAATCTCATTGGGGGAATCCCATGTGAGCTTCTTTCCCAAAATAACTGGGAAAATGGGGAAATTCCCATTTTTCACTCCAGTGTTCCCCTGTGGGCTGTTTTCAGCATTTTGCAAGGTCTCCAGGTCAGTATTTCCAGTGACTCCAGACCTTTCCACCACGATGTGCTGGAAGATTGCAAACTCAACATGTCTAAATAGAACCTTTCTCCCCCTCATATTTGTTACTTTATTAATGTTTTCAGGCATGCCTTTTATTATTTCATTTGCTTTATATTTTTTGGCCACACCCTTGGCATATGGAAGTTCCAGGCCAGGGGTCAAAGCTGAGCCATAGCATTGACAACACTGGAACCTTAACCCACTGCACCACCAGGGGAACTCCCCATATTTGTTCTTTTGGCTAACACTGAGGTCAAGAATAAAAATACGGAATTCCCATTGTGGCCCAGCAGTAGTGAACTCCACTAGTATCCATGAGGATGCGGGTTTGATCCCTGGCCTCACTCAGTGGGTGAAGGAACTACCGTGAGCTGTGGTATAGGTCGCAGACAAGGCTTGGATCCCGTGTGGCTGTGGCTGTGGCATAGGCTGGCAGCTGCAGTTCCAATTCCACACACCTGAGACGTTCCATATGACACAGGTGTGGCCCTAAAAAAGCAAAAAAATAAAAATAAAATTTAAAAAATGTTAGTGGATATATGGAGTTCCTGCTGTGGCACAGTGGGTTAAGAATCAAACTGCAGCAGCTCAGGTCACTGCAGAGGTGTGGGTTTGATCCCTGACCTGCTGCAGTAGATTAAAGGATACAGCATGGCCACAGCTGCAGCTCACATTCAGTCCCCAGCCTAGGAACTTAACATATGCCACAGGTGTGACTATAAAAAGCAAAAAAAAGAATAAAAAATTTTGCCAGCCACCCATTAGCACCTCTGGCTTATCCCAGTCGCAATGTCCCCTGGACCTTCCACCACCACTAATATAACACTGTTGTTCTTTGCATCACCTCCCTAAATGTCTTTCTGGTTTCATCAAGCTGGTGTACATCCTTGCCCACTATTTTCTTCCCCGTTTTTTAATGTTGACATGTCTCTCTAGTATTTTATATCCTCCAGATTCCCTCTCTCTCTTTTTCTTTGTAATTGACCTATTAATGAACTGCGGGCCGCTCAACCCGTAGAATTCCCATAGTCTGGATTTTACTAATGCGCATACTCCTCATGCAGGTCAGCGTATTCCCCCTGCCCTGGGCATGTCCCACAAATCTAAAGCTCCTGGCCTCTGTCTAAGCTGCCTCCCTTTTCCCCTCCCTTGTGCCCCGGCAGCCAACAGAGTCCAGCTCTTGGGCAGCACATCCTCTATTCCTTGGCCGTGCACTTGTATCTCCTAGGACAGTCTCTCTTCCTTAGCAAATCTGTAATATCACCATCTCCAGCCCCGGAGTCCTAGTTTATTTCCTTCTCGCTCTGTCCATACCCCTTACCCGGACATTTGCGTAGGAATTACTTTTATACCCATCTTTCTTCTGGGGCCATGAGCATTGAGTAAAAAGAAACTGCCTTGGTTATTTCCTACACTGGCCTGGAAGATGGTAGGATTGTTGAACAGCTGATTAAAAGAATAAAGAAATGAATGAACTCATTAATGGAAGATAAAATAATTTTAATTCTCTTGGCTTAATTTTCTAATATTAATTAGATTAATTTTCTAATATTAAGTAAATGCTTTCCGCCTCTCCACTTCTGCCATATTAATGCTTCCCTGAAGACGGATGCTTTCCATCCATCTCCAAGCCCCAAATGCTAAGCACTCTCCGTCAATAGGCTTGGTTCCCCCCAACATTGTTAAGGGACCTCGTGAATCCGCTAATGCAGAAGCGAAAGGACCACTGCTTGGCTAAAAAATGTTCGCTACAGAATGAGTTTTATGTTCAGGGAAACAAATAGGCCAGTGTGCAGAAGAGCCTAGAGGGCTGACGTGGGATTTTTTTTAATCTGCATAAATAAACAGTTGAAGTGAGCTACCGTGTATACAAACATGACATGCTGTCTCCGGGAGGGAAAGCACCTGCCCTGGGATTTGTGCTGATCTTATCCACACCTGCCTGTTCCCCCTAGACTTACCAGCAGGAATCCTAGGCTGTGTGAGTGAAACCTGTGTATGGATGGTGAAAATCTTACTTTCTGTCGAGACCTCACCAGCCTTCCTTGCTAAGAAGTACTTTATTTGCTTCAAAATACACGCATACCCAAGAGATACTGTGAGTTCAGGAGTATCTCAATAAAGCAACTCACATGAATTCTTTGGTTTCCCAGTGCATGTAAATAAAAGTTGTTTCCCCTGTGCTATAGTCTATTAGATGTGCAATAGCACTGTGTGTAAAACAAACAAACAAACAAAAAAAAGCAAGATACTTACCCTAGCTAATGCATTGCAGAGTTCCTGCTGTGGTACCGTGGGTTAAGGATCTGGTGTAGGCTACAGCTGTGGCTCAGATTCGATCCCTGACCCTGGAGTTTTCACATGCCCTAGGTGCAGCCAGAAAAGAGAGAGAGAGGGAGAAAGGAAGAAAGAAAGAAAATACTTTATTGCTATAAATAATCAAGAAGGATATACTATATTGCAAAGAGAAGTATACTCAATATTATATAACAACCTGTAAAGGAAAAGAACCTGAAATAGAATGTAGATAGGTATAACTGAATCACTTTGCTGCATGCTTGAAACTAACACACATTGTAAATCAGCTATACTTCAATTTTTCAAAATTAATTTAAAAAAAGAGAAAACACCTTATTGCTAAAAATGCTAGGAACCATCCATTGAACTTTCAGCGAGTCGTAATCTTTGTCACGGTAACAGATCACCATCCAAATATAATAATAGTGAAAAAGTTTGAAATATTATTACAATTACCAAAACATCTACTAAGTGAGCAAATGCTGTTGGGGAAATGGCGCTGATAGACTTGCTTGATGCAGGGTTGCCACAAACCTTCAATCTGTAAAAAAAAAAAAATGCAGTCTCTGCAAATTACAGAGAAGCAAAGCACGATAAAACAAGGAAGGTAGTGCCTGAATGGAAACGCCTGAATTAGATATGAATCGATTAGAGTGCACTGTCTTCATAGCATCACAGAGAATGATGGATGGCTGTTGAGAAGGGACACTGTCTCCCCTTCCTGTGAACTCCTTTTGGTCCCCCCCAGGGTGTCTCTAACCCAGGTGAGAAAGTCTTCTCTCGTAAGAAGAGAGGCTGCTCTTTGGGAGAGGGTGCTGATCAGACAGGACCACGACTGACAGCGTTCGGGTGGGATAGGACCCCTTTCTAGGAGCACCACTTGGGTTCCCTCCCTTGTCCTTCGCAGTCGGGGTCCGAGTTGGAGCTGAAATCAGTCAGCTCCACAAGCCGTGTGCCCTAGAGTGTGACTCACTCTCCCAAAGAAAGCATCCGGTGGCCTGGTAAGGGCCTGACCTTTATCAGAAGTAAAAGGTCATGTTTTAATCTCCCTCTGCTCTTAGTTGGTTCAGAACTCAGATGGAGAAAGGGGGGCATTCCGGATTGGTGCCGAAGCACCAGCACTGAACGTCCCAAGGGAGTGTGAGCTTAGAGTGTATGCAGTCGCCAGAATGACTTTGCATTTAGCAAAATGTATGCAAGGACGGTCAAGCTGTCATTCAAGTGCTTTTTCAAAATAATCTTCCTCATTTTCCTTTCTTGTGCTTACTAAAAGCCTTAGCAGTTTTTAAAAAACGAAATGTGAGACTGACCCAAATAGAGCAAACCCCGGGTCTTATTTCATCTTTCCAATTTACTATATATCTGAGAATTTTAAAAGTTTAAAAAAAAAAAAAAGAAAAAGATAAACTATATCCACTACGCCACACAACCTAACTGGAAAACTGAGAAATACATACTGTGGATTAGAACCGGAAAAAAATTGATTCTTAAAATTCCGTCTCTCCATGTCTCAAACCTGGTTACTCTAAGTCCAGGCGCTTTCTTCAGTAATATCACAAAATTCATTCTCACTGACCACAGTCATAACAGTTAGATAATAAAGCGATGATGGGATGGGATGAAATCAATGACTCTTGGTTATATCCAGCAATGGGAATACAAGTGAATCATTGTCACTTTTGTCTCTTACTTTTTTTTTGTCCTTTTAGGGCTGTACCTGCGGCATATGGAGGTTCCCAGGCCTACGCCACAGCCACAGCAATGTGGGCTCTGAGCCTCGTCTGCAACTTACACCGCAGCTCATTGCAGCACAAGACCCCTAACCCACTGATCGAGGCCAGGGATCAAACCCGCATCCTCATGGATACTAGTTGGATTGTTAACCCTGAGCCACAGCAGGAACTCCTATTTCCTACATTTTTGCACTGATTTCATGTTACTCTTATAGTTCGTACCAGTCTCCATTTTTATATAAAGGAGGAATCTTAGTGGAGTCCTAGTTTATGCTGCTGGGGTTAGGCTCTTAAAGACAGGCTTGAAGAGATAATTCCACATAATCATATTTACTTTGAAACACCTTGAGCTTATCCATAAAAGTATACATCTTCCTAGGCAGCCAGTTTTTCCTCCAGCACATGAAGACACAACTTTCCTGGCTAAGAGACCACAAGAAAATAACTGACTTTGTGTTTCAGGAATAAAAGGCATAAAAATCACATTAATTTTTATTTTAGTTTGCAGGTGACAGGTAGTCTGTATCTGCTTACATTAATGGCCATACATGCATTTTCACTGTATTTATTGACCAGAGAAAGACATCCATATATATGCAGGTTAAAACTGGCACTATAGTTTTATCACCACAGTTCTGAACTTTCTTTTTCTTTTTCTTTTTTTGGCTGTGCCCCACATGTGGAAGTTCTTGGGTCAAGGATCGAACAAGAGCTACAGCAGCAACACAAGCTGCTGCAGTAGCAATGTTGGATTCTTAACCCCATGCATCACAAGGGAACTCCAGAACTTTTTATTTTCATGTAATTCCAGACTTAAAGTTCTGAAAAAGTTACATACAATTTCTTTTTTTGAAAGTGACTTGCAGACATATTGGCCCTTTGCACCTAAATTCTTCATTATATGTGCTTCCTCAGAATAAGGACATTTGGAGTTCCCGTCATGGCTCAGCAGAAACGAATCTGACTAGTATCCGTGAGGACGCAGTTTCAATCCCTGATCTCCCTGGTGGGTTAAGGATCTGGAGTTGCCGTGAGCTGTGGTGTAGATCACAGATGCGGCTCGGATCTGGCGTCACTGAGTGTGGCGTAGGCCAGCGGCTACAGCTCTGATTCAACCCCTAGCCTGGAACCTCCATATGCCGCAGATGTGGCCCTAAAAAGATGGAAAAGAAAAAAAGGACATTAATTTATATATGTCCTCGATACAGCATACTTTGAGATTCTTTCTGTCATATGTAAACTTGAGTTTTAGTCTAAACTTTAGAAGATTTTTCCCCTCGGGATTGCTTAGGCTCCAAACTACCCAGGCAAAGTCAAGACTCCTAAGGCGGCAGAAGAGAAGACCAGGACATCGGTACAAGTTCCAGAAGTAAACATACAGAAGGAACTCTGCCCTGTTTTTAGAAACCTGAGAGCCTGACTTTTATCTTGATTTCTGATGGCCCTCGGTAGGCCTAAGTTGTTTGATCTGCGTTCTTTGAAAGTCAAAAGGAAATCTGTCTTGAATGAAAAGGGACTTCTTCCTCTGTACCCGCCATCATAATGGAGACAAACGGTATTTCAGGAAAATGTCACTTGCGGTAAGGAATGTCCCCACGAGGGATGTGCAGCCGCGTTTGTCTCTCCTCCGCAGATAATTTGTTGCCGTGAGTGGACCGTGCATGCTCCATTTAAAATCCATGTCCGGAGTTCCCGTCGTGGCTCAGTGGTTAACGAATCTAAGAACCATGAGGTTGCGGGTTCGATCCCTGGCCTTGCTCAGTGGGTTAAGGATCCGGCGTTGCCGTGAGCTGTGGTGTAGGTTGCAGACGCAGCTCAGATCCCGTGTTGCTGTGGCTGTGGCGAAGGCCGGCGGCTACGGCTCCTGTTAGACCCCTAGCGTGTGAACCTCCGAATGCTGCGGGTGCGGCCCTAGATAAGGCAAAAAGATAAAATAAAATAAAATAAAATCCATGTCCAAGAAACTACTAAAGAAAAATAAATATAGATTCTGACGTGCAGTCTAAATTTTGAAACTGTGAGAGATTTTTCCAGCTTGATGATGTAGCTAAAATAAAGAGGACTGACCCAGTTTTCTGGGAGGTCCAAATCAAAACTAGATGTGTGGGAACAGCAGTGCTTTATGATATTATATCTCATTTTGGAAAATGTGGCAGCATTACCCAGTGCTGTATCAGTCTTGGTCACTGATGAAAAGAGACATTTGAAATGACTAAATGTGCAGGTCTGGTCCATGGTTCAGTTATTTAAGTAGTTCAAAATCCAGAGCAGTCTCAATTATCTTAAATTTGACTCAGAATCGATGAAACCTAATGACCGTTCATGTGGCCCTTATACTGATGCCAGTCCACCAGAGAAAGGCAAACCTAAAGAAGTGGGAGCTAGGTGTTCAGAGGAGAAACTGAGGTTGAGGGTGGACCATCAAAAGGAGAGTGACAGGTAAGGCCTCCTTAGAGAAGGGAGCAGTGCCTGGGTGTTCACCTGGAATCCACCTGACCTCTCAGCTCTGCTGCATCACCAGGAAGCTCTGTGGGAGTTCCCGTTGTTGCTCAGTGTGTTGAGGAACTGATGTAGTCTCCATGAGGACATGGGTTCAATCCCTGGCCTCGCTCATTGGGTTAAGGATCCAGCGATGCCATGAGCTATGGTGTAGGTCACAGATGAGGCTCAAATCCATTGTTGCTGTGGCTGTGGTGTAGACTGGCCCCTGCAGCTCCGATTGGACCCCTAGCCTGGGAACCTCCATATGCTACAGGTGCAGCTCTAAAGACAAAAAAAAAAGTCATAGCTTGACACAATTCTTTCACAGTATGGATGATCAAAACACCCCAACCTTGCACAGTAATCACTTGAAGATCATACGTGTTCTCTCCTAAATCAGCATTTGAAACAACCTCTGTGCCATTGAATTACAGGTCAGTCCCTGTTTTGGAAGTAAACTCACTCTTCACAGCGGACAGCACAGCAGTCTGTGCCCTGTCTATTCTCTGGTAACCTCTACGTTTTCAAGTACATTCTTTTTCTTAAGATCTGAATAACACTGACCTGTTTCCCAAGCACGTTCCAGCTCTGGCTTCTCTGTAATTTCCTGCCTAATGAATGGTCTGGCGGGGAAAGAAAAAAAAAAAAACGGAAATGCATAACTAGTCTTTTTCTTTCCTGTGGCTTTCTGGTTCAGAAACGTTATCGTGAATGAGCCTTTCAAGGCAGCAGGGTGGGTTAGGTCCTAAATAACTGCATCACTTTGTGGTACAGCAGAAATCATCACAACGTTATAAATCAACTCTGCTTCAATAAAACTTTAAATGGTGGAAAAAAACATAAAACAAAAAAAAAGGCATGCTTTTGCGGTGTTTTGAAGCAAAGGTTCTGGCAATATAGTTTCTTGGCCACTGTCACTTTTCACACCTTGTTTTGTTTTGAGTCTCGTCTTGGCGTGACGGGGATAACTAAGGCCAGTGTATAGTGATGGCTTCGTTCCACTCGAGGCAGTGGGCAGACTGCGGTGTGCTCAAGACTCACCTCTGATCAGAGTGTTGTACTCAGTGAAATAAGTCAGATAAAGACAGATACTGTAGGGTACCACTTACATGTGGAATCTGAAAGATGAAACAAATTAGTGGATGTAACAGAAAAGAAACGGGCTCAGAAATACAGAGAACAAACTAGGACTCTCAAATATAAAGAACAAACCAGCGGTTACCAGTGGAGGGGAGGAAAGGGAGTGGGGCAGTATAAAGGCGGGGGATTAAAAGGTACAAACCATTATGTATAAAATAAGCTACAAGGACATATTGTACAACACAGGGAATGTGACCAGTATTTTGTAATAACTCTAAGTGGGGTGTAACCTTTAAAAATTGCAAATCACAATATGTACACCTCTAACTTATATAATATTATACATCAGCTATACTTAAATTTTTTAAAAAATCGCCCAGGTATCACATTGAATGTGCAGATTCTGTTTCCCTAGCTCCAGTGGGACCTGAGATGATGCATTTCAGCAAGCTCTCAGGAGACACCCACGTAGCAAGAGTAGAGATCACAGGATTCAAAAGCGAAGGAATGGCAAAGACCATCCATCCACCTTCCCCTAATTTTATGGAAGAAGAGCAGAAGGCTTAGGGAGTTTCAGAGGCCATGGTAACGTTAAGTATAATGAACAGCATGGCAGCTACGTGCTGAGCCATGAATCAGACACGTACAGACCTGTGATTAGAAAATTAAATCTGGGAGTTCCCGTTGTGGCGCAGCGGTTAACGAATCCGACTAGGAACCATGAGGTTGCGGGTTCGATCCCTGCCCTTGCTCAGTGGGTTAACGATCCGGCGTTGCTGTGAGCTGTGGTGTAGGTTGCAGACGCGGCTCGGATCCCGCGTTGCTGTGGCTGCGGCGCAGGCCAGTGGCCACAGCTCCGATTAGACCCCTAGC
>PVHT021183696.1:35715353-35761806 GCA_004024745.2 Catagonus wagneri | reverse complement strand
GCAGAGCTTCTTGATAGGTTAAAAAAAAAAAAATACATCCCTTTTATGAGTACATCCAGTGTAGCTGTGGCAGTTGCAGGGGGTGGAATTGAGGCGGGGGGTGGGGAGTGGATGCAACAAAAGTATAATCCACCCCCTTTTGGGTGCATAAGTAATTATTTATTAAACTATAAAAATTGGTCATGTGATACACTATTGTAGGGCAAGGATGAAAGGAAATTTCCATTTGGGGGAGAAGCTGCAGATAAGTTTGTATTTTTTCTCCAGGAACCAGAAGACTCAGAAAATACAGGGAAAATGATAATAGTGATACGGTTCAATTCTGTACCAAAGGAAAACCAGGGAGTTTCCCGTGTGGCTCAGCAGGTTACGAACCCAACTAGTATCCATGAGGATGCGGATTCCATCCCTGGCCTCTCTCAGTGGGTTAAGGATCCAGCATTGCTGGGAGCTGTGGTGTAAATCATAGACGCATCTCAGATCTGGCATTGCTATGGCTGTGGCATAGGCCAGCCGCTGAACTCTGATTCAGCCGCCAGCCTGGGAACTTACATCTACCACAGGTGTGGCCCTAAAAAGAAAACAAGAATAGAAAAACCAGAAGCCTAGACATGTTTACCAGTCTCCAGATTAGACCCTTTGTGTGTATGTGTGTTAAGTTCCTGGACCAGGGATCAAACCCTGAGCCACAGCAGTGACCCAGGCTGCTACAGTGACAATGCCAGATCCTTTATCCACTGCACCACAAGGGAACTGTCACCTCAGCCCCTTCATAGGTTTTTTACAGGAGAAAAGACCTCCTCTCTATGAAGGGAGTTTCCTCCCCACCCCAAATGTGTTCAAAGGACGGGAGAGGTAGTTCAATGATTAACCACTGAAGTTTGTAGAAGAACAGGTTTAATGTTTATAAGCTTCAGTTTCTTAGAACCTAAAATGTGGCAGTTAAATTTTTAGGAGGAGTATGGCTAGTGGATTAATAATTACATAGAAGAACGTGAAATGAGTTATCTCGGATTCATCTGTTTCCCATTCAGTAATCCTTTTATGAGGCCATTTCTCTCAAAATGAAATATCACGGAAGTCTGTCGCTTCTACAAAAGCAAACTATGTTAGTCATTTGAAGACAAAGTCACTCTTGAGTATCTTTTTTTTTTTGTCTTTTTGTTTTATCTAGGGCCGCACCCATGGCATATGGAGGTTCCCAGGCTAGGGGTCTAACAGGAGCTGTAGCTGCCGGCCTACACCACAGCCACGGCAACGCGTCTGCAAACTACACCACAGCTCACGGCAATGCCAGATCCTTAACCCACTGAGCAAGGCCAGGGATCGAACCCGCAACCTCATGGTTCCTAGTCGGATTTGTTAATCACTGAGCCATGACGGGAACTCCTTGAGAATCTCTTTTGATGTTGCTGTCTTTAAAATATTTTCAGTGTTCTCAGTGATAGCTAAGTGGTGAGGTGTTTTATTTTTCTTATTTACTATAAGAATGCTTAATATACATCCTCCAAAGATTTTTAAAAGGTCAGCATAAAATAGGGTTCATTGCATGTTTAATATGTGAAATTAAGGATCTCTGTTATTGTTTAAGCCTTAGATTAAATATTACCATCATTGAATTCAGTTCAATATTTCCACTTTGAACTGCAAGGTTCATATGCTTGGGTATGAGAAAAGGTATTTGACTCAAGAGGTAACTGCTACAGTTTTGTGCAATAACGAAATAGCTTTTAGGAAAATAAAGAGTCTTGGGGTGGGGGGGTGGAGAATGTGCCTAGTCTTTTAGTTTAATATAGCAGTTAGCAAATGTAGTTGCTTAAAAGCTTTGAAGTCCCAATATGTGCCATCGGAGCATTGTAATGAAATATTAAATTAATTCGGGTTAAAAGAATCCATTAGGGCCACCAACATAGAAGTGTGGTTTCTGTGTGATTAGGCTGAACACAGAATTCAAAGAGAAAGTCCTACTCAGAACGAACATTGAAATAATCACATTTGGCTTTGGATTTTAACATAGAAGGAATTGCTTGGCGTGCCAATGGTGTGAACAGTTGGTAAAATCTAGAGCCCTTAATAACGTCAAGAAGTAGCTTGCCCCCTTAAGACATTTTATGATCACAAAATTGAATCCTACTTCAGCTAACAGTAATCCACCATTTCCACCCTCTTTTCATCCCTTCAAAACCACACTGACTTCATTGTTCCACGTGAGATAACCAGAGGTAGTTATTTCTAAGTCTCTTACGTTAAATTGAGATAGGAAAGTGGATTTCTACTTTGGTGCCAACATTTTTTTAAAGGCCTAAGTGCTTTTCACTCTACCAAAAATGTAATGTTTCTTGACTATTCTGTTCTCTCATTTTCTGAAAATGAATATAATAAACCAAGAAAATTAACCACCAGCCATTCCGAGGATAGTTCCTGCCAACAGTATAAGAAATAAAAGAGAAAAGGGGGGGGTGTGCCATGATTCACTGGAACCTGAAATGCTCTGCATATTTTATGAAGCACAGATGTAAGATTTTCCCACTGTGACAGTTCCCTTTTCTGTCTTTTTCACTGCCATGACTGATATGGGTACAGGACCGCCCCCACTTCCTTGCCTGGGAAACGCAAGGGAACATTTGAGGGGACAGTCACCATTGCATCAGGCTTGTGGTGTTTAGGTCAGCTTACAACCCTGTAAATATGGAAGACATCATGGAAGAGTCAAGCCTATAAAATCTGGTTTCTCCATTGAGTCTGTAAAGGAGCGAGCCAGTGGTGAGAGTAAGAGTGAGCCTGGATAGATAGGAGTTAAATCGGGGAGGCTGATGTTACACAGCCCAAGACTTAGATTTCAGCACTGAGGCTTACCGGCCGTGGAGTTTTTTCCCAGCCTCTTTCCTGTCCTGTAAAGATAATAATGCCTGCCTCATAAAGTTGTTGAGAGGAGAGTCTTGGAGGAAAGGGCACTGTAGCCAGGCTCTAAAGAGCTCATTATAAGATAAGTAAGCAGGAGTTCCCGTCGTGGCTCAGTGGTTAACGAATCCGACTAGAAACCATGAGGTTGCGGGTTCAACCCCTGGCCTTGCTCAGTGGATTAAGGATCCGACGTTGTCGTGAGCTGTGGTGTAAGTTGCAGATGCGGCTTGGATCCCGCATTGCTGTGGCTGTGGTGAAGGCCAGTGGCTACAGCTCCAATTAGGCCCCTCGCCTAGGAACCTCCATATGCCGCAGGTGCAGCCCAAATAAGGCAAAAAGACAAAAAAAAGATAAGTAAGCAGAGATGGGCTTCTCAGGTAGCAGGAAGAGAGCACAGATGTCCTGAGGAGATGGCATGGCCCCATTTGGAAGTAATCCAAGCCGTCAGGGTGGTGGTAAGATTCTGACACTAATTCCAATGCATGAATTTCTCCTGCACCCCCAAGCAGTTCTCCAGCATTAGCTGAATGTCCTAGAAGTTCAGCCCAATCCTGATACCACTACCTGGAGATCAAGACAGATCCCACAGGGCAAGCTGGGGCTTCGTCCCACAAGACTGGCCATTCCACTCCCCTCCGTAACACATCTCAAGTCCTGGTGGTCACCTGAGCTTCCGATGACGAACCGTAAATCAGGGACTCCAGCCACCACCTCCTCAGGTCCTATTAATTTCCTTGAATGGCTGACAGAACACAGAAAAAGGTTTTACGTCTTGATAACTGGTATATTTTAAAAGGATACAACTCAGGAACAAGAGATGGACGAGAAGGCTAGGGTAGGGTATGTAGGAAGAGGTATGCCCTGTACCAGCCCACTCTTCTCGCACATCTCCATGTCACGCATTCACCAACCTTGATTTGCTCAGAACTCTGTTCTTTTGTTTTGTTTTGTTTTACATAGCACATTTTTTATGTTTCTCGTCTTTTTAGGGCCATACCTGCCCACATATGGTGGATCCCAGGCTAGGGGTCCAATCAGAGCTACAGCTACTGGCCTGCACTACAGCCACAGCCACAGCAATGTGGGATCTGAGCCACGTCTCTGACCTACACCACGGCTCATGGCAACACTGGATCCCTAACCCACTGAGCGAGGCCAGGGATCAAACCCACAACCTCATGGTCACTAGCCGGATTTATATCTACTGCACTACAATGGGAACGCCACATAGCATATTTTTAAATGTTTATTTTCTAATTGTTGTGAATATATAATTCAACTGATTTTTTTATATTGACCATGTATTCAGCAGCCTTGCTAAAATCACATATTAATTTTTTCCTCTTTTTTTCGAGGTATAATTGATTCATAAGTTTCAGGTGTACAATATATGATTCACAATTTTTAAATGTTATACTCCACTTATAGTTATTGTAAAATCTTGATTATATTCACTGTGCTATGTAATATATTCTTGTGACTTATTTTATACATAGTAGTTTGTACCTCTTAATTCCCCACCCTTATCTTATTCCTCCTCCCTTCATTCTCTGCAATGATAACCACTAGTTTGTTCTCTTCATCTTTGAGTCTGTTTTCTTGCTGTTGTTATATTCAGCAGTTTATTTTTCAGATTCCACATGTAATTTTATCATACAGTATTTGTCTTTCTCTGCCTGACTTATTTCACTAAGCACAATACCCTTCATGTCTATCCATGTTGTCACAGATGGCAAATTTTCATTCTTTTTTATGGCTGAGTAATATTCCATCATGGGGGCAGAGAGAGAGAGAGATCACATCTTCTTTATCCATTTATCTGTTGATGAGCACTTAAGTTGCTTCCATATCCTGGCTATTATAAATAATGTGAACAGTATTCTTTTGGGTTTTTACAGAGGCCTCATTCCATAGCCATGTTTAATTAAATCGTTGGCCATTGGGGGGGAGCTGAAAATTCTAATCCTCTGATCATATGGTTAGTTCCCCTGATGACCAGCCCACCATCATCAGGTGGCCTAGAAGTCACCTCATTAACATAATAAAACGCCTTTATAGGCCTTAACACCTAGGAAGTTCCTTGGGTTTTAGTAATTCTGGGCCTACGAAGGCCAAATAAACATATCTTATTGTAAGTCAAAATATCAGAGGTGTATACAGCAAAAAGCTGTAAGCCTGGTGGCTAGAAAGATGAGGTGGGCCCAGATCACAGAGGGCCTTTTATATCTGGCAAAAGAGTCTGAGATTAATTCATTAGAAATTGAGAAGCCCTTTCTCAATATCAGAAGATCTAGGAAGTAGAGAAGGATAAACATTAGAGTAGGGAGAGCAATTATCTGGGCAAGAAGTAATGATGGCTTAAGGGAAGTGGAGAGTGGAAAATGGGAGTGAGAAATGAATAAGAGCGAATGGAAAAATGACTCTGTTAGAGAGGCACAGATGCCTCTGAAGGTTTCAGGCCTGTAGCTGGGAGGACAGTTCTGCCATAATTAGAGAACGTGAAGGCAGGAGGGAGAGTGAGGGGCCTTGAGCTCAGTTTTGTATGTTCTAGGTTCACAGAAGATCTCTAAGCTAATAGTTCCAGCAAACTGTTAGAAATACATCAGCTAGGAGTTCCCATCATCGCTCAGTGGTTAATGAATCCAACTGGGAACCACAAGGTTGCAGGTTCGATCCCTGGCTTTGCTCAGTGGGTTAAGGATCCGGCGTTGCCGTGAGCTGTGGTGTAGGTTACAGACACGGCTCGGATCCCGCATTGCTGTGGCTGTGGTGTAGGCCGGCAGCTACAGCTCCTGTTAGACCCCTAGCCTGGGAACCTCCATATGCCACGGGTGCCCTAGATAAGGCAAAAAAAAAAAAAAAAAGAAAAAGAAAGAAATACATCAGCTAGAGTGGAAGGGATACATCAGACCTGGGGAAACACATTTCAGCTTCATCCCAAAAATGTCCTTAGAGTTCAAGAGCAGATGGGATTTCCCAGGCGTATCTGTCATGGCTCAGTGGTAACGAACCTGACTAGTATCCATGAGGACTCGGGTTCGATCCCTGGCTTCTCTCAGTGGGTTAAGGATCCAGGGTTGCCGTGAACTGTGGTGTAGGTCGCACATGCGGCTCGGATCCTGTGTCGCAGTGACTGTGGTGTAGGCCAGCGGCTACAGCTCTGATTTGACCCCTAGCCTGGGAACTTCCATATGCCGCAGGTGCGGCCCTAAAAAAATAAATTGGAAAAAAAAAAAAAAGCATAGATGGGATTTCCAAATGAATAATTGCAGAAAGAGATGGAAGAAGAAGATGAGAGGGACGAAGAGACTAGGAAAAAAAGCAGAGAGCTATTCAGAGAAGTCACAGGGAACCAGCTTTGTGCTGTGTATGCAAGACAAAGAGAACAAATTTCCAGATGGAGGAAGGGGTTAGTGATAGTAAAGACACGGGTGAGGCCAAGGGCAGATCGCCCTGGCGAAGGTTATTCCCTCAAAAGATGGACATGTAAGCACCAATAATTATTCCAGAAGCTCTTCTTTTTATAACTGTAAGTCCTTAGCATTCACAAGCATAAGATTTACGTAAAAGAAATGCCCATTTATTGAAGCAGATGTTGGCCATTACTTGTGACTCTTTAAGACTTTAAAAAATTGGAAGACATCTAATGCGGGCCTTTTATCTGTATGGGAAAGGTCACGGCAAGCATCAAATACTGAAATTTAGAATGCTACCAGAGCGGACAGATATATATTATAACTCAAGTCAGACTCAAGGGGACTGACTTGCTTGAGATTTTATCATTTAACATAATATCTTGCAATAAAAATGACCCCGTAGAAGGACATTAGTCTCATATTTTAATGCTGGTCTGTCCAATGGTTTTAATGGATATATTTGAACAGAATGTTAATTTTTCAGATAAATATTTTTGTCAGTTTAAAAGAGAGTGTGGGAGGGAACTCCTATATATATAGCGCAGCAGAAATAAATCTATTATCCATTGAGGATAATATCCATGAGGACGCGGGTTTGATCCCTGGCCTTGCTCAGTGGGTTAAGGATCCGGTGTTGCTGTGAACTGTGGTGTAGGCCAGCAGCTGTAGCTCCAATTCGACCCCTAGCCTGGGAACTTCCATATGCCGCGAGTGCAGCCCTAAAAAGCAAAAAAATAAAAGAGAATGTGGGAGTTCCCACTGTGGAGCAGTGGGTTGAGAATTCAACTGCAGTGGCTTGGATAGTTGCAGAGACGTGGGTTTGATCCCTGGCCCGGCACAGTGAGTTAAAGGATCTAGCGTTGCAGCAGCCGCAGCATAGGTTACAGCTATAGCTCAGGTTCAGTCCCTGGCCCGGGAACTTCAGTGTGCCACGAGTACAGCCATAAAAAATGAAAAATAATATAAAACAGAATGCAAAGGATGATAGTAAGGTGTTGCAAGTCAGATTTAAATACTGATTTTTTTTTCATTTTTTTACATCAATGATTATAACCAGTGACTGATTTGAAATATGTAATATAGTAAACTCTTGAAAGAGGTGTGACTGAAAAGTGAAAAATTCTGATTAATATTATTCTCAATAGCACATATTCTATTTATGAGTCTCTAAGTAAAAAAAAAAAGTCAAACCTGATGAATCTTTGGCAATACAGTAGGAGATTCATGAATCTTGTGATATTCTATTTCTAAAACCACAATTGGACTGGATACAGGGTTCTGTTCCAACCTTTTTTTTTCTCCCAGTAAAAATGTGTGTACTTATATAAATGCATCACTTTGCTATACAGCAAAAATTATCATAACCTGGTAAATCAACTATATTATATGTCAATAAAGCTTTTTTAAGAATTTGAAAAAACGCATTTCAAAAATGAAAAGTGTGGAATTCTCTTGTGGCTCAGCAGGTTACAAACCTGCTAGTATCCATAAGGCTGCAGGTTCGATCCCTGGCCTCGCTCAGTGGGTTAAGGATTTGGCGCTGCTACAAGCTGGGGTGTAGGTCACAAGCTGGTGTTGCTGTGGCTGTGGTGTAGGCTGGCAGTTATAGCTCTGATTTGACCCCTAGCTTGGGAACTTCCATATGCCACAGGTGTGGCCCTTAAAAAAAAGGAAGAAAAATAATGAAAAGTAAATTTGGAATACTCAGTAGTCTATAAGAATTTCAGATATTCGATTATGTTTCATAGAGTTGATTTTGTTTTGCCAGATTTTAAAAAGGGGTCATTGATAGTATTTTTTTTTTTTTTTTTTTTTTTGAAATGAGAGGCAGCAGAGGAGAAGGATATTTTGTTTTGAGATCCTGAGGGAAATGACAGGAGGCAGGGCTGTTTATCCCTCGAAGAGAAGGCTGGAGCAGAGCTTCGTGTCTGCAAGGCCACAGCTGGCAGGGCCAGGGCCTGTTTCTTTGTTGACTCAGAGCAGACATCATGTAGCACCAGGGGAGACTTTGAGGAAGGCAGATGTTTTTTCAAGGCAAAACAATGAGAGCTGTTCAAGAATGGAGCAGGCGGCCCATCACTTAGGCTTTTCTTGTCCTTACACGTGTTCACGGAAAGACTAGGGATTCACTGGCTATGTCCTTCAGCTTGAAAGAAACTGTACCCTTTATATGCTGTCGCTTCACTGAAAACACCGCCCCCCCCTTTTCCCCCACAGCCCCCCCAACAAAGCATGCTGTCCATTACTCCGCAATCACAGTAGACAAAGAGAGTCTAGTAGGGAGTGGGTGGCCCTTTAGCTCTCAGGTCTTTCCTCAGTGCAGGGAGTGGTATGGCAGTTCAGACCATCCACCTCAGCCTAAGCCCTTCTCCCTGGGTTCAGATCCCACCCTGGGCCTTGCTCCCTAGGGTTTTATGCAAGTAGATTAACTTACGTAAGCCTCGAGTTTTCACCTCTATAGGATGGAGTTGATGACGGTACCCACCTTGTGGCTGTAAATAAGATCATGCACGTCGGAGTTCCCTTTGCGGCTCAGTGGTTAACAAATCCGACTAAGAACCGTGAGGTTGCGGGTTCAATCCCTGGCCTTGCTCAGTGGGTTAAGGATCCGGCGTTGCCGTGAGCTGTGGTGTAGGTTGCAGACGCGCCTCAGATCCCGCGTTGCTGTGGCTGTGGCGAAGGCCGGCAGCTACAGCTCCTGTTAGACCCCTAGCCTGGGAACCTCCATATGCCGCGGGTGCGGCTCTACGTAAGGCAAAAAGACAAAAAAAAAAAAAAGATCACGTATGTAAAGTCATGGCAGTTGGGCCTGGCAGACACCCAATGGTGGCCGCTGCCGCTGCCGCTTCTGTTGGGATTGTTGCTGTTTCTCATCAAAGACATGGCCTTGTTTGGTTTAGATGAGCTGCTTCAGAAAGAGCAAAACTACTCGGATGATGTCTTGGCCAACATGATCAGCGAACCGAGGATCAGTTATGGAAATGATGCTTTAATGCCGTCTCTGACTGAGACCAAAACCACCGTGGAGCTTCTTCCCGTGAACGGAGAGTTCAGCCTGGACGAACTCCAGCCCTGGCATCCTTTTGGGGTTGACTCCGTGCCTGCCAACACAGAAAACGAAGGTAAGAAGCCAGGGGGGTATGAGAACATTCCAGTACATACACATCTCTCTCGTGTTCTTAAGGGGTGACTTTTGATAGGAATTTTAAAAACTGCTTCCTCACCGAGATGTATTTTGTTGCTTCTGGAATGAAAGCACACTATTCAGTTAGTGTTTTCTGAGACAGTGGCCTAGGATGCCCACCTTTGAAAGCAACAGGTGATGAAATTATGGAAATCACAGTTCACCCAGCAGAGAGACAAAATTTCATGGGGCCTGCATAAATGGCACCAAAGTAGCCTCCATCGGTTATTTTTTTCTGGTGCATTAAACTGCAGATTTCGGGAGTTCCCGTGTGGCGCAGCAGAAACGAATCTGACTAGGATCCATGAGGATGTAGGTTCGATCCTTGGCTTCACTCAGTGGGTTAAGGATCCGGTGTTGCTGTGGCTGTTGTAGGCCAGCAGCTGTAGCTCCAATTCGACCCCTAGCCTGGGAACTTCTATATGCCTCGGGTGCAGCCCTAAAAAACGAACAAACAAACAAACAAATAAATAAATAAATAAATAAATTTCAGATTGCATTAAATGCTAAAGGCAAACATAGAGAACCACTTATGTTATGAAATGTAATTTTGCTCAAGAATTAACACAATTTTGTATTTCGAAAATTAAAAGAAGGCAGCTGTGAACATTAAGCATATTGATCTAAATGTTTCTTCCCATGATAGTTTAGAGAGGCAAAGATTTCTCTGTCAACAAATTTAAAATGGATTATGTACTTTCACAGGGTTTTCTTAGCAAGAACTTTCAAGTAATATCTATTTAGGAGAGAGGATTTTTTTGGGGGGGTCTTTTTAGGGCCTCACCCAGGGCATATGGAGGTTCCCAGGCTAGGGGTCGAATAGGAGCTGTAGCTGCCAGCCCAAGCCATGGCCTCAGCAACGAGTCTGCAACCTACACCACAGCTCATGGCAATGCCAAATCCTTAACCCACTGAGCGAGGCCAGGGATCAAACCCGCAACCTCATGGTTACTAGTCGGGTTCGTTAACCACCGAGCCACAACGGGAACTCCAGAGAGAGGATTTTTTTTTCAGTTTTTCTTATTCCATATCATTTTACACATTCAGAAGTATAAAATTTCAAACATAGGAATATCTCCAGTTCTCGTCTTGAAGTTGTCTGGTGGCACAGTGGGTTAAGGATCCAGTGTTGTCATCGCAGCATCTACGATTGTTGCTGTGGTGAGGGTTCGATCCCTGGCAAGGGAACTTACACACAGCACAGGCATGGCCAATAAATAAATAAATAAATAAATAAGTAAATAAATAAAATCCTAATCATTCAGTCTTTAATAGGAATTGTTTGTGAAATATGTCCAATCTCATTTTGTAAACTGAGTGCACACAAGATTTCCTCCTTTCCTTTAAGATACTGTGTTGACAGAGAAATAGGTGACGTGTCTAACAAACTTTATTTAGTAGAAAGTTGTAGTCCTTAATGCCCTTTTTTTACCAAGTAATGTTAAATGTGTAATCTATCATTTATGTCCAAATCTTAGCTTTTTACCAAAAAATTTAAATATATAAATTAGACTATATTTTTATTAACAATTGCCTCTGACATTGAGAACTCACACACCAGTGTAATTCTAAAATTATAATGAATTACCTGGAGTTCCCATTGTGGCTCAATGGTTAACGAATCCGACTAGGAACCACGAGGTTGCGGGTTCGATCCCTGGCATCGCTAAGTGAGTTAAGGATCCAGCGTTGCCGTGAGCTGTGGTGTAGATTGCAGACGCAGCTGGGATCCCGCGTTGCAGTGGCTGTGGCGTAGGCCGCCGGCTACAGCTCCTGTTAGACCCCTAGCCTGGGAACCTCCATATGCCACAGGTGTGGCCCTAGAAAATGCAAAAAGACAAAAAAAAAAGAAAAAAGAATTGCCTATCAGTTTCTTATAATTTAAGATCCTTTCATGTGTCTTTGAAATGTTATTTTTTTCATAAATGAATTGATCGCATTTAATATTTTCTATTATTTATTGATCTTTGAAAAGTAGGATAAAGTATAGAGTTTACCTAAATCATTTTTATGAACACACACAAAATAATAGAGGCTACAAATTATAATTTATGTATAGTAAAGTCTATGGGAAGAGATTTAGAAACCTAACAACATAGGCTTAATTAGCAGAGTAAAATTAATTTACAGACATTTAATATGGATGATTGTTTACTTAGTATTTCCTTTGGAAATGTGGATTGTACGGAGTTTAATGAAGATTAAAAGATACTCTAGCATTGTTTATGTTAACTTGTCAGGTTCAGTGAACACAGTGAAATGCAGTGAGCTTAGTGCCATGTAGCACTGTAGAGAATAGCAAAATATTACAATCATTCCAGAAGGCGTTGCATTTCCTGAATTTCAAAATTTCCCTTTCTCTATCAAATATTGAGAGCTTAACTATTTTATATATGAATATCAGCTTGGTTATTTCCTTGGTGTCTTTTAATGAGGTAAAGTTAACTTTGCATTTATCATATTAATTATATATATAATACCAACAGTTAAATAAATCTGCCCTTATATGCCCCGAGCATTTCATCTTGACTTTAAGTGTTCATGTACATATATATGATCTCCACTAAAAATTCTACGCATGCTGTTAAACATGCTGCATATGTTTAAATAGTAGCCAAACTGATCTATTTGTTTAGGGGAAAATGCGAGAAATACTGACTATTCCTTTCATATAGAAATATAGAAAGAAATCACTTCATTTCACTAAAGTAGCTTCCTGAAATCCAAACCCTGATGCCACCGTCAGCACTTCCACTGTTCCCCTGTTCTCCTGCCCCTTAACAATTCACCCACATCAAATAAGCAACCAGGGGAGTTTCCTTTGTGGCTCAGCAGTTAACGAACCCCACTAGGATCCATGAGGATGCAGGTTCGATCCCTGGCCTCGCTCAGTGGATTAGGATCCAGTGTTGACCTGAGCTGTGGTAGTTCACCTGTGTTGACGGTAGCTGTGTAGGTCGCAGGCGTGGCTTGGATCTCAGGTTGCTGTGGCTGTGGCGCAGGCTGGCAGCTGTAGCTCAGATTCGACCCCTAGCCTGGGAACTTCCATATGCCGCAGATTTGGCCCTAAACAAAAGCAAAAAAAAAGCAAATAAGAAACAAGGAAGTGTATATGTTGGTCCATGTTAGGAAGCAAGCTGTGATTTTTTTGTTTTCCTTCCTTGCCAAATAATCCAAAAAAAGAAAACTGGAATTTCCCATGAGGCTCAGCAGTTTCAGGACAGTCACAGCGGTGGCTTGGGTTCGACCCCTAGCCCGGGAACTTACTCGTGCCTTGGGTGAGGCCAAAAAAAAATTTTTTTTTAATGAAATTATGGAACTAAAGAAAGAAAACTGGATTAACTATCCTGGGTTCCCCCAAGTGATGGTTTTTTTGAAAGTTCAAGAACAAAAACATTTTTGGAGATTCCCCAAAACAGAAATGGACTAAACACCTCTGCTCAGAAGTGGACTACAAGAGCGGGAGAGTGGCCCATGACCGTTGGGCTTACATCCCTGACAGCACACACTGTAGCGCTGGTCCTGGGCGCTGGTCCTGGGCGCTGGTCCTGGGGGACAACCTGCAGGCTAGTGCACGCGCGCGCGCGCACAGACACACAAATAGAAGCACGCGCATACGTGCTCCAGGGCTCCTGGGTATTGCCAAGATAGATGCCCTGCTGGGCAAAGTCCCTGATTAAATGCCTCTGGATTCCTGACCAAGATACAGCTGTTCACACTGCCTCAGCCTCATCAAAAGAGCGAATACTCTTCTTAAATACAGATGTTACTGATAAACAGCAAACTCCTACCTAACGGTATTGGAGGCAATTTTAAGATCTCAGGTCTCGAGTTCTAGCTTTTCACCATTATCCAACTAACGCTTCTTTTACAACATTTTGAAAAGTCTCCTTAACACTCAATCTTAAAATGAACTGACAAAGTTTACGGGAGAAGTCAGTATAACGTATGTAATTTATAGTAAGTGTTTCCACATATTAAGTGTTCTGACTTGACTGCCAGTGGAAACAGTGGCAGTCAGGTGTTTGGCCCCTTATGGAGATCATAAATACAGATGCAGACTGATACTGATACGGGGACCCTGAATTCGGGTTTTTCTTCCTTCATTTTATCCGATGGTGAGCTCCAGGAAGATCCAGGTTACACCAAGAACTTGGTGCAGAAATGCTTTATGTTTATATACAAAGCTGAGTTAGGCTTTGGCTTCTCATAATCGTCAATACATAAATGTCCAGCAGGAATTTAGGAAGCTGTGTAGGACGCAGGGCAGTTTCTATGTGTGTGGGATTGCCTGGGCATGCCATCTAGCATCCCTGGTCCACCTTCGCCAAAAACCCATAGCGTCCTCCATCCTCCAGTCACAGTGACAGCCAAACACAGCTCCACATTCCCCACCATCCCACACTGCGGAATGATGTGGCTCAGAGTTTAAATTCCAGCGTTGTGATTTGGGGCAAGCCACAGAACCTCCCTGGCTCTTTCCTAGTCTGTATAATAAAGTTGATAATAATCGCTAACTCCAAGATAGGATGTGAGCTTTATTTATTTATTTATTTTTTATTTTTTGTCATTTTGCCTTTATCTAGAGCCACACCCGCAACATATGGAGGTTCCCAGGCTAGGGGTCTAACAGGAGCTGTAGCTGCCGGCCTTCGCCACAGCCACAGCAACGTGGGATTTGAGCCGCGTCTGCAACCTACACCGCCGGATCCTTAACCCACTAAGCAAGGCCAGGGATCGAACCCGCAACCTCATGGTTCTTAGTCGGATTCGTTAACCACTGAGCCACGAAGGGAACTCCAGGATGTGAGCTTTAAATGAGATAGTATGAACAACTCTTAGCCGTGTGCCTAGAACGTGGTAAATGTTCAGTGGTAGCCCGTTTTTCATTTTTTGCTTTTTTTTTTTTAAAGAACCAGGATCTTATTAGAGAAATTTAACCAGCTTGTCTCAATGACCCAAATAATATATCCTTAAAATTAATGAATATAACAAGCCATATAATAGCCCTAAAATCTTAACCCTTTCTCCCCATCTCCCTCTGATCCCTCTCCCCAGAGCCCCATTCCCTGTTAATCTTACAGAAATGGGCTCCTCACATAGAGCTATTGAAAATCTCTAAAATTCTCAAAGGATTTCCTTTCATTGTTCATGCAGTCCTTATCATCATCGGAGCTTCAAAGGCTTACCAAAAATGTGTTGTTTTCCTCAAGAACAATCAGTTAAGTTTACCGAGAGGGTCAGACATCCAGGCATTCTTTTAACTTATATTGAAAAAAAATAAGTGTATCACAAACACAGTTTTCCAATATCTTAGGCTCTTTGACCAGCTGCGATTTGCCTTCAGGGATTTTTATTCTGTGGTTTTCCTGAGCCACAAAACCAAAATGGCTAAGCTGAAGTGAAGCTGTTGTTTATAAAACGATTGTTCTCATGGATCATGAAACCATCTGGCTGGAAGCTTTTGTGCTGATAGCATTTGTGTCTGTTCAGCATTTTCATGACTGCCTCTGAGCAGACCAGCAGGAAAATCAGCAGGAACACCGTGGCCACCAGAAACTCTTTGTGGCCAGCAGTCAGTTGTCTGTGTAAAATACATACATAAGATACTAGGATATTCTTCACGAGACACAACAGGTCTTGGAAGACTGGATGTGTGTAATTGCTTTGTTGAAGTTGCTCGCTAACGCATTTTCACCTAGCCATAAAGCAGCAATGGACAAATGGGGAAACTGAGATAAAATGTTGTTCAAACCTGCAAGCCAGTCCTTTTCAGGCCCCTGTTATCTACACGTAAAGCTGGTTTCCTGCTGATTTTTCCATCACCTTAGGCCTGGTGGGGAGGGGAGGTTATGCTGGGCACTGGCTAGCTAAGAACTGGTTTATTCCAAGGAAGGCCAGAACCAACAAACTCAAAAGTCCCAGAGTTTCCATCATTTTGTTCCTCTCTTTTTGAGGGGACTGTTTGATTCACAGCAGCTGAAGGCAGTGCGAGACACATTTCTACTTAAGTTTTATTTTAAATCTTTGAAATGATCTGTTACTTACGTTGAATTTACTAAGCAAAGTAACATGTTTTGAACATCGTTTTGAAGTACTTTCTGTTTCAACATGTAACAATTCACTTGAAAACTTAGAAAGTATTTACTTTGGATTGAGAAAGAATTCACTACTTTGTCTTGTCAATATATATATTTTTTGCAGTTATGTTATAATTATCTTTTTAAAAAAGCATTGATGTCTGATCCCTAAACACAAGTTACTTATTTTTTGAATATTCTTACATAAATCCAGAATAAACCAACGATAGCTTTCTGTGGTCCTATCTTACAGACTTTTTTTTTGTCTTTTTAGGGCCTCACCCATGGCATAGGGAGGTACCCAGGCTAGGGGTTGAATCAGAGCTCTAGCTGCTGGCCTATGCCACAGCCACAGCAACACAGGATCCGAGCCTTGTCTGCAACCTACACCACAGGTCACCACAACGCCGGATCCTTAACCCACTGAGCAAGGCCAGGGATGGAACCTGCATCCTCACAGATGCTAGTCAGATTCATTTCCGCTGAGCCACGACTGGAACTCCTCTTTCAGAATTTCCTGTGCATATTTGATGCTTTTCGATATTCCCTTCAGTAATTATGAAACAGGGCTTTATTAGTTGTAAGATATATGTGTACACATTTGAGCCCAAGGAAAACCCAGCTTTCTTGTGACAAAGCTGAGGTTCAGCAAGAATGTGGTTTGCCCAGGATCACAGAGAAAGTAAGTGGTGCCATTAAAATGAACCCTGAGACTGACTAGCAAAGCTTCGGCCTGAAATTAAACCTCAGATTCAACTGCTTTCCAAGAGTCAAATACAGTTTCTAATGATTTAACCGCTGATGAAGGTGACCCCTTAAAGTTACTAGGACAACTGTATATCCACATGCAAATGAAATAAGTTGAGGAGTTCCTATCGTGGCACAGAGGGAAATGAATCTGACTAGGAACCCATGAGGTTGCAGGTTCGATCCCTGGCCTCGCTCAGTGGGTTGAGGATCCGGCGTTGCCATGAGCTGTGGTGTAGGTCACAGACGTGGCTCGGATCCTGTGTTGCTGTGGCGTAGGCCAACAGCTATAGCTCCAATTCGACCCCTAGCCTGGGTACCTTCATATGCCATGGGTTGAGCCCTAAAAAGACAAAAAAAAAAAAAAAAAAGAGAGCCCTGGTATTCCCAAAAACATTATTTTCTCACATTTTGAAGACTTGGCTTCCTGCTCCTTTCTTTTGGGTTTTTTGGGGTTTTTTTCTGTTTGTTTGTTTGTTTTGTCTTTTTGCCTTTATGTAGAGCCCCACCCGTGGCATACGGAGGTTCCCAGGCTAGGGGTCTAACAGTAGCAGTAGCTGCCGGCCTTCGCCACAGCCACAGCAACATGGAATCCAAGCCGCGTCTGCAACCTACACCACAGCTCACGGCAACGCCGGATCCTTAACCCACTGAGCAAGGCCAGGGATCGAACCTGCAACCTTATGGTTCCTAGTCGGATTCCTTAACCACTGAGCCATGATGGGAACTCCTGATATATTTATATATTTGGGTTTATAATCCCATCTTTGAACGCCTGGGCTGCATGCATCAGGAAACTGTATGGTCTTTAATGAAATTGCTGATCCAGATGACATACCATCAGGCACACCTTCTCTTCCTGTGGACACCTCTGCTCTCTCATCCAAAAGGCTTTATCCCTTCCTCCTGGCTTCACTGGCCTCATGTCCATTTTTAATCCTAAAAGCTTTGTTTCTGTCCCTTGCCTGTTTCTTCAAAGACCAGGGTAAGTTCAAGTTAATGTTTTCTGAGAATCAAAAGCACTTTGGAAATACCAGCTAATGGTAAACAATACCAGCACTGTTGCACTGCCTGCGATGTTTTCTTTGGGTCAGACCCAGCACGCTCACAGGAAGAATGGTGAAAGTCGACAAATATGAAAAGGAACATTCCCACTTCACACATTTCAGCGGTACGTCACCTAATAGAAACCAGCCTTTAAAAACACAGAGAGGGTGTCTTTTTCAAGGAGATTTTTGTCTGGATATATGCCCAAGAGTGGGATTGCTGGCTCATATGGTAGTTCTATGTATAGTTTTCTAAGGTACCTCCATACTGTTTTCTATAGTGGTTGTATCAGCTTACATTCCCACCAACAGTGCAGGAGGGTTCCCTTTTCTCCACACCCCCTCCAGCATTTGTTGTTTGTGGACTTGTTAATGATGGCCATTCTGTGAGGTGGTGTCTCCTGGAGTGGGATGGTAGGGGGTCTGGGGTTAATAGTTGCAGACTGTTGCCTCTGGGCTGGAAAAGCAAGGAGATCCTACTGTATAGCACTAGGAACTATGTCTAACCACTTGTGATGAAGCCATATATGTGTGTGTAACCCTGTCACCACGCTGTGCAGCTGGGTATAATGGAAAAAAATAAATAAAATTAATAATAAAAAAAAAAATACAGAGAGGGGAAGAAACTCTCTGGTTTACCTCCTCTACCATCAAACTAGGAACACATTGGATTCGCTAAATGGCAGGTTATGTGGTCAAACTTTTCTCTCCTGATAAATTCCTGTTTGCATTGCCCCTGGGGTTTACCATTGTCCTTTTGTGGTTAATTAACAGCAAAATAAGATAAGATTGTATAGTTGTAAAACGAGGTATCTTTAAGATTTTCCACCGGGCAGGGTATCATGTATTTTATTTCTAATTGAAAGCCAAGAAACTAGCCCTAAACTGGCTGAGAGGGAAACCCACACTCCCCTGCCCCCCTCTTCTTTGATGTTGCCGCGTATCCTGGTGAGTGTTTTCATGAGAAAACTAAGGAGAAGGATTGGCACATCAATAAAGATAAGCCCTTTGAAGCGGTACCCCTCCCATCCTTGATGCCCCGGATTAACTCACTGTGGTTCTTTTCTAGCTGCTCCTTTTTTAATAACTTGTGTATTGCACATGCTTTGCCCTGCGCTGTGTTCAGGAGCCGCAACTTACCATCTCGATTTTGTCTCGTTTGCTTTCCGTGTATCTTGCTTCCTGCGCCCAGTCGAGCCTGTTGACGCCCGCCCTGCCGCCGACCGAGGACTGACCACTCGACCAGGTATAACCGGCTCACCCAACCCACAGCCCCTCCGCATCCCGTGCTTGCGCAGACGCAGCCCCTTTCTTGCAGTTCAGCCTCTCTGAATTGCAAATATGGAGAAGTAGGATCTGAAATGACCTTGGAAATCAAACTTTCTTTCAGGTCCCCTTTGCTTTTCTTTACACTTGCACTTCTCAAGTTCCTAATTAGGTGGGCTGTTTTATTTGCCTGTTTTTTTTTGGCATTCCTTTTGCAACCATAATAGAGAGCCCTTCCAACTTTGAGGTTTTTCCTTTCCTTTTATTTTATTTTATTTTATTTTATTTTATTTTATTTTATTTTATTTTATTTTATTTTCAATGGAGAGGGTTCTGTACAGCCTGTCCATCCTCAAAAATGGGAACCTACGCAGATGCAGACTCTGGCCACCTGATTACTGCTGTGAACATCTCACCCTTCCTTTCTTGACTGGTATCCAGATGGTCCTTTCTAACTAAACCCGGCTCAAACTTCAGTAGGTTCCTCAAGTAGACATGACTTCCTAAAGTTATCAGCATTGGAATATCTCTAGAGCCCAGAAACATTTTCACTTTATCTTTTGTGGGTTGTATATACTTACTCTTGACAAGTGGCTGAAGCAAAACAGATGTACGTGTCTAATTTTCCACACGTCCTTAATTTTTTATACTGTTTAAAATACCCATAAACACTGAGGTAGACATCTTTTTTTTTTTGTAGTTAACCAAGCATTTAGAAGAAACACATTTTCACCTTTGTTCTGTATTGAGCCTATGTTTCAAACTTAGTTTTAAGAATAATGTCACACACACACCAGAAGCACATGCCTGGTTTTGACCCCATGTACAACCTTGACCAACTAGGAGGAGCCGTTGCTTTCAGTGAATCAAAAAGGAGTTTCTGCTGCGGCACAACGGGGTGGGTGGCATCTCTGCAGTGCCAGGACACAGGTTCTATCCCCAGGCCAGCACAGTGGGTTAAAGGATCCAGCATTGCTGCAGCTGTGGCGTAGGTCACAACTGCGGCTGGGATCTGATCCCTGGCCTGGGAATTCCATATGCCGCAGGGCCACCAAAGGGAAAAAATAAATGAATGAATTGATGTATAATTGACGTATAACACTATATATTTTTTTGAAAGGGACTGACTTAACAAATCTATATATTCTGGGGAGATTTTACTCCCAGCAGTGCAAACCTACCTATATTTGTTTTCTTCTGTGTCCTCATAGTGTCCCTTGCAGTAAAGACCGGGAACAGGGTGTTAACCTCAATTGAAGCTGTTAACACCCGGACGGACGGGACGGAGGTCAACCTTTGCTCCCTGCCCCAGATAACAAGGTCAAGAGCAGACCCTGCCCCTCTCTCTGCCAGCACAGGCTCTCTGCCTACACCTGCCTCCAACCACAATCATTGATGGGAAATTCAGAGTCTGCCTTGTGGCATCTTCATGTCTCTGTGCTGTAATTAACAGGGCAGCAGGGACAGCGGAGTGACCTATCTTGACAGCCAGTCTCCTGATTTTATGAATCTCTTTCTGTAGGGCTTTTCAGAGGAACTTAAATTATAGTAAATCAGACACGGTTTCAACTCTCCTAACGTCTTCCTTATTGCCGGTGTCACACAAGAGAATTTCAAGGAGCCAGCAGTTTACACATCCCCAGCCCGCTCAGCCCATGGTGGAGCCCAAGGCTAAGGGTCGGTTCCATTTTCACCGCAGCCAAGACCAGCTCAGTTTGGTCCTTTGCCTTAGGCCGTTTGTTCACGGCACGTCCTACTTTATTTTTAACGATGCTCTTCATTTTCAAGTATAAGATGTGAACCAGAAGCACTCATTCAGAATTCCCACATGGCTCAGCAGCTTAAGGATCCAGCATTGTTGCTGCTGTGGCTCTGGTTATAGTTGTGGGGCAGGTTCAGTTGCCGGCTGGGGAACTTTAACATGCCACAGGCATGGCCAAAAAGAAAATGGAATCGCTTGTTCAACTAATTTTATTAGCTCTGTATTGTCACATTGGGCCATTATGTTCCTACTGAAATACCCAGGAAGAGGTAAGAGCAGTTAAGTCAATTTTTTTTTTCCTTTTTAAAATACATCTAATACGAAAAGGACTTTTCCATATTTTCTTAAACAAAAATAATTTGTTTTAAGGGAAGACCTAGAGAATAGTCAGAGGTAATATATAGGTGGGAAGAAGGCTTTTCTAAAGTGTTATTTGTAACAATAGCAATGTCTCATTTTGAGGGTTGAAAGAAATTAAGTGATAAAGTCCCTGCTTTCAGGAGCTTGACGTATAATAGAAGGACCACACTTGACATATTTAGGAAGATGAGATGGAATTAGAAAGGCAGGGAGGAGTTCCCATCATGGTGCAGTGGAAACAAATCCGACTAGGAACCACGAGGTTGCGAGTTCGATCCCTGGCCTCGCTCAGTGGGTTAAGGATCCAGCGTTTCTGTGAACTGTGGTGTGGGTCACAGACGCGGCTCAGATCCCGTGTTGCTGTGGTGCAGGCCAGCAGCTGTAGCTCTGATTGGAACCCTAGCCTGGGAACCTCCATATGCTGCAGGTGCAGCCCTTAAAAAAAGAAAAGAAAAGGAAGGCAGGGAAATTCAGAGCAACATAAAATGTAACCCACGTTATGATATTTGTTTGTTATGTGAGCAGATAGAGCAGTAACCGAGGGGTGCATTAATCAGGCTGCTTGCTGGAGACGAGCTTGAAGATACATTCTGAAAGGTTTTAGGCACACCCATTGGCAAGGAAGCGGGGAACAGTTCCATACAAATGAGAGGGGAGCCTGAGCCAAGCTTCCTTTCTTATGCTATTGTTGAGCCTTGGGTTCACCCAATAGAAGAGGCCCATCAATGGGAAAGAATGTTCAGAGAAGTGAGGAGGATTCTAGCTAAGGTATGTTTATTATTAGCTCCATTTGCTGGATGTGTATTGAGGCATACGTGTGCTCTATATTTTTTGTGCTTGTAGTGAGCCTCTTAAGCATTTGGAACACACTCCCCCTGAGTTTTCCTAGCATTCATTTTGGTTCTTCATAGTCACACTTCATGAGACCACAGGCTTGAGTCTAATGTGCTGAACCTGAAATTGTTAGATGTTCAGAACTTTGAAACCCTTTCCAGGATTGTCTTTCCAGCATGTCATTCAGTGCACAGCATTGTTTTGTTTGTTTGTTTGTTCGTTTTTTGAATAATCACAGTTGTCACTCGGAAACAAGTATGAAGAAAGGGCTTTTGTATAATGGTGACTGAGAAGAATGGATTCCCTTGACTAGTTTCACTCGCAGAAACTTCTAGAATGTAGAGTGAGAGGGAACACTACAATATCAGTGGTGATTTCTGGGGATGGTGGCCATCATAGCTACTCCCCTAGGCTTATTTCCAAAGAGAAATAGATGCCAAATGACAGGTTACACCATTTGACCAGAATAAGGAAGAAAAATACAGGCATACTTCGTTTTATTGTGCTCCAAAGATAACTGTGTTTTCTTACACATTGAAGGTTTATGGATACCATGAGATGAGCGAGTCTGTCAGCGCCATTTTTCTCCCTTTATTTCTCTGTGTCATATTTTGGTAATTCTTGAATTATTTCAGACTTCTTCATTATGATTACATTATGGTGATCTGTGATCTTTGATGTCACTCATAAAAAGATTGACTTGCTGAAGATTTAGATGATAGCATTTTTTAGCAACAAAGTGTTTTTAACTAAAGTACATATATTGTTTTTTTTAGGAATAGACTACAGTATAGTACAAACGTAAATATCATGTGCACAGGGGAACCAAAAAAATTATCTGACTGGCTCTATTGCACTATTAACTTTATTGCGATGGTCTGTAACTAAACCCACAAATGTCTGGGGTATGTCTGTACCTAAGGGGGTTTTTCACAGGGTGGAAAGCTTACTCTTTTCACTATGATTTAACCATCCTCCTCCAGTCCTAGTGAAGGAAACCAGATCCTTTGTGAAAGGTTTCCTGAAGGATATGCTTCCTTTCTTCAAATGAACCACAGGCTCTTCACTTTCACCATGACTTAGAGAACTAGAGTCACACCAGAGCTTAGAATGGAATCAGCACAATTCAGAAAATACATCTGGTAAACCTGTGAACAGTTCGTTTAAAGTTGCAATTATTTAAATCTTCTCATCACTTGTTATTATCTGCAGTATCCGCTTCTTATCGGCATTTCCTTGGTGCAAGCTTATTCATTTTTTCCCCTTTTAATGAGATTTGCTTAATGTATAGAAAGACTTTTCAGTGAATAACTATATCTGCTAAACAAAAACGAACTATGAACTAGCAAGAGCTCCTTCTGTTGAGAGTTTTGCAAACTATTGAGCTGTAATTAATAATCTGTTGTTCGACTTGCTACGTGTACCTGAAATTTTTTTGACTGTCAAATATAGTCTTCAAATCCTTTTGGAAAGAGGGTGAGTTTTTTTTTTTTTTAATTTTGAGTTGAGAACTCATTCTTTACCTTTTTTAAATGTAATTATTCGGTCCCATAAATTTAAAAGGAAGGACTCTTCAAGACAGCTTTCTTTAAAATCTCAGAAACATAATTTTAAGTACTACATTGATAGAGCCTAATGACAGGAAAAGGGTAAGATGTAAAGAAATCACTCTGGTTCTACAGGGATCTCAGATTTAAAAGGGTTTGTAGGGAGTTCCCGTCATGACTCAGTGATTAACGAATCCGACTAGGAACCATGAGGTTGCGGGTTCGATCCCTGGGTTAAGGATCCGGCATTGCCGTGAGCTGTGGTGTAGGTCGCAGACGCGGCTCGGATCCCGCATTGCTGTGGCTCTGGCGTCGGCTGGCAGTTATAGCTCCGATTAGACCCCTAGCCTGGGAACCTCCATGTGCTGCGGGTGCGGCCCTAGAAAAGGCAAAAAGACAAAAAAAATAAAAATAAAAAAATAACAAAAATAAATAAAAGGGTTTGTAGAAAGGTAAAAATATACAACTTGTAAAAAATAGAAGAGCATCAGTGTCACGGCCCAGTAAAAATTTGTGTCTGAAAGATTCGAGTTCAGAATGAAGTGAAACGTATGAGAAAATTCTAATAATGTTAAAGAAAGAAAATAAATCAGGATAGAGAACCCTACAGCTTGTTGGGATGGGTTGGGGGACAGTCCAGTGAGAAGACCAGTTGAAAGATGAGGGGCAAAGGGAAACTGTCCCACTTAGATGTGCTTCTGTCCCTCGTGTGTATATTAAAGAGAATGGCCTTTTGATAAAGGAAAATGAAGCCCAAATAAAATCAAAATGAGAAAAGAAAGTACTAGCCCCTTGTATTAGTTATCTATTGCTTTGTGATAAGTAGCCCCACAATCTAACAACTTAAACCCACAGACATTTAATTTCTTATTATGACTGTGATGCCAGGGCCTTCAAACATGGTTTCGCTGGTGCTTTGGGCTCAGCATCTCTCAGGAGGTTGCAATCAAGACATCTGCAAGAGCTGCAATCATCTGAGGGCTTCAAGTTTGGCTGGGGCTGGTGGGTCTTCTTCCAAGATGGCTTGCACAGATGGCTGCTGGCAGGAGACCTCGGTACCTCACCGTGCCAACTTTTGATAGGACTGCTTGAGGGTCCTCACAATTTGACAGCTGGCTTTCCCCAGAGCTGCTGATGCAAGAGAGAGACTACGAAGAAAGTTGCCTTTTAGGACCCAACCTTCAGAAATCATATGCCATCGGTTTTGCCATATTCTATTCATTAGAAACAAGTCCCTGTATCCCAGTCTACAGCCAAGGGAACGGAATGAGGTCCCTGGTCTTGAAGGGAGGAGTAGCTACAAATGTGTGGATACATTTTAAAACTGCTACACTTCTCTCTGCAAGTTCAAGTCTCTGTGACCCAAATCGTGGGCTCAGAGACCTTGAGGGTGAGATTATAGAGCTTCTCTCCATGACCTTTGTGGACTGTGAGTCACTGGGAAGAGAGTGATAAGAAAATGTAGTTCTGGAGTTCCCATTGTGGCTCAGCGGTAATGAAACTGACTAGTATCCATGAGGATGCAGGTTCGATCCCTGGCCTCGTTTAAAGATCCGGTATTGCCATGAGCTTTGGTGTAGGTCCCAGCCGTGGCTCGGATCTGGCCTTGCTGTGGCGTAGGCCGACCACTACAGCTCCGATTAGAGCCCTAGCCTGGGAAGCTCCATATGCCGCAGGTGCAGCCCTAAGAAGACAAAATAAATAAATAAATAAAAGAGTGACTAGACCAAATGCAAGAAATGAGGTCCCATGGGAGCTGAAGGAGCTTGGTAACATGTAGCCCAAGTAAGAGAAGAATTAGCAGGTACCCGGATCCTTTCCTTGGGCATCTGATCTGTTCAAGGTTACGAGTGCAGAAAGGTGGTGTAGGCTTGCTCCGTGTTGAACAGTCAAAAAGTAGAAGGTAGAAGGAAGCTGATTTGGCTTAATGTAAGAAAAGCCATTCTAGTAGGCAGAGCTGTCCAAAAAACAGAGGCAAACTCATATATTCCTCTCTCTTCAGGCAGAGCGGAATTTGCCTCTGGGTGGGAACACCAGAGAAGAGATGATTTTAAAAGGATGATTTCTCATCCAAAAATTCTGATTTTGATATTTAAATGATATGACCTGGAAAAAGATGTTTACACCTCCTACTTCCACTTTTTGTTCTCAACATTACTTTGCATTTTGTTTTTAAGCGTCAGATTGTTATCTGAAAAATGAAATTCATGATAACAATTCTTATGTGCTGTAAGAATCACACAGCAATTTATAGAGGAAAAATAAGTGAGTTAGAAATTCTCTGAGTCCCACAGAAGCATTTTCAAAAATTATGTACTGCAGCTCTTCTGTTCAACAGATGAACCACTTAAATTCTGTATCTATAACTGAATCGCTTAACTAAATAAATGATATGATTTGTACAGTGCTTCACTGCATAGATACAAGAACATAATTTATTCATAATTGGAACAAAGTCCCAAAGTAGCCATTTTGTTCTGCCAGGTAATTAATGCTCATTTTTAAAGCCTTTCATTATTTTTTTCTGAAGGAATGAGAGCACACAGAAGAAGACATATAACAGGCTAAACAATAAGCCCCCAAACCAAGCCAGCATATTCTAGGAACAAATCATTGCCAGCCTCCCAACTAGCATTTAACTCCTGTTTTTGTTTTTGTTTTTTTCCCATTTAAAAAAAAAAAAATTATAGCACGCGTGTAAAAGTCAGTAGAAGCCTGAAGTTCAAATTTCTTTCATCTTTAATTTCTTTTCTCGTTTAAAATAGGTAGTGGTTAAGGCTTTTCTTGAAGAAAGTCACTGATCTATTTTTCCTCTAACTTCAGGCCTAGAAGGAAGTTTCTGGTAGGCTTTATGTGCTAATGTCACTGTTTCTAGATGAAACAAATGGACCGTCCTGCGTATCTTGACTGCGCTGTAATGCTTGTGGTACCACACAGGTTCGGGTCTGACAGACATCAAGACGGAAGAAATCTCTGAAGTGAAGATGGATGCAGAGTTCCGACACGATTCAGGCTATGAAGTTCATCACCAAAAACTGGTACGTGACAGAACCCACCTCTCCCTGTCTGCCTGTGTCTTGCCAAAGGACCCCTGTGCCTACTGGGTTAGAAATCCAGTTAGGGAAGAGATTAAAACAAAACAAAACAAAACAAAAAAAACACGGGCCTCTAGGATCATCATGAAAACATGAACAAAAGGAAAAGAGGCTCTAATATGGTAAGCCCACACAGGGCTTCAAGGGGAATTAATTTGTACTCTAGCAACCATTTTAATTAGCTTCCAGGGTGTTTTCTAGGAAATCGGGTTTATTATAGGTTTAAGTCAATGATCAAAATCTCAGATAAACACGGGCAAACACTGCTTGGGCTCACAGAACAGCTTTCATGGCCTTTGGCTTAATTGCACATTGGTAACTCTGCACCGTGTTCCTTGTCTGTCCTTCTCTCCTCCCTCTCGTCCCCTCCCCACGTTTTAAATTCGCCCAAGGGGAGGGGCTGGCATGTTTGGGACTCTTCTGAGATAGACTACTCCATGTTCCCAGCAATGATGTTCAGCCAAAAGCTTGGGCAAGAAACATAGCATCTTCTTTTTCAGACAGAAAACTCCCCCCACCACCACCACCAGATGTTAAAATTGGAGTAAATAAAAAGCCCTCGTCTCTGTTAAGGTAGCTGCAGTAGTTACATAAAATCCTTTTCCAAAAGCTTCAGACCAGTCAATCAATCCTGCATCGTGTTAGGGTTCCTTCCATCTTCAGAGTAAGCCCAGAAAGTGGCTTAACTTAAAGGGACAATTTTATTGCATATTCAGTAATAAACAAAAATGGCAATAAAATTCTGAAACCAGAAATAGTACCTGAGACAGACTCTCTCAGGCACCTTCTTTGTGTGTGTGTGTGTGTGTGTGTGTGTTTCTCCCTTTCTAAGGAAAACTCTTTCCAATGTTCATAAATATAATTTGCAAACCCAAGTTTTAAGTTCCAGAAGAAACGCCTATAGAGTGTATGACTCTTTTCACTCTAAACCACTGACGCACAAACAAAACTGATCTGAGATTCACATTCCTTTAATCTTTTTGGAAAAGCACAGGGAGGTTTTGTCATTTTTTTTTGTTTTTTGGTTGGGTTTTTTGTTTGTTTGTTTGTTTGTTTGTTTGCTTTTTAGGGCTGCACCTGAGGCGTGTGGAAGTTCTCAAGCTAATGATCAAAGCGGCGCCGCATCTGCCAGCCTACACCACAGCCACAGCAACGCAGGATCTTGAGCTGTGTCTGAGACCTACACCGCTGCTCACGGCAGCACCGGCTCCTTAACCCACTCAGCGAGGCCAAGGATTGAACCCGAATTCTAATGGTTCCTAGTTGGGTTCGTTACCGCTGAACCACAATGAGGACTCCTACAGGGAGCTTTTTGAAGCTTGCAGGTTAATCCATCATCAATTATTATAGAATCAGAGGCACTCTTGATCTGGCTGATGCTGAGGAGGTTAATAAAAACCTGGGGGTTCTGCTGAAGAGTTGGGAGCTGGTGGGACAGGGAACAGAAGATTAATGCATGGATTGGCGTTTTCTGGTTCCTGTGTCATAAAAGCCCATCTCCGCAATTACACTAACTCTTATAATGTGACAGTGACTAATGGCAGCGGCAGCAATTATGAGAATCAGCTGCCTCTACTGAGCTAGTTGATAAGATAATGTACTATAATTAGTGCAATGAATATTACAAAATTACAGTATTTTCTTAAAGACACAGGAAGATGTCCAGACTTGTATTCATTTCTGATTACCGCACACTTGTACCATTAGCTAATTAATGATTTGCTTTTTATAAATATGTTGAGCTAGCGTATTTGTTGAGAAATGGAAATAATTATGAACAGTTTCTAATTTTGTGGCAGTTATACCATGAGTAAAACTGTTTTAGAAATCTGCTTTATTTGCTGTATTTCATATTGCCTTTCAGATTGCTTAGGATGTTAGTTCTAGCTGTGACAGTCGGTCATTTTACTACCTTGAGATTATATTAAAAGAATTAATAAGGGAGCTATGTTTATGAATTTGTATAACAAAGTTGGCGGATATTCAGTAGTGCTTGGGCCAGGTCACCTGGAATAAGGTCATCCCGTGCATAACAAGATGATAAAAGTTGCTGTGCACTTTCATAATTCCATTTGAGCAGATAAAGTTGAAAAATAAGGAGCTCCTGTTGTGGCTCAGCAGTTAAGAGGCCAACATGGTATCCGTGAGGATACAGGGTCAATCCCTAGCCTCACTTAGTGGGTTAAGGATCCTCTGTTGGCTCAAGCTTTGGGGAAGTTCGCAGATACAGCTCAGATTCAACCCCTAGCTGGGGAACTTCTGTATGCCACAGGTGCAGCCATAAAAAGAAAAGGAAAGAAAGGAAGGAAGGAAGATTTGCTTCTATAAACAGTATGAGAATGTAGTGTACTAATTCTATCACTGAATAAATTTCTTTACAGTGTTCTCCAAATTCTTTTTATGTAACCCCAATAAATAGCAAGAATAAAACAACATTTTTACTTGGGTTTCCAGAGACAAGGTAGTAAGAAAGCGTGTGTTAATGTGTGGCTATTCAAATTCTTATCTTGCTGCCTGCTCCTTCTTCTCTTTGAAATAAATGCCTTCTAAGCATTATGCTTCTCAAGATTAATTAGTGTCCTGTTGAACTACTGTAAATAAAGTAGGTAGCAAGATGCCTTTTTTCTTCTCACTCTTTTGTTTCAAAGTTCTTGTTCTTGTGTATTAAAAATGTCCCTCTAGGGGAGTTCCTATGTGGCTCAGCAGGTCATGAACCCGACTAGTATCCACGAGGATGCAGGTTCAGTCCCTGGCCTCAGGGATACAATGTTGCCATGAGCTGCAGCCTAGGTCCCAGATTGGACTTGGATCTGGTGTTCCTGTAGCTGTGGTGTAGGCCAGCAGCTGCAGCTCCGATTTGACCCCTAGCCTCAGAACTTCCATATCCCACAGGTTCGACCTTAAAAAAAGAAAAAAAAATCTTCCTCTAAGGTAAGCCTTAGAGGGCTTGAAAAGCACTTAAGGAATAGCGATCAGGCGTCAGGTCTCCCAGTTTTAACCTGCTGTGACTTGGAAAATACTGACCTCCTTTCATAATCATGATCCGTGCCTTTCCAGCCTTTGATAAATCCAAGAACTGTTGTTCCCTCTTACAGAATGATTCAGCCACCTGTCAAAAGGCTTCAGGTCCCTGCAGGCCTTCTGTTTTGCCTTTAGAGAAATGTAAAGAGGAAGTAGACTTTCTAGAACTGGGGAAGCCATGTGTTATACATCATTCTATAGACTACAGGTGTCATTCTTAGTAAAATGTGGGTTTTTTTTTCCCAAGTATGCACCATAAGTGAGTGACCCACCATTTAAATTTATGACATAACATGTATACAGAACATACTGAAACTTTTTACATACCTCAGCCAATTACCTCCCGCAATGACAATTCTTTTTCTTGGTTTGTTTTCAAGGTGTTCTTTGCAGAAGATGTGGGTTCAAATAAGGGTGCCATCATTGGACTCATGGTGGGTGGTGTTGTCATAGCAACCGTGATTGTCATCACCTTGGTGATGCTGAAGAAGAAACAGTACACGTCCATCCATCATGGTGTGGTGGAGGTAGGTAATCGCGCCCACTTGTTTGCAAGTGGGTGCTGAAGACTGTGAAGGAAATCGTGCCTGGTGTTAGAATCCTGAAAGTATCTCTTCTTTGGAAAAAAAAGGCAATCAATATTCCTGCATTGTGCTCAAGTTGCAGCTGTTTTTCTTGCTGCAGGCTTTGATTCCTTCCAACTTAAACACACTATGATCGAGGTATTGGGGATATATGCTGCAATAGCAACTTCTTATCGTTTGCGTTGAAATACCAACATCAGACTAATGATAATGCCTGGCTTAAGGACACTGTGATGACCCTCAAACATTTAAAAGGAAAATCAACATGGTGTCCCCATTGTGACCTGTAGCTCTGATTAGACCCCTAGCCTCGGAACTTCCATATGCCGCAGGTGTAGCCCAAGAAAGAAAATTTTTGCAACTGAATCAGGCAGGCATGCAGGCAGTTTTGAGAGTCACCGATGTATTGATGTTATTGCTACTTGCCTTTGGTTTTCTGAACAAACCTTAGAGAGGAGAAGATGTTCTCTTTCCAAGCTAACTAGTTGCCTTTTAAATCTTCTTGCAGCTGCCTAGGTTAAGTGTTTCTTCTGGTTAGTTAACAAAAGACATCTCCTTGATTTTGGAGTATTAGAGTCATTGGTGCTTTAACACAAGTTCTGAAAAAACTGAATTAATTTTTAAGCCAGTAGACATCCTTAAAGGAGTAAAATTGTGGGGTGGGCAGTTGTTCAGTCCTTCTGTCGATACTTTGTCAGCTACTGGAGAGCAGCCAGGAACCTCCAGAGTGGCTGCCTGCCCCCCTTGGTGTTTCTTGTCTTTATTTCCTCTCACCTCTTTCTTCTTTCGTAAAGATGTTGTCAGAATTCCCTTGTGGTGAAGTGGGTTAAGGATCTGGCATTGTCACTGTCATCTCCAGGTTCGATCCCTGGCCCAGGGAACTTCCATGTGCCTCAAGCACAGTCAAAAAAAAAAAAGATGTTGTCGGAGTTCCCGTCGTGGCTCAGTGGTTATCGAATCCGACTAGGAACCTTGAGGTTGCGGGTTCGATCCCTGGCCTCGCTCAGTGGGTTAAGGATCCGGCGTTGCCGTGAGCTGTGGTGTAGGTTGTAGACATGGCTCGGATCCCATGTTGCTGTGGCTGTGGTGAAGGCCGGCGGCTACAGCTCCTGTTAGACCCCTAGCCTGGGAACCTCCATGTGCCACGGGTGCGGCCCCAGATAAGGCAAAAAAAAAGAAAAAGATGTTGTCAAGAGCCTGGAAGCCATCCCTTTCTCCCTGGAGAGGCCTTTCTTTCTCTCTGTTCCCTGGGTAACACTTTGTGGAGCCCCGTGTTGAACAGTATTGAACAGAACTTCATCTAAAGCTCTGCTAACCATCCCTGCCCTCAGGAAGCTTAGCATCTGGCTGCGGTGCTCGAACTTGGCCCCAGAGAGCTGCCACCCAGCCTAGGCACCTCGGCTGCCTGGGAATGCAAGTGCTGGAGCGGGAGGGGAGGGAACACCGTTTTACCTTGAATGAAGTGACTCTCCCACCCCCTTCTCTGGCGATCAGAGCAAGCTCTCCCCCTCAAGTACGTGGAAATAAGTTTCTTTCTAGCTCTGGGGAACCATCCTCATGAATGAGTAACCTTATTTCTCTAAGAACCAAAATGAGGGGATGGGTATGTCCAGATGGAGGGTGCCTGAGCCTGTGGGGACAGAAAACAGTCATACTTACCGCCATCAGTGCCAAAGCGTTGGTCTCCAGGAAAGCCCTCCTTCTTGGAGGGAGAGATTTAGCAGAAGATGGCAGGGATGTGGAAGGGAAAGCAAGCCCAGCACTTCATGAGTAGAGTCTTGACCGGTTGGAAATGAGCAGTTGCTAGTTTTTGTTTTTGATTTTTGTCTTTTTTGCTGTTGTTTTTGTTTTTAATTAAAGTAGAGTTGACTTGGGAGTTCCCGTTGCGGTGCATCGGAAACGAATCCGACTAGTATCATAAGGACTACTGTCTTCAAAAGACAAAAAAAAAGGAGAGGACACGAGTTATTTTTATTGAAGGATCTAAAAAGTTTTTTCATTCACAGATCTGATAACTGGAACACCAAAAGTCCCCCCACTCCCCATCATGTCATGAATGATCCAAAGAAGAGATGGAGGAGTTCCCTGGTGGCCCAGGAGGTTAAGGATCTGGTGTCACTGTTGTGGCTCAGGTCAATGATGTGGCTCAGTCTCGATCCCGGGCCCGGGAACTTTTGTGGACAACACGGGTACAGCCAAAAAGAAGAGAGAGAGAGAGAGAGAGAGTTGCTTATTAGCTTTGTATGGAGAGATAGCATATGATTCTTTCTAATGAGTATGTTCTCAGACATAAAAATTTTTCCTTAAGAGTCCTTTCTTCCTGCCAAATGCCAGCTTTTAGTGGAGCACAACCACTAATGTAAGGGAGGTAGAGCAGTCAGACAGAAGGGTCAAGTAAAATGGGAAACAACAGGAAGAAGAAGTGAGAGTGGACTTAAAATCTGCAGGTGTCTAGACGTGAACAGTAGGAGGAGAAATTGGAAGGTCAAAGGGAAGCATCAGCGTAGCGAAGGAATTTCAGAGCACACCTGAAGCATGACTTGATGTAGGCAGTAAATATAACCGCACTGCTTAGGAAGAGATGGAGATACAATTAAGAAAATGAGCACGTATACAGCAGAGTGGAAAACCAGCACTTTGAGGTTATCAGAAGGGATAAAAGATTAGCCAGAAAACTTCATTACCGTTCTCTTTATTTGTAATTTCTTTCCTGAGTTGCTGGTGTGTTTGATGTTCTTCCCCTCTCTGGTTATTTTGCGTGTTTAGTTTATCTTATCCTCCATTCTTTGTCCACCTGGATGACCTGAAGTGGAAAATCTTGGGGGCTGAGATTCTGTTGCTGGCCTAACTCAGGGCTATGCATAAAAGAACCCTCATCATCACACATCCTGCTGGCTATCCAACAGAAGAAAATTAAAAATACTGTGTTCACTGGCCCTCCTCCAAGCTCAAAGTACCTACGCTAGAGACAAAAGGACAAGGGGAACTAGAAAATAAGAAGAGACCCAGATAGAATTTTATGTCTACAGTAAATTCCTCTAGATATAGTGAAAGAAAAAATGGCTCCAAAGGGTCAAGTTCAGGGAGAAAGGGGTAGGAAGAGGCCTTTAGCCAAAGATCCTTCTAGACCCAGATGGTTTGTGCTCTTGGCTCCGCTCTCTACAGTGTGTGTCAGCAGCAGTAGTCCATGGAAGCCAAGCTGGGGTGCAGCGCGGGGGCCCCGGGCTCTGTCATGACGATGAAGACTTCAGATCAGTCAATGCTGCCTTCAAGTCCAGAAAGTCGGGAGAGGGAACAACCAGAGGTGCTGTGTGTGCGTGTTTTGGTCACAGCAAGTGACACATGTCCTTGCCCCGGGGAGGGCAGGTGGGGAATCTGTCCCTGACTCCGTTGTTCTCTGGTTCCTTCCAGAATAAGCACCACTGTCTTCGGTTCCCCCAGCTCCACTTGAAGGGAAATAATATCGAGGCCCTGTCTGCACAGGGTCTTGGTGGGTGGCCTGGTCCAATGCTGCAGCTTAGCCGTGAGTGACAGGTGGCTGAGCCCCACTGGAGAGCAAGGCTCCCCCTTACCTGCTGCCCTTCCTTCATTAGTAGGTTGATCTGTAGACGCGAGCACTCAGCATTGCCCTTGGGGATGAAAAGATGCAATCCACACTCCTTGGGTACCGTCTTGCCAATATAATCCCTGCTCCTGTAGTTCCTGAGTCCTCTGAGGTTCAAGGGCCGAGCCACCCCGCCACAGGAATGGCGAAACACGAGCTGCCCTCCTGCCACCTGAGGGTAGTGAGGATAAGCAAGTAGGGAAGAGGCTGAGAAAAGACAGGCAGGTTTGCTGCCTGACTTGCACACCAGCCTCTGAGCCTCGCATTTCCAGCAGGGCTCTCTTAAGACTTTGGCTTTGGCCTTTGAAGAGGCTATAAACTATTACACTGCCAGGCGTTCCCTGCCCTTGATGAATGCAGGTAATTGTTGACAGCCGGGGTGAGGTGACCGACTCCAGGAGGAGGTGCAAGTTTAACACTCCAGCAATCAAATTGCATGATGTTTTTCTTCCACACTCAGAAACAAACGTAAGCTGCTTTGTGCTTGATCCCTTCAGCAAGATTTTTTTCTTTTTTTAATCTCTGCCTTCTTTGAAGTCTCACTGAAGAGGTGGCACAGCGTGCAAAGATGCCCAAGTTCGAAGGGCTAGCGCTGCAGACAGGCTGTTTCCTGCAAGCAGACCTGGAGAGCGAAATGAAATCTCTGCTTACTGGTGCTGAGCTTTAATGATGGTGTTTTAACTTACAGGCCCATGGCTCCGAACACAGTTGCCAGTTAAAGCAAGGTGACGTCATTTGCTGACACCAGAGCAGATCAGAGGAAGAGGAAAGGGAGCGAGGGGAAACATCTGTGATTATTCCCACACGGATAGCGAGGCTGGGCATCCATGGGAACCACGTCCTTTGAGGACTGACTCTGGCGAGAGCCTGCTGGTGGCTTTGTTCTAAGGGGAAGTACCCAGGCCTATCACTGGAAGTCCCTGAGGACTTGCTGCAGGAGAATTCAGGCAGCTCTGATCAGATGGTGGGATGGATGCTTAAAAATCAGGGCATCACATCTTCCAGTTCCAGCTGCCTTGGGATTCACCACGGGGGTCATTCCAACTCATGCCCAGACTGAAAGGAATCAGCCTATAAGGTGGGGAGGGGAGGTCATACAAAGTGACCTTGGGGGAACACCAGATGATGCCAGTTTTATTGAGATATATTCGCATAGAACACTGTGTTAGTTTTACCTTTGCAACGTGAGGATTTGTATATATGGCAAAATGACCACAGTTAAGTTTAGTTAACAACCATCATTTCACGTAATTCCATTTTTTTCTTGTTATGAGAGCTTTATATTTTTTTTTTTGCTTAATGAATTTTATTTCAATTATAGGTATACAAAAATCATCACAAGTCAATTGGATAGCATTTGCGTCCCAAACCCCCAGTGCATCCCCCCACCCCCCCCAGACTGTCTTATTTGAAAAACCAAAGGTTTTCCGAAGTCTGTGAGTCATTGTCTGTTCTGCAAAGAAGTTCACTGTGTCTTTTCAGTTTCCACACGTAAGCGGTAGCACTGGGTGTTGCTGTCTAATTGTCCAACTGGTTTCACTTCGCATGATAATTTCTAGGTCAGTCCATGTTTATGAGAGCTTTAAAGATCTAGACTCGACAGCTTTCAAATGTACGGTATTAACTGTAGTCACCAGGCTGTACATAACATCCCCAGAACTTATTTCTCTTATAACTGGAAGTTGTGTGTCTTTTGACCACCTTCGCCCATTTCATCAACCCTGAAATCACCCGTCTATTCTCTGTATCTATGAGTTCACCACATATAAGTGAAATCCTGCAGCATTTGTGTTGTTTTCTCTTTGACTTATTTTGCTTAGCATAATGCCCTCAAGGTTCTTCCGTGTCCTCACAAATGGCAAGATTTCCTTTTTACGGCTGAATAATATTCCATCATATATGTATCACCTTTTCTTTATCCGTTCATCCACTAATGGGCACTGAAGTTGTTTCCAAGTCTTGGCTATTATAAATAAGGCTGTAGATACCTTTTCAAGATAATGATTTCAAGGAGTTCCCATCGTAACTCGATGGTAATGAACCCGACTGGGATCCGTGAGGACTTGATTTGATCCCTGGCCTCGCTCAGTGGGTTAAGGATCTGGCATTGAGCTGTGGTGTAGGTCGCAGACGTGGTTCTGATCTGGTGTTGCTGTGACTATGGTGTAGACTCGCCTCTCCAGCTCCAATTAGACCCCTAGCCTGGGAACTTCCATATGCCTCGGGTGCGGCCCGAAAAAGCAAAAAAAAAAAAAAAAAAAGACAGTGATTTAATTTCCTTCATATATATATACACACACACATATATATATACACACACTCAGAAGTGGAATCTCTGGGTCATATGGTAATTGTGTTTATAGTTTATTGCGGAATCTCCATACTGTTTTCCATGGTGACTGCACCAGTCTTTCATCTAAATTATTCATTAGCTGGTGTGGTCTAGTCATAGCATTCCCCACACCCCCATGCTTAGACCTGGTGTCTTAGCACCAACACACCTGCTAGCTGCTGTTTTTCCCTCCTTGGGTTCAGGGGGAAAACTGTTTAAGGAGCTGAAATGTCCCTATTCAGCACTCGGCAATGGGGAACAGGCCTGAGGTTTTCTCCTGGAAATGATGTGGGCAGCCCAATCTCATCATGTACAGAACAGAAAACATCTCTTTGAAGGAAAAACCAGCTTCTGGACGGCACACCTTAGCCTTCCTATGGAAGACTCGCCTTTTCACTCTGATTAAATTTGTGTTGATTCTCTTCCTCTTCCAGTAGTTTTACCAAAAAGTTTTCAAACCATAATCCCCAAACTAAGCATTCATGTCTTCAGCAAAGTGTTAAGGACCTCCTCTCTTCTGTGGACCATTCGAGCTGGAGCAGATACACTAGAAACCTAGGCAGGCCTTCCCCGCCTTACACGTTTCCCAGCCTGCAGAAAGTAAATTAGTGTAACCCTGTCCTAACAGTAACACTGCGGGAAAAACACACATTTACAACCACTGGCTTGTTCCTAGAGAAGAACCACCACATCACCAGAGATGGTTCTGGTGGACATACTTCCAGAGTCTTAGTGCTCAGTTTTAAAAAATTTAAAAAGAGATAATCTATAACCTGAACAGCATGTTCTTTCTATATCTGGTTTTGCTTTTTTTTTTTTTTTTCTGCTTTTTAGGTCTGCACCCGTGGCATACGGAAGTTCCCAGGTTAGGGGTAGAATCAGAGCTACAGCTGCCAGCCTACGCCACAGCCACAGTAACGCCAGATCCGAGCCGCATCTGTGACCTACGCCACAGCTCATGGCAACTCTAGATGCTTAACCCACTGAGCAAGGCCAAGGATTGAACCCGCAACCTCATGGATACTAGTCGGATTCATTCACAACGGGAACTCCCCCTATATCTTCTAATAATAGCCCTCTGATATACCTATATTATTATTTTAATTACAAGAGATTCTCTTTAACATTAAATTGGGAGAAAACGGGGACAAATGAAAACAGGCATGGCAAGGTACCCCAAGGTTCAAGATTTGAATGTTGTCCATTCTGCTTTGCAGAATCTCTATGATACTCTTGGATTTTTTTTTTTTTTTTCCTAGCTTACTATCATACCTTCAAGTAAACCAGTCTTCCCTGGAAGCCTTTTGTCCTTCTTTGAGCCAGCAGAGGAAGAAAACTATATCCCTTGCCCTAGTTGTATCCAGTTACTAGGTTTGGGAAGCAGCCAATGAGCGCTTCGCAAGCCGAGCCCGCACAGCAAGGTTTTCAGCGCCACCTGGTGGCGAAGACGGAGCACCTGCGCCGCTGGTGGGCACAGGCGTTCTTGCTCTGTGTCAAAGCGGGAACGAAAAGAAAATTGTGGGTGTTTTGCAGTCTTGGCTAAGGAAGAGCACTGTGTACCTCATCTTTTTACTGCCCCTCCGTGTGCGCTCTTAAAAGATCGCTTTTTTGAAAAACCTCATTTGTCCTCGTTCTTGTTTTTCAGGTTGACGCTGCTGTGACCCCCGAGGAGCGCCACCTCTCCAAGATGCAGCAGAATGGCTATGAAAACCCAACTTACAAGTTCTTTGAGCAGATGCAGAACTAGACCACCGCCACAGCAGCCTCTGAAGTTGGACAGCAAAACCATTGCTTCACTACCCATCGGTGTTCATTTATAGAATAATGTGGAAAGACACAAACCCTTCTGTTTTATTATTTACTCATTATCGCCTTTCAACAGCTGTGCTGTAACACAAGTAGATGCCTGAACTTGAATTAATACTACAAATCAGTAATGTATTCTCTCTCTTTACATTTCCGGTCTCTACATTATTAATGGGTTTTGTGTACTGTAAAGAATGTAGCTGTATCAAACTAGTGCATGAATAGATTCCCCCCTGATTATTTATCATGTAGCCCCTTAGCCAGTTGTATATTATTCTTGTGGTTTTGTGACCCAATTAAGTCCTACTTTGAAATATGCTTTAAGAATCGATGGGGGATGCTTCATGTGAATGTGGGAGTTTAGCTGCTTCTCTTGCCTAAGTATTCTTTTCCTGATCACTATGCATTTTAAAGATAAACATTTTTATGTATTCCAAATGAATTAGAAAAGTTTTTTTCCACGATTGCATTTGACTGTACAGACTGCTGCTTCTGCTATATTTGTGATATAGGAATTATGAGGATACACGTTTCTTTGTGCCTGTTTTATGTGCACATATTAGGCATTGAGAATTAAAACTTCTTTTGTCCATGTACCTTCGGATCTTTGATTAAAAAAAAAAAAAATCCCTGTTCATTGTAAGCACTTTTATGGGGCAGGGGGTGGGGGGGTGCTCTGCTGGTCTCAAAATACCAAGAATTCTCCCCCCAAATTTTCTGCAGGATATTGTACAGAATCATTGCTTATGACCATGATAGCTTTCTACACTGTATTACATAAATAAATTAAATAAAACGACACTGGTCAAGAGTTTTCTTTCAAGGACGCCTATGGGACGGTAAGTATTCAGAGTGATTTGGGGTGGGGAAGAAGAGGCAGATTTGGTTTCTTTTCACCCAGTCTAAAACACTTGTTTATGATACCAACAGAAAGGTGGAGGTGGGAGGGACAAAGTCAGGGACTGGGGAAGGCAAGCCTAGAAGAACCGTTCAAGATTTGTCTTCAATTTGTATCAAATGGTGTTTTCATGTAAATAAACACATTGTTGGAGGAGCGGCATTGTGCTGGTGTATATGATTGCATGGAAACCACCTTCTGATCCTCGAGTCATCTGAAGACTGGCGAGACCCTTCTACTGTAATCTGATGTCAGGCAGCCACACCCATTGTGTCTCAGCTGCAGGTCTGAGAAGGACAATGGGTCCAACAGGCATCTCATTGCTAGTAAAATATCTCGTACACCTAATTCAGTTTTTGCTCGGTCTAAACTAGTTTGCTGCTATCTCTTGGTCCTCAAGTTTATCCCTGTCTTAGTTCGGGTTACTGTAATATCAACAAACTGGGTAGCTTTTAAAACAACAGAAATTTATGTCTCAGTTCCGGAGACTGGAAGTCTGAGTTCAGGGTGCCAGTGATACCAAGCATGACAGGCCAATAAATCCGCAGCGGAGTTCCTGTGGCAAGGAATAACGAGTTTTTTTTTTCTTTTTTTTTTTTTTTGCCGCACCGGCCTATGGAGGTTCCCAGGCTAGGGGTCTAACAGGAGCTGTAGCTGCCGGCCTTCGCCACAGCCACGGCAACGCGGGATCCGAGCCGCGTCTGCAACCTACACCACAGCTCACGGCAACGCCGGATCCTTAACCCACTGAGCAAGGCCAGTGGGATCCGAGGCCGCGTCTCCTACACCGGACACCTGCCCGGACGCCACCCCTATTTATAGCAGCACGGTCAGGTGAGGGCCATCTTCCGAGTTGCAGGCGTCTTGTGTCCTCACGTGATGGAAGGCCAGGGCCGCCTCTGGAGCCTCTTTTGTGAGAGCGCTGATCCCATTTATAAGGACTCCACCCTCAAGCCGCGTCTGCAACCTACACCACAGCTTAGGCAACGCCGGATCCTTAACCCACTGAGCGAGGCCAGGGATCGAACCCGCAAACTCATGGTTCCTAGTCGGATTCGTTAACCACTGAGCCACGACGGGAACTCCAGCAATAACGGCTTTAAATAACGACCCAGAAGATGGCAAGCTAGTGTCTCAAAGAACCATCTTCCTTGGGTTCTAATTCAGACTCCTCTTACAGAAAGGAAGAGGAGGGGGCGGGGCCTACTGTGATGCTGACCAATGGCTGAGCAGAATCACTACCATCACTTGAGAACAGTTGCTCCCTAATTGGTCACTCACTCACAGTTGCTCACTTGGAGGAGGGTCCCACTGCGGTGCTGACCAATGGCTGAGCAGAATAATTGCCAGTGGCTCAATAACAGATGGGCACCTGCCAGGACGCCACCCCTATTTATAGCAGCACGGTCAGGCGAGGGCGGTCTTCCAAGTTGCAGGCCTCTTGTGTCCTCACATGACGGAAGGCCAGGGCCGCCTCTGGAGCCTCTTTTGTGAGAGCACTGATCCTATTAATGAGGACTCCACCCTCAAGACCTGTCACCTCCCAAAGTCTCCTACCTCCTAAAGCCATTACACTGGGCATTGGGATTTCATTTACCATGTGAAGTTTGGTGGGGGACACAAACGTACAGACGGCTCAGGAGTTCCCCTTATGGCTCAGCGGTAATGGCTCCATGAGGATGGGAGTTCAATCCCTGGCCTCACTCAGTGGGTTATGGGTCCGGCATCGCCCTGAGCTGTGGTGTAGGTCGCAGACTCAGCTCAGATCCGGTGTTGCTGTGGCTGTGGCAGAGGGCAGCAGCTGCAGCTCCAACTCAATCCCTAGCCCGGGAATTTCCGTATGTCCTGGGTGTGGCCATAAAAAAGAAAAAGAAAAAAAAAACTTACAGATAGTTTGTAACAGTCAGAAAGAAGATATGAAGAGAAAGGCTCTAAGGAAATGAAAGCTAAGACCAGCTGATAGTTATTGATAAAGCAGAATTTCTCAACCCTGGCACTTTTGATAATTTTGTAGGGAGTAATTGCTTGTTTTGAATAGTGTAAGATGTGTTAAGCAGCATTCCTGGTCTCCACCCACCTCAAGCCAGTGGTGCTCTACAGTTATAATAATCCAAACTACGTCAAGACCTTGCCACATGTCCCTTATTGGGCCAAAATTATCCTTGAGATCCTCTGCTCTTTATATATTTAGTTATCTTTTTTTTGCCTATTGTGGGGCCGTACCTGAGGCTTTGAAGGTCCCAGGCTAGGGGTCTAATCGGAGCTACAGCTGCCAGCCTCCACCACAGCCACAGCAACGCGGGATCCGAGCCACGTCTGCAACCTACACCACAGCTCACGGCAGCGCCAGATCTTTAACCCACTGAGCAAGGCCAGGGATCAAACCCGCAACCTCATCATTCCTAGTCGGATTCGTTAACCACTGAGATATGACATGAACTCCTGCTCTCTATTTTAAAACAATATCATGTGTACTTAATTTTCAAGTTGGAGGGAAGCCTGGGCAACTGCAATCCTAACGTCTAAGACATTGAGCCTGGCGTTTCGGCTGTGCTGTGCTTGACGACAGGTGAACGTCAGAACTAAACAGCCCCTCTTAGCCGCAGATTGCAACCTTTGAAACACTAAACCCAGAAAATTAATCAAAATCATTTCATCATGTCACTCACTATCCAGTAGGAACAGACTCAATTAAAACTCATCTGAGTGTATCTTATTTTCAGGAGAACAAAATTCTCATTTCCCTCTTGCTGTTAAGGTCAATTAGACTTGACTGCTATGAAGATGTGTAACGTGACAGCTTCCATGTATAAACTATGGTTCCATTTGGCCTGACCCAGAGAGGAAGCCAATGGGGGAAATTAATCCTAATTTAACAATAATGAAAAGACAATAACGAAATGAAATCAAACTTTCTCAAATACATAGGATGTTACGCCCAGGCTAAATTTTTTTTTCTTTCTTTCCTTTTTTTTAGCCATCCCCTGGGGCATATGGAGTTCCCAGGCCAGGGATCAGATTCAAGTTCCAATTGCAACCTATGCCACAGCTGCTGCAAGGCTGGATCCTTTAACCCACTGAACCTGTCTGGGGATCAAACCTATGTCCTAGCAATGCAGAGACTCCAAGAACCCCATTGCACTGCAGCGGGAATGCCCCAGGCCAGCCTTTAATGCCAATAGCTGCCAAATTTAGCTTTGATCATTTTGAGCTAGTGAAAAAAAAAAAAGTGTGTGTATATATATATATATATATATATATATAAATTTTATATATATGTGTACATATACATATGTATGTATTCTTTGGGGGCATAGGATAATGCCTTACAATCTTATTCTCAAATTAAGGTAAGATGAGAGACGGAGCTCCCGTTGTGGCTCAGTGGTTAACAAACCCGACTAGTATCTATGAGGATGCGGGTTCGATCCGTGGCTTTGCTCAGTGGGTTAAGGATCCAACCTTGCCTTGAGCTGTGGTGTCAGTCACAGATGCACCCCTGTCTGGCGTTGCTGTGGCTGTGGTGTACGCTGCCAGCTGCAGCTCTGATTTGACCCCTAGCCTGGGAAACTCCATATGCTATGAGTGCGACCTTAAAAATACAAAAGAAAAAAAAAAAAGATATGATGAAAGAATTCTCCAGATGGTCTAGGAATTAATCAATAGATAATATACACAAAATTGAAGGGTTACCAAATAGATTTATACTAGTAGTTGCCTAGGTCAAAGTTCAATGAGATTTTGAGGGAATTTGTCCTGGCCAGACTGATGGGTAAATAACAGCATTTCAATACAGTTTTAATTCATATTTATTATGAGTAAATTTGGAAATTCTTTCATATGTTCAATAGCCGCTTTATATCTCTGAATTTTCTGCTTATGTCTCTTGGCGGCGGGGGGTGGAGACGGGTGGCACTTGAAGTCTGGTGGCGCTTGAAGTCTGCTTTGCTGTCAGGATTGCAACCCTGCTGTCTGTTTGCATTTGCCCAGTAAATCTTTGCCCAAGCCTTTAGTTTTAGCTTTTTCAGTTGTTGCGTTTTAAGTGTGTGACTTCTCTACAGCACACACGGGAGTCAATTTGAAAATCTTTCAATATACAAGTTAGTCCCATTTCAACTGGTCATCAATTCTTTTTTTTTTTTTTTTTTGTCTTTTTGCCTTTTATCTAGAGCCGCACCCGCGGCATATGGAGGTTCCCAGGCTAGGGGTCTAACAGGAGCTGTAGCCGCCGGCCTTCGCCACAGCCACAGCAACGCGGGATCCGAGCCGTGTCTGCAACCTACACCGCAGCTCACGGCAAACACCGGATCCTTAACCCACTGAGCAAGGCCAGGGATCGAACCCACAACCTCATGGTTCTTAGTCGGATTTGTTAACCACTGAGCCATGAAGGGAACTCCTGGGCCTCAATTCTTTCCTATCTCCTAGAACTACTGAGTGTATTATACCTACTGTCTCTCTATGAGGGGAGGATGCTAGGCTTTGCGGGGGTGGGGGGGGCTGGTTTATAGGAAGCTTTGTATTTATATTCTAGTGATTCATGTTGTAGTAATATTTTTGGTCATGCTCTTAATCCCTTTTTTCTTAACTTCTTGCTATCTGCCTTTCGAAATGAACTTCTTGGCCTCCTGCCTATCACACAATAATCAGTGTTGTTTTTTTTTGTCTTTTTGCTTTTTTGAGGGCCACACCCACGGCATGCGGAGGTTCCCAGGCTAGGGGTCTAATCCGAGCTGCAGCTGCCGGCCTTTGCCACAGCCACAGCAACGCAGGATCCGAGCCACGTCTGCGACCTACACCACAGCTCAAGGCAACGCCAGATCCTTAACCCACTGAGCAAGGGCGGGGGTCGAACCCACAACCTCATGGTTCCTATTCGGATTTGTTAACCACTGAGCCACAACGGGAACTCCAATAATCAGTGGTCTTACTGTCCTTTTCCTGTGGTTTTCTCTCCTCTCCCATTTATTCAGTTACATTTGTTCTACTTTATGAGTACCTAAATGTTTGCGTGTTTTTCTTTAAACCATAACCCCTCTCGTTTTAGTCTTAGCCCTGCAGTTGGATGTGGAATCTCCCCGTCAGCCTTTTGTTCTCAGACGTGTTCAGTTTGAATGAAGCTCACTCTCCAGTACGTTCCTGGGCAAGGACACCTGTGTACGACGTCCAGGAGTTATAGCAGGTTTGGAACTGATTTCCTATGACCTTGAAGCTTGAAGTACAACCCATTTATCCTCACGTTCCACTGATTTCCTATGACCGTGAAGCTTGAAGTACAACCCATTTATCCTCAAGTTTCACTGATTTCCTATGACCTTGAAGCTTGAAGTACAACCAATTTATCCTCAAGTTTCCTGGAAATGCTGCAATCCCTGCTTCCTTGTTTCATACCTTACTTTTGAGAAATCTGAAGCCAAATTAAGTCATGCATTTTGACTCACTGTTGCCCTCCAATTACATAAACCAGGAAAGTTCAAGAATCACTGATCTGGATGTTGGTGGACCCCAATCTCCGTCTGCAGGTTTCTCCTTTATACACTGTCTCTGAATAATCTCAGCTACCTCGAAAATATTAGTAATAACTGGTGTGCAAAGCCACAGTTTTTTGGTTGTGTTTTTTTTTTTTTTTTTTTGCTTTTTCAGGGCCCCAGGTGCAGCATATGGAAGTTCCCAGGCTCGGGGTTGAATCTGAGCTGCAGCTGCCGGCCTTGATCAGTGGGTTAAGGATCAGGTGTTGCCACAAGCTATGGCATAGGTTGCAGATGCAACTCGGATACAGTGTTGTTGTGGCTGTGGCATAAGCCAGCAGCAGTAGCTCTCATTTGATCCCTACCCCAGGAACTTCCATATGCCAGAGGTGTGGCTCTAAAAAGGAAAAAAAATCGTAGAGGGAAATAACAGAAATGTTTGCCTTTTTTTGCTTTCTCAAGATCCACTCATAGACTGAACTGCTTAATTTATTCATTTATTCATTATTTAATGTTATGGCTACACCCACAGCATATGAAAGTTCCTGGACCAGGGTCTGAATCAGAGCTACAGCTGCAACCTACATCACAGCTGTGGCAATACTGGATCCTTTAACCTACTGTGCCAGGCTGGGGATCACACTCACAACTCTGCTGCGACTCAAGCCACTGTGGTTGGATTCTTAACCCACTGTGCCACAGTGGGAACTCCACAGACTAAATAATTTTAAATATTCTGCAGAGTATATTGGCTGGGCCTCAAGAAAATGTCTCTGTCTGTGTCCGGTTCTGATGGAGTTTCCTCTGTGTGGGCATGGGGGAACTGGGCTGGGAGGGCCGGACAGAGAAAAGAGGCCTCTCATCAGCTTCTGTGTCAAAAAGCAAGTTCCGAAATTGCCTCCATCATTTTTATTCATTTCCTTCCAAACTAGAGGGTTTTCTCTCCGGCCAGTAATCCTTCCACATCAAGCAATAGAGCTCCAACAATAAGAAAAGGAATGCAATCGTTTGATGAAAATTACACCTATTATTGAAGAATTTTTGCTTCAGCTGAGAAATTATGATAAAAGCTTTGGTGAATTGCACCATGAAATACAGATATTTAATGGGAGAGAAGAAAACGACCGACGCGGAAAAATAGAAATACCTCAGGAGAATCCAGCCACAGGCATATATGGTATAGAATCTTTAATAAACTTTCAGAGTTGAGGAAGCAGAATTGTCTACAAGGAAATGGGCCAAAAAAAGATGAGTTCCTAGAGATCCCACCTTACCAGTTTCAGTGTAGATGGATAATCATATGCCCGGTCTTTCTTGGTTCATTTCAAACTTAGGCCACTCATGAAAGATCTGCATCTATGGAAAGAAAAAAATCAAAAAAAAAAACAAAAAAAAAAAACCACTGGCCTCCCAGCAGAGACATAAGCAGCATCTCTGAGCCTTCCTTAACAGAGTCCATTGGACACACAGGGACTCTTCTACAAATCTCTAAAATTGTCTCTGGCTAAAGATTTTGAATCTTTACCTTCAAGAAGAGAGACCTGCATTCCACTTCCCTTTATGGCTGTCTCTAAAAAAAAAAAAAAAAGGAAAAGTGAGTTCCCATTGTGGCTCAGTAGAAATGAACTATTATCCATGAGGATGTGCGTTCGATCCCTGGCCTTGCTCCGTGGGTTAAGAATCCGGCATTGCCGTGAGCTGTGGTGTAGGTCAAAGATGTGGTTCAGAGCCCACATTGCTGTGGCTGTGATGTAGACCTGCAGCTTCAGCTCTGATTCCACCCCTGGCCTGGGAACATCCATATGCTGTGGGTACAGCCCTAAAATAAATAAATAAATAAATAAGTCATTCTCAGGTCCCCAAGGTACATATCTCACTCTAGTTACCAAATTTTTGCCCAAATGTGAGATTAAACAAAGATTAAAGGGGAAGAGAGATTAGAGTTTATGTATAAGGACCCCTTTATTTTACTGAGCAGGAAACTAGAGCCCAGTGGTGTGAGCGGGTTTATGTGTAGCCCATAATGGAGATAATCAGGATTCTGCTCAGTTTCTCCCACCTCTTCTTCCACCAGTTCTCAAGGACATCATTTGTTTTTCCCTCGAGACTCATGATTAGAGTTTGTCGTACCTTCCCATCAAAGGAAGTCTTGGCATCACCGTACTCTGTCCTTCCTCCTCCATGTGGTACCCAGCTGCTGCTTCCCCATCCCTGCCCAGTGGTACCAAGCAGACCATTCCCCAGTGGGATCAGGTAACTTTCCCGACAGCATTTAGGAGACTCTCACCATGAAGCAGATAGCATCGTTTGGTTTTTCCTCAGGTACCATGTGGGATAAGGTGTGTTACTCTACACAGCGGTGAATAATGGACTGCCGAGGTCAACTTCTTCTTCTTCTCTTTTTTTTCTTTTTTAAAACTTTAAGGAAGTGGGAGTTCCCTTCGTGGCTCAGTGGTTAACGAATCCGACTAAGAACCATGGGGTTGCGGGTTCGATCCC
>PVHT021183696.1:35702220-35715253 GCA_004024745.2 Catagonus wagneri | reverse complement strand
TATGGAGTTCCTGTCGTGGCACAGCGGTTAAGGAATCCGACTAGGAACCATGAGGTTGCGGGTTCGGTCCCTGGCCTTGCTGAGTGGTTAAGGATCTTGCATTGCCATGAGCTTCGGGGTAGGTGGCAGACGCAGCTCGGATCCCGCGTTGCTGTGGCTACGGCGTAGGCTGGCGGCTACAGCTCTGATTAGACCCCTAGCCTGGGAACCTCCACATGCACGGGTGCGGCCCCAAAATGACAAAAAGGCAAAAAAAAAAAAAAAACTTTAAGGAAGTATGGTTGATTTACCATGTTGTGAGAATTTCTGCTGTGCGACAAAGTGATTCAATTATTCACATACACACATCCATCTTTTTTCAGATTCTCTTCCCACAGATTATGACAGAATATTGGCTAGATTTCCCTGTGCTATAGAGCAGGTCCCTGCTGGCCAGTCATTCCATATACCCCAGTGCACATATGCCGTCTCAAACCCCCAGTCTGTCTCTCCCCACTACCTGTCCCCTTTGGTAACCATAGGTTTGTTTTCAAAGTCTGTGAGTCTGTTTCTACCTTGCACATAAGTTCATTCATATCCCTTTTTGTTTTAGATCAGACAGTGAAAGACAAACATCATATGATATCACTTATGTGGAATGTAGAAAATTCATCCTCAATCACAGTGGAGTTGCATTAAATACGTTATGTATTGTTTTCAAATTATGTCAGATAAAGACTAGCTTCAAGGTGCTAATAAGTTTAAAAGTCACCTCTCAATAGACCACATGGATGGGGACCGAAATAATTATCCTACGTTATTTTCACGCTGCGAAGTTCCCCACCCCACTCCCAATATGACTGCCTTGGGCCAAGAAAATGAGTTTTGGTTCCCAGTTTTCACTGTGATATGCAGCAGAGCGTGAGATTGTTGAAGGGCCCAAGGGGGCCAGCTTGGGACTGAAAATCGGTAGTTTACTGGAAGGAATTTTTTTAAAAACTATCTGGTTCTAACCATTGTATTGTTTAAAAGACAAAATCTCAGGAACAAGTAGGTAAGAAAAGAAAATACATACTGTGGTGGGATTCTCCCCCATTTTTTTTTTTTTTTTCTGTTTAGGGCCACCTCTGCAGCATAATTTTTCCTGGGCTAGTGGTGAAATCAGAGCTGCAGCTGCTGGCCTACACCACAGCCACAGCAACGCCTGGATCCATGCCGCAGATTGTGGCAACACCAGATCCTTAATTCACTAAGTGAAGCTAGGGATGGGGCCAGCATCCTTATAAGAACCTTATGTCAGGTTCTTAACCCATGAGCCACAATGGGAACTCCCACTCCCCCACTTTGTAAAGGAAGAAATTTGTTGTCTTAGTTCAAGTTGCAGGTGCACCCTGTGGGTGTCAGTTGCTGTGGGTCCCTGCCCTGCTAACACGTGCTTGCATTCTTCGTTTGGCCTGGCAGATGTCAAGACTGAAAGGGAGTGGTTCTCAGCAGCTGTCCAGAAGGGTGGTGGCAAAGCCACAGAGGTAAAAAGGCTAACGCCTCTGGCAGATGACCACTTTCCTGGCAGACTGTGCTTTCCTAGAGGAGGAATAATCTGAAATCTCTCACTTACTCAAAAGAGAGCTAGAGGGAAATTTTTTTTCATTCCCTGTAATAGACAGTAGACAAAATTCTAACATCAGAAAACTTTGAAGAAAAACAAAAGAGAAAGTAACAGAACACAGATGTTTTATTTCAAAAAAAAAGCATAATAGCCATATATAAAAGAATCCAGAATTAAAGTCCAAAACAGTTCAGTCCATTATGATGCAAACTGCTCTGACACCAGCAGTCTCATTATATCTGCATTTTACTAAACTAATTTCAATGCTATCACTGTGTCATCTGACCATTCATTTTTTATTGCTTATGCTAATGGGTTTTGTGGGTGGTGGATTAGTCGCATTTTAATGCCCAGAGGCAAAAGATGAAACTATTCCAAAGACAGTAAGGGATGAAAAAGCACCCTGCTGCTTCCAGCTTCAGACACAGAACTATACTATTTTTTTGTTTTAAATATTATGTTGCCTTTGCTGGTTTAATTACTTTGACAATAATAGACCTCAATTCCACAGAGATTTTCCCCCAAAAGTCCAACATCTCTTGCATATTTTTCTCTGTACCATCCCTTAAATCTTTCCTAAACTTTCCTTAAAATCACACATTAGCCTGGCAAATGTATAAGATTCACTACACATAAATCCATGTAATTTTTATAAGTGAGTGTGTTCCTTTCAAGGAAAGAAAACAGGAGTTCCTGTTGTGGTTAGTAGGTTAGGAACACAACTAATATCCATGAGGAGGCAAGTTCGATCCCTGGCCTCGCTCAGTGGATTAAGGATCCACTGTTGCCATGAGCTGTGGTGTAGGTCACATACGTGGCTTGGATCCAGTGGTGCTATGGCTGTGGCTGTGGTGTAGGCTGGCAGCTGCAGTTCTGATTCCACCCTACCCTAGAAACTTCCATATGCCACAGGTGGGGCCCTAAAAAATAAAGAACATAACACCAGTAAAAACAATTCTTGGTTAAAAGTGACAAAGTTTGGAGGGGACTAGAAGGAAGTTTCTGGACGTACAGACCAGCCCAGCCTGGGGAATATTTACACTGGCTGCTCCATGGATAAGTCAGTCTCCCCACCTTAGCGTGATAAAATGCTGGATCTGACCCACAACCAGTATCATGTTTCCTGTAGTGAAAAGAAAGGAAAGCTTGGCAGACCTCCAAGGCCTGGGTAGAGCTTGTCTTTCTCTCCCCGTAGCAGAGTGGAGTCTTCAGAAAGCAACACAAACTCTGTCCAAAAGTTAATGAAGTAATTATCTGTTCCCCACTACCAGCGTGGAGCCCTCTCAGATTAAATTTCAGTGGGCCAGAGGTTCAGGCTGCCCCGTCCTACACAACCAGCGATTTCTCATCATTTCGTTGGCAGAGTCCAGCGAGTATTTAAACAGCCCAGGCAGACCACAGAGTGTTCCTCTGCTCCTTCTTTTTGGAGCGAGGGGGGGAGATGCCATAAGTGATTCTGGTAAATAAATCTTTTCCAACCTGAATAGCAAGTTGATCCTTGAACTTTTCACCTTTGGCTTTTCCCTGCGTTTCTTCAATCAAGAAAACCGAGGTGCTTTATCTCTGTAAGCAAAGCAAGCTAAGTCTTGCTGTAACAAATCTCTGTAAGCAAGAAAAGTCATCAGGAACCTTCTAATGGATTTTTCCTGTACTGCCCAATGAAAAACATCCCAGGAGGGACTTGTCTATTGTCGTGGAGAACACAAAACCACTCCTGGGTTTGCCACTGATGTGGGAGACAGCAGGAGAGGACCCCAAAGCAAGAGCTCCCTTTAAGACACCACACATATTCGCAACACACACACACACACACACACACACACGGAAAAACAAAGCTGGAGAAGGACAATGACAAGAACCCATGAGCTAGAAATGTGACCCTTCAAATGGATTTTCTTTGATTTTTTTTTTTTTTTTGGCTGCAAAATTTTGGATACAAAATTCCCAGGCCAAGGACGGAACCCGAGGCAGAGCAGTGACAATGCCGGATCTGTACCACCAGGGAACTCCACATCTTGGACTTTATTTTTTTTTTTTAATAAAGAAAGACATTTATCTTTGCCTTCAGTTTGATGTAGTTACCATATCTAACATTATAGAACTCACTAAAATAAACCAGAGGCTAGAGTTTGGAACCACCTTGAAATAAATGCCCAAACTGGACAATTTATCTCCATTACAGATAGATGATAGATAGACAGACAGACAGACAGACAGATAGATAGATAGATAGAGAGAGACAGATAGATAGAGATAGATAGATAGATAGATAGATAATAGGAGTTCCCTTCGTGGCTCAATGGTTAACGAATCCGACTAAGAACCATGAGGTTGCGGGTTCGATCCCTGGCCTTGCTCAGTGGGTTAAGGATCCGGCGTTGCCGTGAACTGTGGTGTAGGTTGCAGACGTGGCTCGGATGCCGCGTTGCTGTGGCTGTGGCGAAGGCCGGCAGCTACAGCTCCTGTTAGACCCCTAGCCTGGGAACCTCCATATGCCATGGGTGCGGCTCTAGATAAAAAGGCAAAAAGACAAAAAAAAAAAATAGATAATAGACAGGAGTTCTTTATTATAAAGGAATGGTATTAACTAAAAAAGAGGATAAGCTTTTTATTAAGTAGCGCTTACATATGGGTATGCGATGGAGATTTGGGTTATTAATATAAGCCTCCGATAAGAAAACTCTGGGAGATCTTACTACAGAAAAAAACAAGCCAAGATTCTGAGCTCCGGGCGAAAACAAAGGCATCTGGCAGCACAGAGCCCAGTGCTAACGAGAAAGTAGGATCCAGCTAAAAAAGCACAGGGTCAGAGAACGAGTCCATCCCCACGGGATGTTCACAGTGGAGCCCTCTCCAGAATTTGCCTTTACCTTTTCCGAGGTGGCAAAGTGGAGACTGAAGGCTAGATAAGAAAGAAGAGAATAACAATGGCACCATCAGCCGGGATACATTATTTTAAACTTGAAAAAGCACCATAGTCCTGATTTTTAAAACTGTGCCGAGATTATATGTGAGGTGTTAGCATTAGGGGAAGCTGAATAAAGGGTGTAAGGAGTGCTCTTTCCTATTTTTGCAGCTTTTTGTAAGTCAAAATTCTTTCAAAGTAAAAGATTAGAAAATAACATTATATGGTACAAGATGTTTTTTTTTTCTTTTTGGGACCGTACCTGCAAGGAAGCTCCCAAGTCAGGGGTTGAATTGGAGCTGCAGCCACGGCAACACCAGATCTGAGCCACATCTGTGACCTGCACCACAGCCTGTGGCAATGCCAGATCCTTAAACCACTGAGTGAGGCCAGGGATTGAACCCACATCCTCGTAGACACTAGGTCGGGTTCTTAAACCTGCTGAGCCACAATGAGAACTCCCTTTACAAGGTTTTTAAGAATTTGCCAGAGCTTTACTAAGTCCAGTCTTTATGAGCTTGTCTCTCTTTTGGATGATTATCACAATAGTCCTTGTAGCCACTGCCACTCCTTATAAAACCTTAAATAGTCTCACGGGGACTCAGGAGCTATTGCTAGTGAGAACTCCAACATGTCCCAACTTGAATCAACTTAGACTGAAAAGAAACAAAACATAAAGCAAGGAAGAAGCAGCTGATGAGAACAATGAAATTTAGCAGTAACACAGAGACTGCGAAAGATAAATTCACTGTTAGCATGTATTCTATTAGCAGCTTGTAAAGGGAAATAAATTTGGTAAAAATGGAGGGTAATGGTTATCTTTGCTCCCCTATACCTTTTTTTTTTTTTGTATATGTCATTTTTAGGGCTGCACCCATGGCATGTGGAGGTTCCCAGGCTAGGGGTCTAATCGGAACTACAGCTGCCAGCCTACACCACAGCCACAGCAACGCGGGATCCAAGCCGTGTCTGCAACCTACACCACAGCTCACAGCAATGCCAGATCCTTAACCCACTGAGCAAGGCCAGGGATTGAACCCGCAACTTCATGGTTCCTAGTTGGATTCGTTTCTGTTGAGCCACGATGGAAACTCCTGCTCCCCTGTACTTTTATTTCTTTATGTTTTTAGGGCCACACCTGTGGCATATGAAAGTTCCAAGGCTAGGGGTAGAATTGGAGCAGCATCTGTTGGCCAAAGCCACAGCCACAGCAATGCAGGATCCAAGCCGCATCTGCTACCTACACCACAGCTCATGGCAACACTGGATCCTTAACCTACTGAGAGGGGCCAGGGATTGAACCCACATCCTCATGGATACTAGTCAGGTTCATTACCACTGAGCCATAATGAGAACTCCAATATACTTTTGATAACTAAACAATGTTGCCACCATCTGGTTCTACAAGAATGACGTCACTAGCCATTGCGGTTGCTGACCTTCGGCACAGCCTGAAAGGGGTTCTGGGCGGAGGTCGGGAGTGAGGCACTCTGTGCTCGGGGAAGACTGGCAGAAAAACCTTCAGAGGGTTAGATGTTTTCACAGAAAATTTGATGAGCCCAATTCTAGCATCTTCCTATGCATAGAAAAACACTAGGACTGTTAACCAAGATGTCTGTTCCTGGTGACTAGCAGTAGACTTCTAAGATGTGTGCTTGGTTGCATGTTCACATGATTCACTAAAATCATATGTACTGACCTCCCCCTTGCCTCTTCAGAACAGTTCAGAGTTCTCTGAGAGGTGATTTCCTGGACCATAGTCCTCAGTAAGACACTGAATCAACTCAACCCACAGCTTTTATGTTGGGTCAATGCTTTTTTCTTTTTTTTTGTCTTTTTGTCATTTTAGGGCCACACCCGCAGCATGTGGAGGTTCCCAGGCTAGGGGTCCAACAGGAGCTGTAGCTGTCGGCCTACACCAGAGCCACAGCAACATGGGATCCAAGCCACATCTGCAACCTACACCACAGCTCACAGCAATGCCAGATCCTTAACCCACTGAGCAAGGTCAGGAATTGAACCCGCAACCTCATGGTTCCTAGTTGGATTCGTTTCTGCTGAGCCATGACGGGAACTCCCTAAGTCAACGCTTTTACATGGTCTTTATAATATGCTTCTGACCAGTTTGCTTACTTTTTTTTTTGTCTTTTTTGCTTTTTTTTCCACACTCATGGCGTATGGAGGTCCCCAGGCTAGGGGTCGAATCGGAGCTACAGCTGCCAGCCTATACCACAGCCACAGCAACTCTGGATCCGAGCCGCATCTGCAACCTACACCACAGCTCACGGCAACACCAGATCCCTGACCCACTGAGAAAGGCCAGGGATGGAACCCACATCCTCATGGATATCAGCTGGATTCAATTCTGCTGTGCCACAATGGGAACTCCAGGTTGCTTAATTTTAACTACCCCTCCAACACACTGATTTTGAACTTTCACATTAATGAAAGTGTCACCATCTCTACAGCATAACAGTAGTGTTAAATAATTTTCACAGAGTACTTTAACATAAACCTTTTAATTTTCTACACTATTAGCCTTTTATTATCTATACTATTAGATCTTTTATTATTTGATTTTTAAAATAAAAAATCAGCAAATTATATTTGTCAAGAAAAAAAACTCATTTTATTCTAAATAGTCTTATACACACATACCATGTTCCTTGGCATTCTCAATTTTCTAATAATAATAATAACTGACCCTCAATGCATTTTCTGTTGCCCCCAAACTGCAGTGCCAAAAGTCATCTGGGAACTGCAAAAGAGGTGGAGGCAGAGGTTGGAGTAAAGAACTTTTTTCTTTTAGCATCTCCAAACCTTTGAACTGCCGAGGAATCTTGTCACATTCTTGTTGACATCTCTGTAGGCAAGAAACCAATAAATGGATGAATAAGCGAAATTTTAAAAATTTGCCATAGGGAGGCACTCTGAGGAGGAAGGACTGACTGAACTGCTTTGTCTTGTCTAGACTTACAGAAAAGTGACAAATGGGCAGGTGATAAGGGAGGAAAAAAATGTGTTTTTCTTAGACAACATGAGTCAATGAATCCAATTCAAAGAAGAGAAACTGCCAATCAGTCAAGTAGTTACAAAGATAGCATTTCTAGATCTTTGAATATTCTGTTTCAATGACCTTAATCAGATTTAGAGCACCAATTTTAAAACAAAAAAGAGAGAGTTAACAACATTTGATTCTTATTAGGAGTTCCCTTGTGGTTCAGTGGGTTAAGGATCCAGCACTGTCTCTGCTGTGGCTCTGGTTATAGCTGTGGTTCAGCTCCAGTCCTTGGTCTGGGATCTTCCACCTGTCACAGGGACAGCCAAAAATTTTATTGAATAAAATTTGGTCTTTGTTTAGCTATTTAATAGAACACTGGGCTCTTACAATGTTTTTGTGTGTTTCATTTCCTCATTTAACATATATTTTTTGAGTACCTGCCATGTTCTAGATACTGGTGTTAGAGCAGTGAACAAAACTGGCAAGACGCCTGCCCTCAAAGACTTTATGTTCCGGGGTTAGAACGGTAATGATAGGGACAGAGCTGGCACAGGTGGTTATAGAAGAGAGGGAACTCTAGGGGATGTTGGGAGATCACTGTAAGTTAATAAATTGCCCCCAAAAGCCATCAGAACAGGGAAGCCTTGCTTGACTAATGGAGGTTTGAGAATTGCCCCAGATCACTGGGTGGGGGATGGGATGAGGCCTGAATTCAGATTCAGACCATGGACAGGAGTTTGAGGACCCGCATTCTGCTGATATGAAAACACACCTTACATTTGAATACAAGGAAGAGCTACTACCCCCAGAAAGGGAGAGGTCGGCTTTTCCGACCCCCACTCCCCTTGGATGATAAAACTGTAGCCCACAGGATCCTCAGGGCAAAGCCTCCTTGCCTGCCCTGCTTGCATCTCTCACAAGCATCTTGAATCTGTTTATTGCCTATCACTTTGTCTCTCGCTGAATTCCTTCAGCGCGGAGGCATGACAAGCCTGAACCTCAGTAAGTCCAGACACAGAGTGAGTGATTCTAATTTAAAACTGTGGGTTTAAGGAGTTCCCGTCGTGGCTCAGTGGTTAACGAATCCGACTAAGAACCATGAGGTTGCGGGTTCGATCCCTGGCCTTGCTCAGTGGGTTAAGGATCCAGCGTTGCCGTGAACAGTGGTGTAGGTTGCAGACGCGGCTCGGATCCCACGTTGCTGTGGCTGTGGCGAAGGCCGGCAGCTACAGCTCCTGTTAGACCCCTAGCCTGGGAAGCTCCATATGCTGCGGGTGCCAGCCACTCTAGATAAAGGCAAAAAGACAATCAATCAATCAATCAATCAATAAGTAAATTAAAAAAAAAAAAACTGTGGGTTTAAGTCCCAATCTGGGTTTAGGCTGAGTTCGAGTCCCAGCATGTGGGTTCGAGTCCCAGCACGTGGGTTCAAGTCCCAGTTTGTGTTCCGGCTAGGTTCAGATCATTGGTGCTGTCAGTTTCAGCAACTATCAGTTATCACACAGATGCTCAGAGAGGTGGCTCTGAATTTCTTTTAGTTCATGGGCCAGCTGAGAATGTGTTGAAAGCTGTGGGCCTTCTCTTTTTAAAAAAATAAATGAAAAAGAAAGGAAAAGATATGCACATAGACATGCTATTTGGTTCATTTCAATATCGACTGTAACTATTGTTGCCACAACCTCTGAAATTTCAGAGTTTTGGCTCTACTTTTTGAACCTGTAATTTTTTGATTTATTAGTACAAGATGCAGACAGATAAAAATTGGGCTACATTTGTTAACTACAGACCGTTCTAAGAACCACTGAGCTGTCTTCTGGAATGCTATTGTTTGTGTATGCTTATGAGAGGAACCCACTGGCTTTTGTTTTCTTTGAGTCATATTGTTGAATCATTAGGTATGTCCCGTTGATTATCCATGCCTTGGCTTATTAAACTGGGTTAAGTTCTATTCTAATTCATCAAGCCATGCTTTTTTAGCAGAATGCAATTATGAATTGCACCCAGGTAACAACTTCCACCAAAAGAAGAAAAGGCATCACTATTTAGCTTTCAGGAGACCCATGTTTAGAAGCCCTATCTTTGAGTTATAAAATATGTTGCTTTTAGCCTAAGAAATGAGAGCAGACAACATTCAGATGAAAGGGTAATTAAGAAACACACTTGGTTGCTGAGTTGTTTTGTCATGAAATTAGGCACTCAAATTTCCACAGCCCAGGAAAAGAGAAATTTATTTACCACTAAATCAAATTTATTCACCACTAGAAAGTCATTTACATTTTAAAGTGATGTAAAGAAAAACTGGTGATCTGGAAAGACTTAATCCTGGGTCAGCTTCCCTTAATGGGTATACAAATCAATCCCAGGTGCCAAGGGGGAGGTGAAGAGGATGAAAATTATCAGAGATTTAGGTATGGGATTTTGAACTAGTCTGCAAATCCTGTTTTACTGCACTAATCGCAAGCGAGTACTTTGTTATGCTCAAAAAGAAAATGGCATTGCAAGAAAAAGTCAACCACCTCGATCTCCATTTCTCAGTGTGGCCACTAACATAAAAGCGACTGTTTCTTGGGTCAAGTGGTGAACAGAATAATTAAGACTTTAGGAGATGTTGCCAAAGAATGTCTTTGAAACCAAGTGTCTGAACAGTGGTGGCTTCAAAAGTAAAGAGAAGAAGAAAAACTAGAAGAAAAGAAAGTAAGGAGGAAAGGAAGAAGCAAGGATATTTCCTTATGTATATATGCCGTAAGTATTACTTTTTCCCTCCCAAATAAGAAAAGGAAGGGACAAGCCTGATTAAGCCAGGAATTTTATTACTTTTGTAAAACATTGTCACTTTGACTTATGATCCTTATAACCAAAACTGTCTTTTCATATCATGTTTTAGGAACTCCCTAACAGTGACTCTATTACATTCCTCGTTAGACTTATCAACCCTTGTTTTTGGAGTCCAGTTTCTTTGGCTTGGATGGAACATTTGACTCAGGAGATTCCTAACCAGCTCAGCGCCAAACTCATTGGTTTGATCAAATTGTGCAGAGTTAATGATTTCATGAAAATTTATTTTGATCCAAGCCTTCCCGGGCACGCAGACTTTTTAAATGAATAATATTTTCATATTTGGAGAAGAAGAGTAACAACAGAGCTTTGAAAATATTTGACTTCCTTCCTTGTTGTCCTAGCTGAAAGCTTTCTTCATCCTCCATAGAGGTTTTAAAGGAAATAAGCAAGTATAAATCACCTGCCTGACTAGACTTAACCTTCACACACTTAGTGGACTCCAGGTAATGGACTTTTCTGATTTATATTGAACCTTTCCCTGGAAGGGGTTAGTGAGTAATGAGCCAGCAGAGGAAAAGCAGAAAGCCCCAGTGCGACCCTGCTGGGGTGACCTTGATTAAGCCCTACATTTTGATTGCAAGTTCCGTATCTCTCAAACAGGGAAACTAAACTTCCAGGACTTTTCTGAAAAAGAGGCAGATTGGTGACTAAGGCAGAAGCATAGCATGTCTGCTGAGGCCTTTAGAAGAAGTAGACAATCAAAAGAGTGGCCTGCTCACAAGCTAGGGACAGTCAGAACTACAGGGACTCAAAAATATTCTCTCTTTCCCAATATCAAATGTGATAGGTGAAACACTGGTTGGAAAAAAAATGTTCTGTAGGCAAGGTCAATGGAAATTCCAGTTATGGCTCTTCATTGTGAACGTGAAATGTGAGTTATAATATTGCTTTTCAAAATAAAATTATCCATCTTGATTAAAAACAGGGAAAAGTGAATTAAGATGACTGTATTGGTTATAAAGAGCATTTCTTCTACAGCACTGCTGACATTTTGAGCCAGGTGTTCTCTGCTGCAGGTACTACCATCCTGGGCTGTGTAGTGTTTCATGTTGTTCCCAGTCTCTGCCCACTAGATGCTAATAGCACGCCCCTCCTCTAGCCCAGAGAATCAAAAATGTCTCCATACTTTGGAAAAATGGGCCCTGAAGTGCAAAACAGCCCCCAGGGTTTTTTTTTTTTAATTTGTTTTTTTGTTTGTTTGTTTGGCCTTTTAAGGCTGCACTCATGGTATGTAGAAGTTCCCCAGGCTAGGAGTTAAATCGGAGCTGTACCCACTGTGCAACCACAGCATCTCGGAATCCCAGCCGCGTCTGCGACCTGCACCTCAGCTCATGGCAATGCCGGATCCTTAACCCATTGAGCGAGGCCGGGGATCAAACCGGTGTTCCTCAAGGATATTAGCTGGATTTGTTAACACTAAGGCATGCCAGGAGCTCCAAACCACTGCTATTTTTTATTTTTTATTTATTTTTTAAGATAAGGAGCCCCTTAAAAGGACCTTTAGTTTTTGGCATGAAACTCTTAGGTCCAAATCTTTGATGTTTTGACTTAGGTCATGGAGAACAGCTAAAGCTTTTCTTTTGAAGGTCTATCACTTTAAGAGAGACTTCCAGACATCAGGGAATATGCTAATTACATTCGGCCTGAAGGTTCAGGGGTGGGGTGGGGAGGTGGCACTGTTTCTTGGGACAGAGATTATGTATTTTCTATTTGTGCTACATACCAGCTCCCAGAATGGTACTAGCACCCTAGTATGCTCTAGTAAGTACTTGGATGGGATGGAAGGATGGATAGATGAAAAAGCGAAATAAGGAAGACATCAAAGTAGGGAGATATGGATTTATTTTCTTTGGCTGTCGCTTTATCAACAGGACACCAAGGTACATCAAAGATCATCGTAGTGATGAAAGAGGGTTAAATGTGTGATTCTGGAGTTCCTGTCATGGTGCAGCGGCAACGAATCTGACTAGCATCCACAAGGATGCAGGTTCGATCCCTGGCCTCGCTCAGTGGGTTAAGGACCCAGCGTTGCCCTGAGCTGTGGTACAGTTCACAGACACCGCTCAGATCCCATGTTGCTGTGCCTGTAGTGTAGGCCTGTGGCTACAGCTCAGATTCGACCCCTAGCCTGGGAACATCCATATGCTATGAATGTGGTCCTAAAAAGACAAAAGAAAAAAAAAAAATGCGTGATTCTAAAAGACAATTCTGGTGAGCTTCTGAAGTGGTACTTTTATTTTTTTATTTTTATTTTTATTTTTTTTTGGCTTTTGTCATTTTATGGTCGCGGGTTTATGGCCGCACCCGCGGCATGTGGAGGTTCCCAGGCTAGGGGTCTAATCAGAGCTGTGGCCACTGGCCTGCGCCGCAGCCACAGCAACGCAGGATCCGAGCCGTGTCTGCAACCTACACCACAGCTCACGGCAACGCCGGATCGTTAACCCACTGAGCAAGGGCAGGGATCGAACCCGCAACCTCATGGTTCCTAGTCGGATTCGTTAACCGCTGCACCACGACGGGAACTCCTGAAGTGGTACTTTTAAAGGGCCAGGAACACACTGTGATACTTTAGGTCTCTCATCCTTTCTGCAATAAATAACACTGCCAGGTTGAGAATTAAATCAGCCACGTCCCTCATCAGGGAAAGTAACGCATAAGTAGGTACCTAAATACACCAAGGTCTCTTCCACTATCTGCATCACCA
>PVHT021183696.1:35647623-35701220 GCA_004024745.2 Catagonus wagneri | reverse complement strand
CTGCACCACGACGGGAACTCCTGAAGTGGTACTTTTAAAGGGCCAGGAACACACTGTGATACTTTAGGTCTCTCATCCTTTCTGCAATAAATAACACTGCCAGGTTGAGAATTAAATCAGCCACGTCCCTCATCAGGGAAAGTAACGCATAAGTAGGTACCTAAATACACCAAGGTCTCTTCCACTATCTGCATCACCACTGTTTGCGGACAAAGAGCTTAAAGTGGGTCAGCAGTCAGTTCTGTAAAGATGCAAGCTGGGAGTTCCCATTGTGGCTCAGTGGAAACGAATCTGACTAGTACCCATGAGGATGCGGGTTTGATCCCTGGCTTCCCTCAGTGGGTTAAGGATCCCCTGTTGCCAAGAGCTGTGGTGTAGGTCGCAGATGCTGCTCGGACCCAATGTTGCTGTGGCCGTCGTGTAGGCTGACAGCTGCAGCTCCGATTCGATCCCTAGCCTGGGCACTTCGTATGCCGCAGTTGTGGCCCTAAAAGGACAAAAAATAAAAATTAAAAAAAAAAAATGCAAGCTTCTCAGGGCAAGCTCTCAGCTCAAACTACACTGGAGGTTCCAGGCCTGCCTGAGGTCTATAAATGCACATTCCTTTTCCACAGCCATAATTTAATACACCGTCTTCTATTGTGGTTGGCCAAGTTTGTCTAAATTATCCCTTCTGTGACTCTGAAACTTGACCCTGTAGATTTTTGTTTTTGGAAAATTCTTTTTGTAGTCTGAAATCAGTTGTTTTCCAATGTAAAGATATCGTCTTTATACTATCTAAATAAACAAACTTCTGACACAGTGTCCCCAGTCTCAGTGGGCTCTGACTTTTCTAAAAGAACAGAAGTGGGGCCTGTGGAAGGCTGAGGGCAGTTCCTAATGTTTTGATTTTTGTTGCTATAGAAGTAAGCAGAATATCCTCACTGTCCCCTTCATTGTAAGTCCTGCCAGCACCCCAGCATCCCATCTCTTCTGTGAGGAAAATGACTTGTTCACAAAGCCATTCGTGGCAGGACCCTGTGGCCCCCACAGATAAACATGTGCCAGAGGGATCTTCTGCTTCCTGTAAATCTCTGTCTTCCTAACTCCGGAGAGAGATTGTCTTAACTTTCTTTCTTTTTAGGGCCAAACCCATGGCGTGTGAAAATTCGCAGGCAAGGGGGTTGAATCAGAACTACAGCCACAGCAATGCAGGATCTGAGCCACATCTGCAACCCACACAAGAGCTTGTGGCAACACCTGATACTTAACCCACTAAGAGAGACTAGGAATCAAACGTACATCCTCGTAAATACCTGTCAGGTTCTTAACCTGCTGCGCCACAATGGAAACTTCCTGGCTTGACTTTTAAATGGCACCCTGTTCTCAGGAGGCTAAGCAAAGAAGAGAAGATATTTGCCCCTTTTAAGGATCAAAATTGAGCACCAAGGCAGAGATGAAAAAAAAGGAAGAAAGTATTTAGAGTGTTGGGAATGTGAAGAAAAGAAGGAAAGAAAGAAAGAAAGGAAGGAAGGAAGGAAGAAAGGAGGGAAGGAAGGAGGGAGGGAGGGAAGGAAGGATGGAAGGAAGGAAGGGAGAGAGAGAAAGAAGAAGGAAGGAAAGAAAGAAAGAAAGAAAGAAACATCTAGCTGTTGAAGAGAAAGAAATTTTCTTCTATCCCTCTAGGTTTTCTGGCTGGTCTAAATACATATAGGAGAAAAAAAGAAAAAAAACAAAAGCCTGTATACATGAGAGATAGCCAGGAAAACCAAAGAGCTGGCCAAAATGACTGGAAACTTCAGCTTAAATACCATCCTCAGATAAAGAAAATGAGACTCTTCAGGGTGATGGTTTGGGACTTCAAAGGGAAGAAGGAAATCCACTTGGAGATGGAAAAGTCAGTGTTTGGTAAACAACAGTTTGTTGGGCCAAACAGAGACAATGGACATAGAGAGGAATTTTAACAAACTTAGTCTACATATCTAGTTCATACTATAGTTGAACAGGTTGACCTTCTAACAGGTCCTCTGTCTACATTCTTTTAGGCATTAGGGGAAGGTCAAAAGATTCCTTCTGAGTTTTGGGGGCTTTAAAAATAACCAGCCTAAATTAGTCTTCATGCCAAAGAGACACATTTCAGGATCGCAAATTTTGCTCCCTTACATAATGTAGCCTCTCTCCTCCATGTAGAAGCCCAGCATTTCATGACCCAACTGTGTCTCCCATTCTTTCTGTGCAAAGCACCTCAAAGCTCGAAGATGACTAAAACCAGAAGGAGATCAGTCCTTGATCCTCAAAGATGTAAAATCCAGATACACGGTGGCAGAGAAATAAGAAATATGCACAAGTAACCTCAAAACAAGGCAGAATACAATGACATGAATGCCCAAAAACCTCTAAGATCCGGTGCAATGAGAAAACATTCCTTTTGTGGGGGATGAAGAATGACTTTGTGGTATGTGCATGGATCTTGAAGACTGGATTGGATCTGGACAGGAAGAGATGAATACATGTTTTGGGGGTGGAGCACTATATTTCATCTGATGCAGAAAATTAGCAAAGTACAGATGTGGAAAAGTTCTAAGAAAGGTGAGAAAGAGCAGGAATAAGTTCATTTTACACCTGGAGGTGGCATCATTCAGGATCCATTCAAGAGAAAAATCTCATCAGTTATTTTAACAGAGAGAAATTAATGTAAAAAATAGTTAATGGGGATGCGGGGAGGGAGTGTGAGGGATAGGAAGTTTGGAGTTAGTAGATATAAACTATTACATTTAAAATGAATAAGAAATTAGATCCTACTGTACAGCACAGGGAACTATATCCAGTCTCCTGGGATAGACTTTGATGGAAAAGAATATAAAAAAAGAATGCACGTATATGTATGACTGAGTCACTTTGCTGTACAGCAGAAATTGCCACAACACTGTAAATCAACTATATTTTTATTGAAAAAATAAATAGAAAAAATAAAGTAAAATATGGCACTGTGGGTTAAGAATCTGACTGTGGCGGCTCGGGTCACAGCAGAGGTGTGGGTTCAATCCCTGTCTCGGGAACTTCTGCATGCCTCAGGTGTGGTCATAAAGAAAAAAGAAATAAAAAGGAAAATAAAATAAAAAGAAGAGTTAATGGATGTAGAATTCTAAATTAGGTATGTGAAAGAACAGTGTTCTTCTGAGCTATATTGAAGCCTGAGGCGAAAGGAAAACTTGTGCACTCTTTTTCGGTATTTTTGGTATTTTTGTATTTTGTATTAGGTTTGTAGACCCAAACCTAATATACTATCATTTTACAACAGCTTGAGCTAATTCAAAATTATTTAAGATTATCTGCTGGGAAGAAGAAAGTCAAGCATGGTAATTCTCTAAATTAAAAATGAGATAAGCAAAAAAAGTATACTTGGAAAATACTGTTGATGAGTTTGTTTCTACTGAAGGCAGTGGAGCACATTTTTCCTTTAGCCTCAGGCTCTAAGTTGCCTCAGCATGGCACTGGTCTCTAAAATTTTGATACTTTGTTCATCATGGTTTTGCACACTTAACTTTGATTTTTTTTTAAATATTGCATTTGAATACAGTTTACCTGGATTCCTAAGTATTTTAGTGCCCACTGAATGGTTCGATTGCCAATTGACTGGCTCACCCCAGTCCCTGCCTTGTGAAAAGGTAGAAGAGAACTCTAATCACCGTGTGATCCTGCATTCCCACTTCTGGATATATATCTGGACAAAACTATAATTCAGAAGGATATGTGCACCCCTAAGTTCACAGCAGCACTATTTACAATAGCCAAGAGATGGAGGCAACCAAAATGGTCATTGCCAGAGGAATGGATGAAGAAGATGTGGTGTATATATTCAGTGGGATATTATTCAGTCATGAAAAAGAATGCCATTTGCAGCCACACGGATGGACCTAGAGATTACTGTATTAAGTGAACTGAGAGAAAGGCAAATACCGTATCACATCACTTATATGTGTGTGTGAACTGGAGACAGGCACTTGCCATCTGCCTCTACAAGGACTAAATCATGAGCCACTGCAGCTGCCAACCACAACAGCCCCCGAAAGGAGCTCAAGGTGGAGATCAGGAGTGAGGCCCTCTCTGCTCTGGGAAAACTGGTGGAACAGGTCTTCAGATAGTTAGATATTTTCCGAAGATTTTGTGAGCCCAGTTCTTGCATCTGCTTGTACCTAGAAAAACGCTAAAATCCTTCATGATGATGCTGGCTCCTCGGGACTGGCAGTAACCTCCAATAGACCTGCAGCGACTTTCTGTAAAAGATGTGCCTGGTTGCATCTCCCTCCCCTTCACCAACATCACACGTGCACTGACCGACCCCCTGCCAGTCTGGAGTGGTATCTCATAGCCATCTGAAATGCTGCCTCCCAGGGCAGAGTCCTCATTTTGCCCAAATAAAACTTAACTTTCAACTTTTAGGTTGCTTATATTGTCATTCTGTATGTATGTATGTATGTATTTATTTATTTATTTAATTCTTTGCATTTTAGGGATGCACTCGTGACATATAGAAATTCCCAGGTTCGGGGGTCAAATCAGAGCTCTAGCTGCCAGCCTACACCACAACCAAGGCAACGGGGAATCCAAGCCACGTCTGCGACCTACACCACAGCTCACGGCAACACCGGATCCATAAACCCCCGAGCAAGGCCAGGGACTGAACCTGCATCCTCGTGGATACTAGTCAGGTTCATCACCACAGAGCCACTGATTTTAAAGTCAACGTGTGAAACATAAAATATGATACAAACGAACTTATTTACAAAAGAGAAACAGACTCACAAACATAGAGAACAGACTTGCGGTTTCCAAAGGGGGTGGGGGGGTGGAGAAGAGATAAATTGGGAGTTTGGGATTAGTAGATACAAACTATTATATATAGAATGGATAAACAATAAGGTCCTACTGAATAGCGTAGGAAACTATATTCAATATCCTGTAATAAACCATAAAGGAAAAGAATCTGAGGAGTTGGAGTTCCCTTCGGTGGCTCAGTGGTTAACGAATCTGACTAGGAACCATGAGGTTGCGGGTTCGATCCCTGGCCTTGCTCAGTGGGTTAAGGATCCGGCGTTGCCGTGAGCTGTGGTGTAGGTTGCAGACGCGCCTCGGATCCCGCGTTGCTGTGGCTGTGGCGAAGGCCGGCGGCTACAGCTCGTGTTAGACCCCTAGCCTGGGAACCTCCATATGCCGCGGGTGCGGCTCTAGATAAAAAGGCAAAAAGACAAAAAAAAAAAATCTGAGGCATTCCCATCGTGACGCAGTAGTTAACGAATCTGACTAGGAACCATGAGGTTGCGGGTTCGATCCCTACCCTTGGTCTGTGGGTTAAGGATCTGGCGTTGCCATGAGCTGTGGTGTAGGTCGCAGACATGGCTTGGATCTGGCATTGCAGTGGTTGTGGCGTAGGCCAGTGGATACAGCTCCAGTTCGACCACTAGCCCGGGAACCTCCCTATGCCACGGGTGCGGCCCTAAAAAGCTCAAAAAAAAAAAAAGAATCTGAAAATAATATTTATATGTGTGTGTGTGTGTGTATACACATATATAAAAACCTTATTTGATTTTATATAACTGAATCACTTTAGCGTATCACCAGAAACTAATATGACATTATAAATCAATTATACTTCAATAAAAATATTTTTTTTTTAAAAAGAGAGAACTCTAAGATATCACAGCTAGGTGAATAAGTGTTGCTGACTGCTAGGAGCGAGACCAGTCTGAGGGAAGCACCCAGAAAACAAACAGGAAGGAGCAGTCTCTTCCTCCTCCTCCAGCCCTGCAGTCTCCCTATCCTACTTCCTAGAAGAGTCTAACAGGGAGCCTGCAGGCAGAGCAGAGTCCTGGCCCCAGCGTCACAGTACCAGCTACAGAAGAAGGGGTTTGGAGCTAAAAGAAACAGCCAAAGAACTGGCACAGAGATGATTTCCCCCGAGTTGGATCTTGAAGGACAAGTAGGATAATAAATCATTTTTCGAGCACCGTGCTAAGCTCTTAACAGTGTCACACAGTTAACACATGAAAGTGTCCTGAATCTGAACCTAGTTCAGTCTCACCCCAGATCCTATGCTTGCAACCACTACATGCCGCAGGTGCTGAAGGAGAGGACATTTCAGGCAAAGGAAAATAGGACAGAGAAAGACAAAAGTTGAAAAATAACATGGCATATGATGGAGACAAGAGGTCCAGTTAAAGAACATCTGTTATGTGTCAGACACATCTTACCAAGTAATTCATCAAAAATATTCTATTTTGGGTTTCTCTTAACAAACCTGACTGGTATCCATGAGGACATGGGTTCAATCCCTGGCCTTGCTCAGTGGGTTAAGGATCCAGCATTGCTGTCAGTTGTGGTGTAGGTCGCAGACTCGGCTCAGATCTCCCATTGCTGTGGCTGTGGAGTAGGTTGGCAGCTACAGCTCTGATTCAGTCCCTACCATGGGAACCTCCATATGCCTCAGGTACGGCCTGGAAAAGAAAAAATATATATATACATACATATATTCTATTTTTTCCCCCTAGGGCCACACTCTTATGTTCTTTGCAGCACTATTCATAATAGCCAAGACATGGAAACAGCCTGTAATGTCCATTGACAGGTGAATAGATTAAGAAGATGTTGAAGTTTCCACTGTGGCACAGTGGAAACAAATCCAACTAGGAACCATGAGGTTGTGGGTTCAATCCCTGGCCTTGCTCAGTGGGTTAAGGATCCAGCGTTGCCATGAGCTGTGGTGTAGGTCATAGATGTGCCTCAGATCTGGCATTGCTGTGGTTGTGGTATAGGCCAGCAGCTATAGCTCCAATTAGACCCCTATCCTGGGAACCTCCATATGCCATGGGTGCAGCCATAAAAGAAGACAAAAGACAAAAAAAAAAAGAAAGATGTGGTATATATACACAATGGAATACTACTCAGCCATAAAAAAGAACAAAATAATGCTATTCACAGCAACATGGATCCAACTGGAGATTCTCATACTAGGTGAAGTAATTCAGACAGAGAAGGACAAATACCATGTAATATCACTTATATATTAAATCTAAAATATGACACAAATGAACCTATCTACAAAAGAGAAACAGAATCACAGACATAGAGAACAGACTTGTTGTTGCCAAGGGGATGAGGGGAAGGAGTGGGGATGGACTGGGAGTTTAGGGTTAGTAGATGCAAACTACTATGCTTATAATGAGTAAACAGCTAGGTCCTACCTTACGGCATAGGAAACTATATTCAGTCTCCTGGGATAGATCATGATGGAAAAAGAATATTCAAAAAAGAATGTATATATTTGTGTGACTAAGTCAATTTGCTGTACAACAGAAACTGGGACAGCATTGTAAATCAACTATACTTCAATAAAAATTTTTTTAAAAAATTTAAAGTATCACGTGCAAACAGAAAAAAAAAAAAAGATTTGTCTCCTATCATTAAATACTTTTATAATTTTCAGTGACTCCTGGCTTTGACTTGGCAAGTGCATGACACAAAAGTTTTAAAGGTATACAAGGGCTCAACAAATAGAATATGTTAACAATAACTAGAATAAAGCAACTAGCCAGATCAAATTCGCAGGAAAATAGAGACAATCACAGATATAGATTCCAACAAACCTGCCTTGCAGTTCTTTGGAAAGTGAGAGACGGGGCCAAGAACAAACCAAAAAACAGATGCTCCTTATGTCTAGGAGAAAGAACAAAAGATTTGAGGGGGCGGTTCATTTGTCAGTTGGGGCTGACATTTGCAGGTTTCTTCTGCAGCAGAAGAATATACCAGAAATTGGAGAGCAGTGATTCATATCCTGGCTGCAAAGATACTGCACTAAGGAGTTGGGGGTTAGAATGGGTTTTAATGAGAGGGAATAATCCAGTCTCGTATTCACTTTTGACTTTCAGAAAGGATCTTTCTATATATCATTATAGATGCTTTCAATCAGCCAAAGATCAATATCCTAAGAATACAAGAGACTCACAGGAAGCTGAGAGAGAAAAGAAGTCCCCTTCTTTTCTCTGCTTAGAAAGCCACAAACTTGTGCTGGGAAGGATGTTGCTAAGCAACCACCAACTTCTATAGGCTTTGGGACTAAATGTACTTGTTCTCCAGGAGAATGAAATATCAGATTGAAGGCATGGGAGACAGAAGAATGATTTGCTCGTTGATGGTGGTGAACTTGCCTGCATCACGAGGGTCAATGTTCATTGGGTCAGGTCCAAGGAAACTCATCGGTCCAATGCAAGCCTTATACATATCAAACTTTAGAGGTTTTTTTTTTTAATCTTATCTATACAGCTGAAAATTTTATTCTGCCTTTCAGAAATTATCAGCCAATCAAACATAATTACAGAGTGGCCTCTGGAGAAACTTACATGGCAATGTTGAAGACATACAAGATAAATGATTTCAGCTTGCTTTCATGCTGCCCAAAGTATTTTATTACAGAAGAGAAGAACAGAGGGAGAGAGAAAACAAATGGTCAAGGCCCTGCTGGGTCATGGATTATTTAAGAAAATAAGAAGAGTGAAAATTAAAGCAACTCAGACCTCCATCCACAAATGTTAAATTTAGCCCAGCTACATGTTTTTGTTTTCTTTTTCCCAGTTGTTTTCAGCAGCATGTATGCAGGCAAGAAAAAAGGGAATGGTTTTCTACAGGTATGAAACTGGCTACACTGGATGGAGAGAGGAAAAAGTCATTTGGGTGAAGATTCAAAGTCATGATTCTGGAGTTCCCACTGTGGCTCATTGTGTGAAGAACCCAACATAGTCTCTGAGACAATGAAATTGCTCTCTGGCCTTGTCCAGTGGGTTAAGGATGGTGGTGTTGCCGCAAGCTGTAGTGTAAATCTCAGATGCAGCTCAAATTGGGGTTGCTGTGGCTGTGGTGTAGGCTGGCAGCTACAGCTCCAATTCCACTCCTAGACCAGAAACTTCCATATATCGCAGGCACAGCTGTAAAAAGAAAGAAAACAAACAAACAAACAAACAAACAAGAAAATGATTCTAATGATGAATTCAAACATCTAAGCTGGATAAGGAGGAAGTGATAAAGAGAAAGGGAGTCAATGAATGACAAGGTCCTTATGGGATATCTCAAAGTGATCACAATATTTTGCATATCCTTCTGTCAAAAGGTGTAATTTGGAATTCCTGCCGTGGTGCAGTAGATTAAGAATCTGACTGCAGATGCTCGGGTCGCTGCACAGGTGAGGATTCAATCCCCAGCCCCGACACAGTGGGTTAAGGATCCTTGTGGGTGCAGCCATAAAAAGAAGAAAAAAAACTGTGGAATTTATTTTCTCACTTCTCAAACCTGAGCTAGCGTGATGACTTGCTTTGATACAGAGAGTACGGCAGAAGTGATGAGAAAGTGATTTCCAAGCTTAGATCTCAAGAGCTTTGAATGCTTCATCTTTTGTTGCCTTTGAAATACTTCACATTACACATGGACAAGCACAAGCTGGCCCATTGCTGGGGGAGAAACCACACAGAGACTTCAGTCATCCCAGTGGTCCCAGTCCTCCCAGCTGAGACCATCATAAACCAGCCAGCCTAGTCACCATGACTGCCGACGACAGATGTATGAGAAAGCGTAGCCAAGAGGTCATCTGAGCTCAGCTAAGAATCTGAGAACTTCCCAGCTGAGCCCAGACTGTCAACATGGAGAATCAGGAAATGAATAATGGGATCTTGTTCAAATCCACTAAATTTGGGGATATTTGATTATGTAGTAAAAACTCACTTTTGCATCCTAATGAGAGAAAATAATTGTTTCCCTGGGGTATTTTAAGCAGGTAAGTTATAAAGGTAAGCCTTTGTCTGTTCTGCAAATAAGTTCATTTTTATCCTTTTTCTTAGATTCCGCACATAAGTGATAACATATGATGTTTGTCTTTTACTGCCTAACTTCACTTAGCATGATAATTTCTAGGTCTATCCGTCTTGCTGCAAATGGCGTTATTTTATTCTTTTTTATAGCTGAGTAATGTTCCATTGTATATATGTAGCACATCTTCTTTATCTAGTCCTCTGTTGATGGACATTTAGGTTTCATCCATGTCTTGGCTATTAAAAATAGTGCTGCAGTGAACACTGGGGTCATGTATCTTTTTGAATTATGTTTTTTTTCTTTTTTTTTTGGATAGATACCCAGGAGTGGGATTGCTCTGTTTCTGCTACTTATAGAACAGAAACAGACTCATAGACATTGAAAAACTTATGGTTACCAAAGGTGGGATGGGAGGGAGGGACTGGGGGTTTGGCAGTGGCATATGCATTCTGTGATATCTGGAATGATTATCCAATAGGGACTTGCTGTATAGAACAGAGAACTCTATCCAATATTCTGTGATAATCTATGTGGGGAGAGAATCTGAAAGAGAATGGATGTGAGTACACGTATGACTGAATCACTTCACTGTACAGCAGAAATTATCACGACCCTGTAAATCAACTATACTTCAATAAAGCTTAAAAAAAAGATAGGCATTTGTTGTTGGAGAATAAGATGCTCACATTTCTCTTGAAGACAAGGTATAGATTGTGATCATTCTTAGGCACGTGCCTAAGGAAGAGTGGATGAAAACATCTTCAGAAGTAAGGAGGTAAACATAGTGAGTGAAGTAAGTCAGAAGGAGAGAGACAAATACCATATGATATCACTTATACCTGGAATCTAATATACTGCACAAATGAACCTTTCTACAGAAAAGAAAATCATGGACTGGAGAACAGACTTGTGGTTGCCAAGAGGGTGTGGGAGGCAGTGGGATGGTAGGGGGGTCTGAGGTTAATAGTTGTAGACTATTGCCTTTGGGATGGAAAAGCAAGGAGACTCTGCCGTATAGCACCGGGAACTATGTCTAACCACTTGTGACGAATCCATATATGTATGCGTAACCAAGTCACCATGCTGTACAGTTGAAATATTGACAGAAAACTGTAAACCAGCTATAATGGAAAAATAAAAATAAAGAGAAAAGAAGGAGGTAACAACATTTTGAAAATAGAGTGATTGATGGCATGTTGACATCACCAGGGATGATGACAGAAATAGGGTTAAAGGAGAAGTTTGGGAGGTCAAGAATAAAAACGCTAATGAACAGCCAGAGTGAGAGCAAAGTGGGGGGTAGTTGGTAGAAAAGCCAGATGCTACGGGCCGAGAAGGAGCTGGGTTTTTTTTAACATGGGCAGAGGAGTGGTGGCCTGAGTTAAACGCTGGAGAGCAAGAGAGCAGTGACTTGGCGCTCTAGCCCGAGGTGTGGGGTGGGAATAAATCAATATCCTGTACTTGGGAGGGATGGAAATAAAGTAGCATCCTTAGAGGGTGCAATTGTTGCTAGGGAGAGGAAACGAAGGCAATGGAGCAGATGAGAATGAGATGATAGAGAGGCACAGGAGAAAGAGACAAAGGCAGAAAGAGTTTGAGAATAAACAGAGGTTGTGGCTGCTGCTGAGATGGAATTCCTGAGGACTTCAGGGAGCTCTGTCTGGTGGCGAGGGGGTGGTGCAGTAAACAAAGCAGAGCAGGGTGAAATTGGGCAGACAATCTGGGGCTAACTAGGTGGGGTCTAACGAGGATGCAGTGTTTGGTGGTTGGTCCTTGGCGTCTAAAGCAGAATGGTGAGCACTGGAGCCTGGGGGTGGCAGGGGTCCTGTCATGTGAGTACGGCCATGGCTCCTCGCTGAAGGAGCTGAGGTGGTTTATCGTGTGAGAGAAGCAGGCAGCTACCCCAGCAGGCCTCGGCTGGAAGGTCGCCCGTGGGGAGTACTCTGGGTAAATCTCCCCTGTTTGAGAAGCAGTTACCAACTGGTTATGAAAGTCCTGCTCAGGGGTTCCCGGTCGTGGCTCAGTGGCAACAAATCTGACTAGCATCCATGAGGACACAGGTTCAATCCCTGGGCTCGCTCAGTGGATTAAGGGTCTGGCATTGCCCTGAGCCGCGGTGTAGGTTGCAGATGTGGCTTTGATCCCACGTTGCTGTGGCTGTGGTGTAAGCCAAGAGCTACAGCTCCGATTCGACCCCTAGCCTGGGAACCTCCATAAGCCACGGGTATGGCCGTGAAAAAGACAGAAAAAAAAAAAGGAAGAGAAAGGAAGTCCTGCTCAGCTGCGGAGGGCAGGAGTCTCACAGGAGGGAGTGACAAAGGCTCCCCCTTTGTCACTCGAGGAGATGACAAGTGTGCAGTCTGGGCAGGGCTATGTCACATGGCCCCATGGTCGAACCAGAGACCCTGGAGTGGCAGGGGTCTGGGCTGTGGCCACAAGGCCACGGAGAACCAAACTGCACGGTGAAAATGTGAGGCCTACAGCGAAGCGGAACAGAAGGAGGCACAGGGGGCCGAGGTCTGTCTGCTGTGCTTCAGAGAAGGGGGACCATTGAGCCAACTGAAGACACAGCAGAGAAGAGTCGGGGCTTCAGGACAAAGGCACCAGCTCCTCTCATAAAGCTTAATGTGAAACAACACGGAAACAGACTCAAAGATTTTGAAACCAAACTTGTGGCTATGGAAGGGGAAACGCTGGGGGAAATATGCCTTAGAAGGTTGGGATTCATTTATACACACTCTTACACGTATATGATAGATAAGTAACAGGGACCCACTGTATAGCACAGAGAAATCTACTCAGTACTAGATTAATATTAGATTTCATATTAATATTAATCTTTGCAATTAATACTGTGTTACAACCTATATGGGAAAAGAATCAGAAAAGGAATAGATACGTGTGTGTGTGTGTATGAGAGAGAGAGAGAAACTGACTCACTTTTCTATAATCGGAAATTAACACGACATTGTAAGTCAATTATATTCCAACAAATTTTTTTTTTTCTTTTTTTGGCCACCCCGCAGCACATGGAGTTCCCGGCCAGGGATCAGATCCAAGCCGCAGTTGAGACCTAACCTGCAGCTGTGACAACGCTGGATCCTTGACCCACTGTGCTGGGGATTGAACCTGTGTCCCAGTGCTCCCAAGACATCGTCAACCCCATTGTGCCACAGCAAGAACTCCTCCAATAAAAAATTTTTTTTTTTTAAATCCTTAATGTGAAAAATACAGGTTTGGAGGATTAAAGGTTAAAATATGTCACACTAGTGAGATTTTTATCCAGAGAGAAATTAAGTGAGCCATCTCTCCTAGGATCACCAAACTATAAGGGACTCTAGAACCCGACTAGTATCCATGAGGATGAGAGTTTGATCCCTGGCCTCACTCAGTGAGTAAAGGATCCGGTATGGCAGTGAGCTGTGGTGTAGGTCACAGATGTGACTCAGATCTGGCATTGCGGTGGTTGTAGTGTAGGCTGGCAGCTATAGCTCCAATTTAGCCCCTAGCCTGGGAACTTCCATATGCCACAGGTGTGGTCCTAAAAAAAAAAAAGATTGGGACAATGAAAACCTTACCAGAGGTGAACTGAGATGGAGAAAGGAGTTAATATACATCTCAGAGGATGCTCCCTGTGATGGGGAAGGGTAATTTGAGGAACTGCTATTGATGGGATGAAGGATGAGACAAGGCCCAGAAAGCACAATTTTCCAAGGAGGATGGATTCTGTAATCTGCAGTTTGCTTAGTGATGGGGGTTACGCAAGTTTGGGGCCAAAGCTGAGATGGTTGGAGCAACAGCAGAGAAACTGAACAGCAACTTCCACACGCCATCAGCCTTTCCTTCACAGCACTTGGACTCTTCTCTTTAGCCATGTTGGAAAATATTTCAAGAATTTGTGTTTGGACAAGTGTTGGGCTTATTATTCTGCCTGTAATACCCGTATCTCCATCTGGCTCTGACTTGTGGTAGCTCATTTTCATAGCCAAATGGCATTTTTTAATCCATTAAGGGCTATTCCAACACAGAGATGGGTAAACTATGAAGGGTTTTTCTCCCCTCTGGCCCTTTACAGTCTGAAACAGAGGTCATCAAAGCACAGCATTCATAGGAGATATAAAACTACTCTTCTGATGAAACACGCATAACAGATTAAGGAAGCAAACATTATAGAAACAAAGGCCATTTTTTTATTTTACGTCTGCCTCAACCAAAAACAGATCTGGCAGTGAAAAGTCCTGTGTTCTCCAAAACTGAATAGCTCAGCAAGCAAGTAAGTAACCACTGATCTGCATACAGAGGGATATTCAGGTGGCTGATCTAAATTATAGAGCTGTTATGACTAATCTCATCAGAAGCGTCTCAGGCTGAACTGAAGAAAGAAGACATAAATACAGCACTGAGAAGTAATTCTCAGAGTTCCCTGGTAGCTTAGTGGTTAAGGATCTGGCAGCAACACTGCTGTGACATGGATTTGATCTCTGGCCTGGGAATTTCCTCATGCTGTGGGCGTGGCCAAAAAATAATAATAATTCTCTAGGAGAAACAACACTGAATAACCAATATGTTTAGGGCAGATTTCATTGCCTGTGATCATCTATATTTAGATAAAGATGTTTATACACCAGAGCAAAGAGTTGGAAATAATGAATATATTTCTTAATAGCACCTATTAATCAGATTATGCCAATAGACAATACAAAGACTTATTTAGTAATACCGAATGACCACCACCATCACCAGCCACAGAGAACCAGGAGTTTCAGTTGCCCATCTACAGCATCTGCATAGCAGGTAATAAAACAAATGTTGAGAAATAAAACATGTGAAGTTAAAACTAATAAATAAATTCAGTGAAGTTACAGGATACAAAACCCATATTCAAGAAACCATCAGAAAGAGAAATAAAGAAAATAATCCCATTTTTAACTGCATCAAAAAGAAAAAAAATCTTACAAAATTTCATCAAGGAAGTGAAAGATATGTCAGAAAGCTACAGACATGAATGAAAGAAATCGAAGAAGACACAAACAAAAGGAAAGATTCTCTGTGCTCTTGGATTGGATGAATCAATATTGTTAAAATGCCCAAACTACCCAAAGCAATCTACAGATTGAATGCAATGTCTATCAAAGTTCCAATGGCACTTTCAAAAGAAATTGCACAAATAATCTTAAAATTTATATGGAACCACAAAACAAACAAACAAATCCCAAATAGCCAAAGCAATTTTAAGAGGGAAGAATAAAGCGGCATCATGCTTCCTGATTTCAAATTGTATCACAAAGCTGTAGCAATTAAAACAGTTTGGTGTTGGTGTGGAAACAGACATGTAAATCAATGGAACAGAATAGAGAGCCCAGAAATAAAGCCAGGCGTATATGACAAATTTATGACAAAGAAGCCATGAGTATACAAATGAAAAAGGACAGTCTCTTCAATAAATGGTGTTGGGAAGACTGAACAGCCACATACAAAAGAATGAAACTCAAGCACTATCTTACACCATACAGAAAAATTAACTAAAAATGGATATAAAAATTAAATGTAAAACTTGAAATCACGAAGCTCTTAGAAGAAAATATAGGCAGTAAGCTCCTTGACAATTTTAGTGATGATTTTTTAAATCTGATATCAACAGCAAAATGACAAAAGCAAAAATAAATAAATGGGACTTCATCATACTAAAAAGCTTCTGCACAGCTAAGGAAATGAGCAATAAAATGAAAAGGTAATGTACTGAATGGGAGAAAGTATTTATAAATCATATACCAGGTAAGAGGCTCTTTTCCAAAAGAACTCCTACAACTCTATAGCAAAAAAATAACAATCCTATTTAAAAATGGGAAGAAGATCTGAATAGACAGATTTCCAGAGGGACACAAAGATGATCAGCAGGTACATGGAAAAAATGTTCAACGTTGTCCGAGAAATCAGAAGTCGGAATCACAATAAGGAGCTCCCTGGTGGCTCAGTGGGTTAAGGATTGAAAAACCCACAATGCTATATCACCTCACACCTGTTAAAATGGCCATTATAAAAATCACCACCACAACAAAAAACAACTTGTGGTGATGTGGAAACGAGGGAAACCTTGTGCACTCTTGGGAATGTAAATTGGTGCAGCCACTATGGAAAACTGTATGAAGGTTTTTAAAAAATTTAAATAGAACTGCCATATGACCCAGCAGTTCCTCTTCTAAGTATTTATCTGAAAAGAGCAGTAGCATTAATTAGAAAATATATGTGCATCCCCATATTCACGTCAGCATTGCCTACAATAGCCAAGATATGGAAACAGTCTAAGTGTCCACTGATGGACAAACAGATTAAAAAAAAAAAAAGATGTGACATATATGCACAATGGAATAATATTCAGCCATAAAAAAGAATGAAATCTTGTCATGTACAATGTGGATGGATATCAAGGGAATGATGCTAAGTGAAATAAGTCACAGAGAGAAAGACTATGTAAATTGTATGATTTCTCTTATATATGGAAACTTATAAAAAACTTATAGATGAGAAGAGATTGGTGGTTGCCAGAGGTGGAGGGTGTAGGAAGGTGGAAGGAGAAATAAAATTAAAAAAAAAATGTGGGAAGATTTAGCTGTAATTTTTCCCCTAGTATGGACATTTGTAGATAGAGACATATATCTATAGATCTTCTATTTATGTTTGTCCTCGTTAGCTTAAAACAACTCAGTGCTATATGTGCTAGATTCTGGGAATATAAACATGAATAAATAGAGATAATCCTTGCCCTCAATAAGCACAGAGAATAGCAGAGGAGAAAGCTATGTAAATAAATAATCGCAATATCAAAGGATAACTACTAGATGCAGGGGAGACCTGGAGGGGTTAGGGCAGTTTCTTGGAGAAGACTCTTGACATTTGATTAGATAGATAGACTGAAACTGCAAAGCATAGACAAGCTCAGACTCTCCAAGCAAGTCCTTTATGATGAGATGAAGTGGGGGGAGTTTCCCTTGTGGCTCAGTGGTAATGAACCCAACTAGTATCCATGAGGATGCAAGTTCAATCCCTGGTCTCACTCAGTGGGTCAGGGCTCCGGCATTGCTGTGATGTAGGTCACAGACACAGCTTGGATCCTATGCTGCTGTGGCTGGTGGGCAGCTGTAGCTCTGATCTGACCCCTAGCCTGGGAACCTCCATATGCCACAGGTGCAGCCCTAAAAAAGCAAAAAAAAAAAAAAAAAAAAAAAAAAGGAATTTAACTAGGAACCTGAAAATACAGCCCTTGGTAAATGTGGCCCAAATGACATAACCATAGACTCCAGAGAAAAATAGTCACCTTGGCATTCAGAGGATAGAGGAAGAGGGATTCCTTGAGCCAAGTCAGAACTTGACCGTCGTCAGATAAAAACCTCAAAATTAAAACCAGATCATCATCTCAGATATTTACCTCTGTTTGACCCTCCGTCCAACAATATACCTATTTATATGGTCTCTTTCTTCCATCAAAACACAAGGTCCACGAAGACAAATATCACTGAGCTGTGCCCTGGTACTAGACAAGCGTGTGGTATTTAAAAGGTACTCAGTAAATATTTGTTGAGTAAATAAGCAGAAACACAAATGCGTAAGACACTGAGTATGTTTTTGAGTGTCTTTAAGACCTCCACAAACAAGTTGAGTGAAGACCCCGAGACGACTCATGTAAAACTAGCTGTGTCTTGGACTTCCCAGGTGGTTCAGTGAGTTAAGGACCCGATGTTGTCACCACTGTGGTGCGGCTTGGATCCCTGGCCTGGAAACTACTGTGGGCATGGCCAAAACCAAAACTAAACAGCTAGTGTTTTTCTGGTACTCTGACTGCTACATAGCAATCATTGTACATTAGCTTTATTTTTAAGAGTACTGTCTTCAGCAATACTCTCATCTATAGCATACCAGGCACTGAATTAAGTATGTTATAATCATTATAGCTTATTCTATTCTTAATCCTCTTTTTTTTTTTTTTTTGTCTTTTTGCCTTATCTAGGGCCACATCCGCGGCATATGGAGGTTCCCAGGCTAGGGGTCTAACACGAGCTGTAGCCGCCAGCCTTCGCCACAGCCACAGCAATGCGGGATCCAAGCCGCGTCTGCGACCTACACCACAGCTCATGGCAACGCCGGATCCTTAACCCACTGAGCAAGGCCAGGGATCGAACCCGCAACCTCATGGTTCCTAGTCAGATTCGTTTCCGACGGGAACTCCCTATTCCTAATCCTTTCAAGAATGCTGGGGAAACTAGGTAGGTAGTCTAGTTTTCACTTAGGAGATCAGAAATTAGGATTTAGATGTATATACATGTATGACTGAGTCATTTTGCTGTAAAGCAGAAATTGTCACAACACTGTAAATCAACTATACTTTAATTTAAAAATAAAAAGAATATATATGTATAACTGAGTCACTTTGCTGTACAACAGAAATTAACGCATTATAAATCACTGATACTTCAACAAAATAATTAAAAAAGAAAAGAAATTAGGATTTAAAGGGGTCCACAAATTTGAGGTTACAGAGACAGTTGGGGAACCAGGACTTTGACCCCCATCTCCAATGCCCGTTGTCTCATCCTCCATACTGTGCCACCTCCCAGGGTCTACCTTACTTTGAATAGCAGCCATCAAGTTATGTGAGAGCTAGCTGTGTGTTAAGCACATAACATTTGCCTTTCTCAACTGTGAACTATGGCTTATGGAAGTTCCCAGGCTGGGGGTCAAACCTGAGCATCCTATGCCACAGCCACAGCCACGCAGGATCCAAGCCGCATCTGCATCCTACACCACATCCTAAGCATCCATGTCTGCTACATCCTACACGGCAGCTTGCCAGCAGAGCCGGATCCTTAACCCACTGAGCAAGGATGGAACCTGCATCCTCGTAGGTACTAGTCGGATGCTTAACCTGCGGAGCCACAAAAGGAACTCCCTGTGGCAACTTTCAAAGTGGGTTTCCAACCAAATTCTGCAAGCCCCAAAGACTGTCTGGGTGTGCCCTAAGGACACCCACAGGGAACGAGAGAAGTGGGATTGTGTGTGTATTGTATATGAGGCTCTGAGCCCCTTTCTCCCACTCAGTTATTGAGTTTTCCTATTAGGTTTCTTCATAATTTTCCACTGAAGAAAAGATTCTGCTGGAAAAAAAAAAATCAAGTTCTAGAATCTACCAAGCCCGGAGCCCTCAATGCTGTTAATTAAATATGGATTAGTTAGAGGCAGAAGCCGAGGACAGTCTGTAAACATGAGGAGTATGGAGAGAACCAGTAATCTTCACACATGGGTCATTTTTGTGTTACTTATTGAAGAAGTCTAAAATTGCAGCGTCTGAAGTTCCCATCGTGGCTCGGTAGTAATGAACCTGACTGGTATCCATGAGGATGCAGGTCCGATCCCCGGCCTCGCTCAGTGGGTTAAGGATCCAGTGCTGCCATGAGCCGTGGTGTAGGTCTCAGACATAGCTCAGATCTGGCATTGCTGTGGCTGTGGTGTAGGCAGGGAGATACAGATCTGAGTCAACCCCTAGCCTGGGAACTTCCATAGGCCACGGGGGTGGCCCTAAAAAGACCAAAAAAAAAAAAAAATTGCAGTGTCATCTTCCCACGTAAAAGACAGCAGAATACTGGCAGTGTGGACACGAGAGAGAAATGAGGACTTGCACCTCAACCACAGATGTGAGGCCACCTGTGAGACTGGGCAACAAAAGGAGGACCTGAAAACTGATAAAAATAAAACCAAAAACCCCCTCAAACTTAAGCTTGCTTATGTAATTGAGAGAGAGCTGACGTCTTTTAGGAGGGGCAAATTTAGTGTCACTCTCAGATTTGAGACTAGGAACATGCCCAAATATGATAGAGCAATGAAAAAAACACGCTTTCTCCATAGCAACGACCTGAAAACTCAAGCTATATTCTCGTTACCAGAGAACACGACAGAGAAATCTTGAGAAGGAGTGTTTCCCCAGAGATTTATCAAGCAGCAGAAAGGGAACGTGGAGGGAAAACTGAAGAAGAACCAGCACCGGGAGATGAAGTTACCAAGGTGTAGGAGGTGCTAAATCGGAGAGGGGCAGAGAAGAATCCACAAAAATGATTTCAAAAATTCAAAAACACTGATGCCGCATAGCGTGGTTGATTAACCAAGCACTGACTCAATCACCCACAAACCCAGATCACCCCGTACCAAAGCAGGGAAGCTGAAAAGCAAATTACTCACTTTTTTTTGTTTGTTTTGTTTTTAGGGCCACACCCACGGCATATGGAAGTTCCCAGGCTAGGGGTCGAACTGGAGCTACAGCTGTAGTCTACACCACAGTCACAGCAACACGGGATCCAGGCCACGTCTGCAACCTACACCACAGCTCACGGCAACACCGGATCCCCCACCCACTGAGCGAGGCCAGGGATCGAACCCTCATCCTCATGGATACTAGTCGGATTCCTTCCTGCTGTGCCACTACAGGAACTCCTGCAAATTACTCACTCTTGACAAGGAGGCAATAGCTTGTCCCTCAAAAAGGGACAGTGACATCAGACTAATCTTTTCCCTAGACAGACTCAGTATTGACCTCTGCAAATGGGTCTTTGCCAAGGAGGATCTGGGTCACAAAGCTACTTGGACCTCTGTTTATAGTTGCATTCACTTTCAAGAAGTGCCTCCAGCACATGAAAGGACACCAAAATGCCCCATGGCCACTTTTTAAGGCCAGTCTGGGCAACTCAAACCTGGGATTACAATTCACTCATTCTAGAGTTCCTGTTGTGGCTCAGCAGGTAAAGTACCCAATGTTGTCTCTGTGCCTTGCTCAGTGAGTTAAGGATCCAGCGTTGACACAAGCTGCAGCATAGGCTGCAGATGCAGCTTGGATCTGGCATTGCTGTGTCTGTGCTGTAGGCCAGCAGCTACAGCTCCAATTCAACCTTTTTTAAATTCCATACCTGCGGGTGTGGCCATAAAAAAGAAAAAAAAAAATAAAATGGCATTAAAAACATTCATTCAATTCAGTTCATCTAAGAAGCATTTATTAGAGTTCCCCATCATAGCTCAGTGGTAGTGAACCCAGCTAGTACCTGTGAGGACTCGAGTTTGATCCCTGGCTTCACTCAATGCGTTAAGGATCTGGCATTGCCGTGAGCTGTAGTGTAGGTCGCAGACACGGCTTGGATCTGGGGTTGCTGTGGCTGTGGCTGTGGCTGGCAGCTACAGCTCTGATTTGACCGCTAGCCTGGAAACTTCCCTATGCCCCAGATGTGGCCCTAACAAGACACAGGAGAAGAAGCTTTTATTGAACAGCTAGGCACTGGGATAGATATTACAGATGCAAAGATGAATAACAAGTTCTAGGTGCTCAAGGACCCACTGGCGAAGAAGGCATTGCTTGGTGCTCTGATGGAGGGTTGAACAGAGAATGGACAAAAGGTCCCTGCAGTCAGAGAGAACTGGGTTCAATTCTAGGTCTGCCACTTCCCAAGCGGATGCACTTTGCTTTAATCTCCCTTTTGTCTCAGTGTGAAAAGGGATCCTTCTTCCTCTGCAGGGTTGTTTTCAGGACTTCCGTGCTAGTATATAGATTCTCAGCACTGACCTGAGAGCACTGTGACTGCTTTAAAAATAAAAGGTGATTTTATTCAAATTCAATGATACGGCCAATGCACTGAGAACATACATAAAAAATGTCAGATGTGTAACTTGTTTTTCTCTCTACCCTTGGAAATTTGGTTCTTAGTCTGTAGTTAACAGCTGCCAAGATACTTAGAGTGAAAAAGGGTAAACCACCTCGGTGGATTTGAGCAGCAAAAATAGTGGCCATCGCTAGTGATAGCACCTCAGCATAAAACAACCCCACACCCAGGGTAAAGCAAAATAATTGACCAGCCCTCACCACGTGCATTCTTCCTAACAAGTCTCCGATGCGTATTAACACGTCTTTTGCCACACAATCCAATTGTATACCAACTCTGGGGCTTAAGGAGCCTCCAATTGAATTCTGCTTAAATTAAGGCTGTCGGCTTCCTTTGCCACATCTAAGTGTGAAAGAAACTTCCCGGGAGGAAAAGTTTCAAAAAATACCCTCTGTGCAAATCGCTCCAGTAGAAGGTAAAGAGAGGGGCTCAATAAGCCACCGTAATGAACAGCGGCCTCTGGACACACTGTCAAAAGTGTCAACCTGTAATGACACTTACCCCTGTTCGCTCTACGTTAGTTATTTCTCAGTCTCCCGTGGCGACGGGATTGGATTTCAAGGGCTCCCTGAAGGCATAACGTGTGCAGATAGTAAGTAATGGGATGCCAAGGTACTGGCCCTCTCCAGAGGCGCCAGCCCTATTCAGAAAAGAGAAGGGACCCCTGGTCTGAGAAGCAAAGGAGCAGGTTCTTGGGGAAACCGCGTGCCTTGGGTAAGTCTCCCCACTTTGCCTTCTGCCCAGTTCAGTGCTGCCACTTACACAATGGAGCCGCTTCCAGCTGGCTTCTCCCCCGCTCCCCGGGGCGGGTACTGGACCTGCCATTGGATTGATCCCAACAATCTAAGTCAAATGGAAAAGGATAAGCTGTTGGTAGCGAATCTGGGCTTCACTAGAGAATGAACCGTGCAAAAGGGAATTCTCATCGTGGCTCAGCGGGTCAACAACCCGACCAGTACCCATTGAGGATGCGGGTTCAATCCCTGGCCTCGCTCAGTGGCTTAAGGAGCAAGCGGAGGTCACAGGTGTGGCTTGACGCAGGCCTGCGGCTGCAGCTCTGATTTGACCCCTAGCCCGGGAACTTTCGTGTGCTTCAGGTGTGGTCCTAAAAAGGAAACCAAACCAACAAACAAAACGTCCCACAGGGAAGTGAGGAGCTCAAGTGCATCCAAATGCATTCTTTCCATCGCCTGGGAGCTGCCTTCTGCTTCTTGGTGTTTAATCCATCCCAGCCCCACTCTCTGGGGCTCCTTTCCTTTTTTTTTTTTTTTTTTTTGGCTTTTTGCCGCACCCACGGCAAATGGAGGTTCCCAGGCTAGGGGTCTAACAGGAGCTGTAGCTGCCAGCCTATGCCACAGCCACAGCAATGCGGGATCCGAGCCGCGTCTGCAACCTACACCACAGCTCACGCAACGCCGGATCCTTAACCCACTGAGCAAGGTCAGGGATAGAACCTGCAACCTCATGGTTCCTAGTCAGATTCGTTACCCACTGGGCCACGACGGGAATTCCTCTGGGGCTCTTTTCTTTGGCCTCCAGCCCACCCAAACCAAGGAAGACTTACCATAAAGTTCACGAGGCTTCTGCTTCAGGACCTCTCACTTGCAGGGCCTCTTAAAAACAGCTCTTCTATTGTGCGCTCCATCCATTTGGGCTTGGTTGGTTGGTTTTTCCCTGGAGGACCCCACATGGTTTTGGGTCTCAAGAAAACTGGATCTGTTCCTGTCCATGAAGCGTGTGTTGCTGGAGCTGATTCCTTTCATGCTTCGCATACCTTCCATGTATGTCACATAACCCCCGTTATGGAGCCTCAAAGAAGCTGACTCCACAGAGGTTTTTCCTTTTTTTTTTTTTTTTGGTGTTTTTGCCTTTTCTAGGGCCATACTTGAGGCATATGGAGGTTCCCAGGCTAGGGGTCTAATCGAAGCGGTAGCCACCGACCTAGGCCACAATCACAGCAACACAGCAACGCGGGAGCCAAGCCACGTCTGCAACCTACACCACAGCTCACGCCAACGCCGGATCCTTACCCACTGAGTGAGGCCAGGGATCGAACCCGCAACCTCATGGTTCCTAGTTGGATTCGTTAACCACTGAGCCACGATGGGAACTCCTTTTTTCCATTTATCAATGAATGTATTTTACCTTTTTTTTTTTTAGAGACATTGTAGGCTTGCAGAGGAATTGAGCAGAAAGTACAGAGAATTCCCTCCTAGCCCATACACAGGTTCCCCTCCAACTAACATCTCTGACTTGGTGTGATCCAGAGGTTACAACTGACAAACCGATATTTATTCATTATTATTAACTGAGATTAGGACTCACTCTTTGTGTTGAATTGACAATTTCTTTCTTTTTTTTTGTCTTTTTGCCTTTTATCTAGAGCCACACCCGCGGCATATGGAGGTTCCCAGGCTAGGGGTCTAACAGGAGCTGTAGCTGCTGGCCTTTGCCACAGTCACAGCAACGCGGGATCTGAGCCACGTCTGCAAACTACACCACAGCTCACGGCAACGCCAGATCCTTAACCCACTGAGCAAGGCCAGGGATCGAACCCGCAACCTTGTGGTTCTTAGTCGGATTCGTTAACCACTGAGCCACGAAGGGAACTCCAGATCGACAATTTCTTTTTGTTTGTTTGTTTTTGTCTTTTTAGCGCTGCACCCGAGGCATATGGAAGTTCACAGGCCAGGGGTCGAATTGGAGCTACAGCTGCTGGCCTATGCCACAGCCACAGTCACACCAGATCCAAGCTGTGTCTGTGACCTACACCACAGCTCATGGCAATGCCAGATCCCTAAACCACAGAGCGAGGCCAGGTATCGAACCTGCCTTCTAATGGTTACCAGTCAGATTTGTTACTGCTGAGCCATGATGGGAACTCCAATGACTGGTTTATTCTTGGGAACTGAGTAAGGTCCCTGAAGGCAGGGATAATTTAGAGCCTAGATCCTCTGCCTTTTTCAGTCTCCAGTGCCTTTCTCTACACACACAAAACCTTAAGGAAAAGGGGACCGAGTCCTAACTTCCATCTAAATGCAGGTCAGATTGAAAGGGGAGTGTGAGAAACACTATCTAATTGCATTACTTAATAATTTTTTTCTGCTTCCCAAAATGATTTAATTGGAATTTCTTTTTTTTTTTCTTTTGTCTTTTTAGGGCCACACCCATGGCATATGGACGTTCCCAGGCTAGGGATCCAACTGGGGCTGTACCGGAGTTCCCGTCGTGGCTCAGTGGTTAACAAATCCGACTAGGAACCATGAGGTTGCGGGTTCGATCCCTGGCCTTGCTCAGTGGGTTAGGATCCGGCATTGCAGTGAGCTGTGGTGTAGGTTGCAGATGTGGCTTGGATCCCACGTTGTTGTGGCTGTGGCGAAGGCCGGCAGCTCCAGCTCCTGTTAGACCCCTAGCCTGGGAACCTCCATATGCCGCGGGTGCGGCCCTAGATAAGGCAAAAAGACAAAAAAAAAAAACAGTTGGGACTGTCCCCCCGGCCTACACCTCAGCAACTCGGGATTTGATCCACATCTGCAGCCTATACCACAGCTTGTGACAAGGCCAGATTCCTAACCCACTGATCAAGGTCAGGGATAAAACCAGCGTCCTCATGGATGCTAGTCAGGTTCGCTAACCACTGAGCCACGACGGGAACTCCTTAATTGCAATTTCTGATCACTGATATAAGAGGAAAAGATTGACATTGAAAAGTCTGCTTACCTGTTCTGCCAATGTATTGGAATTTAGGAGGCTGAATTATTTCTGACAGCCTGTATGGTGAAAATTATTAGGCCTAGCCAGTCCCAAACAGCCAGGTCCCTAGTGATAGAAATTCAGCTCAGGAAAGAGGTCTGTCTGCTGTGACATCTTGGAACTCAAGGAACATAATAGCATAGGTGCACAGTAATGCACGAATTTTTAAAATTACTAAATGAGGTGCAGTCAAAGGGTGTTAATATAACGCATAACTCTGAGAGCCAAATCATTCTAATTGTAAGGAAAGAAAAAAATTGGTTTATTTTGCAGGTCTTTAATACTCAGAATGCTGTTCATCGTGTAAGTCATACAAATGCAAAAAGCTGGGGCCGGGCACATTTATTTCAAAAAAATATATATAAAATCGGAACATTTCCAGGTACCATGGGAGGCAGGCGGAGCATGCCTTCGTAGTCCCAGTGCATATAAAAAGGCAGTCTGAGAGCTGGACATTCTGGGGCTTACTTGTTTTTTTTTTTTTTTTAATGGCTGTACCTGTGGCATATATAAGTTCCTGGGCAAGGGGTCGAATTAGAGTTGCAGCTAGGGCCTGCGCCACAGCCACAGCAACACCAGATCCGAGCCACATCTTCAATCTATGCCACTGTTTGCAGTCTTGCAGTCTTTCCAGATCCTTAACCCATTGAGCGAGGGATTGCTTCAAAATTAGATCTTTTTTTTTTTCTTCTGCTTTAAGCTGGTTTTCATTTCCAGCAATGTGCTCAGAAAGAATTGTTATTATTCTGAGGAAACGTAGAGCTCTCTGTGTAATTGCTGACAAACCAGTAAGATCATAGATACACACTCTGTTCTTCTGCCAACACCCGCGGGGTGAGGTTGCAAGGGTCCAAAGGAAAAAGGGACCTTACTCAATTCCCAAGGACAAACCAATGGCTGGAGCTCCCATCGTGGCTCAGTGGTATCGAACCTGACTAGTATCCATGAGGATGCGGGTTCGATCCCTGGCCTCTCTCAGTGGGTTAAGGATCTGCTGTTGCATGAGCTATGGTGTAAGTCCCAGATGCTGCTGGATCCTGTGTTGCGGTGACTGTGGTGTAGGCTGGAAGCTGCAGCTCAAACTGAGTGCAGGAGCCTCCCAGGGCAGCTCTGACCTCTGCTCTTAGCGACACTTGCTCATTTCTAGGGATGAGTGACATGTCTAAATAGCTCTCATCTTAAAAAAATAGCTCTCATCTTTTGGCCCAGTCTCTCCTTCGCTTGGAAAATATCTGTCCCTCCTTTCAAAGAGATTCTTCCTAAAAGAGAAGCCATGGTCCCCCATCTCTTGTTTCCTTAATCCATGGCAATTTGCCTCTCTAAAATCTTTCATTCGGTTATTCCACAAAAATCCCACCACCACTGACAAAGTTCCTTTAGACACCAAACCAAAAGGGCAGATTTATTGGGATCTGTCTTGATCCCGCTGCCACATTTCATCACTTTCCCCTAGACATTTTCTCCTCTCGCGTTTCTGAGTCATGACTTCCCTCCATTCCAACCCTCATTCATAATATCCTTGCAAAACCCCTCTTGTATTTCCCTTTGATATTTATATCTCGTGAAATTTTATCCTGACTCTTCTTGCTTCCTATAAACTCTTCCTGGATGTTCTCTAAACCCATAGCTTTAATTAAATCTAACTCAGCTAACTTCATCTCTCCTATTAGCTCCAGGCTCATCTTTCCCCAGCTGGCAGAGGGGCATGTCCAAGAAATAGCCAACACGCAAGTGGAAAATCACCATATCCAAATTTAACCTTATCTCCATTTTCCACTTGACCCTTTTCCTATGATTCCTATCTCAGGATCTGTTCCAAATAATGAGGATAAAGCAATTAATGAAATAGTCAAAGCTCCTAGCTTTACAGAGTTTTATTCTCCTTGGGGGAGATGAATAATAAATAATCCTGTATGCATGGAAAGCATCAGGTGGGAGGAAGTGCTGGAGGAAAAAATGGAACAGGGTGAGTGGATCAAGAGTGACAGAGAGGTGTGTTTTGCATGGATGCCAAAGGAAACCCTTGCTAATAAGATGATATTTGAGCAGAGAGCTGAAGTGAGTGAGGGATGGAGCCTGGTGAGGATCTGGGAGAATTCAGTTCCAGGCAGAGGGAGAAGCCAGTGCAGAACTCATGAGGGCAGCACATGTCAGGCTGGTTAGACTTGGAGTTGAGGTCTTCTTGGAGACTCAGGATTTCTGAATGGTTGGACTAAGTATTGCCAAAATACCAGTTGCCTCTGTACACCAATGCCGAATAGAATTGAGACAGAGTTGGAGGACACAGAAGTAGCTTTAATGGCTAGGCAAAGAGGGAACACAGCACCCTAGTGCCTCAAGGACTACGTGCCCCCTTAGAGGGGGAAGTAAGGAGTCATAGAATGTCTTGTGATCAGCTCTGGACATTTTCCTGATTGGTGGGTGGTGATCAGGAGTCAGCATCATCAGTCTTCTGGTTCCAACCAGCCTGGAGTCTAGGTGCTTCTGCAGCCTACAGTTGACTTCTTCCACCTGGTGGGGGCTTCAGCACCTGCAAAACAGCTCCAAGGACATGGCTCAGAATATTATCTATGGTCTTTAAAGAACTGAAGATCCTTGACTTTGTTGAATGGCTGAACTATTGTTGTTACTGTTTACTTTATTCTCTGTATTTTTTTTTCTCTTCTCCGATTGAATTGGCTCTTTGACTAAAGTTTTTCTATAGATAAAAAGGCAAATGGAGGGCATAAGTGGGGGGTCTACTCTGGGAAGTTCTCAAAGGATCCTGCTAGGTTACATAGGCAAGGGGAGAATGGTTGCATGAATGGTCAGAAAAATAGCACAGAGGCACAAGATGCAGAACTCGTAGGCTAGAGCCTGGACTTTGGATTTTTGTTGTTGTTGTTGTTTTTGATGCCAAAAGGCACTGAAGGTATGTTCTGACTTATGTTTTAAAATGATTATTCTGCCTGCCACGTGGAGGAGAGATTATAGTAGGTTACACATCATGGTTCAGTTAGGAGATAGAAACTGCCCTGGGTAATTCAGGATGATCTTAATTGGAAAAAAAAATAAAATAAAAATAAAAAGGGAGGCTTTCTCCCTTCCCCTTATTTCTCAGTCTCCTTCTAGTTCCTCTCATTGTCAGAACTAGCAGGAAGCCAGGGGCAAATGAGAAGTGTGGTTTGCGTAAAGCAGAATCCAGAGAGCAATTTGTATTACTTAGGAATGAAATGATGCAAGTCAAAGAGAAATCCATGAACAGTGGCTTAAATAAATAAAGATTTGTTTTTTTTTTTTTTCAATAGAAAGAAATGGGGTGGGGTGGCTGTGAGCATTGTTCAGTTATTTAATGGTCTACGCTATTTATTCAGTTATTTAACATGGCATTTGGAGATTCTCTGGAATGTTACCATTCAAGATACTGCATTCAGAGCATCTAAAAGGAAGAAAGGACAGCCTAGAGCTCCCAGAGAGCCTGGATCATAATTCTACTGACCTCTCACTGACCAGAAGAGTGTCAAATGGCCACCTCCAGCTGCAAAGAAAACTAGGGAAGTGAGGGCTTGTCTTCCTGTTCTCTAGTGGATGTTGTCATGGAGAAGCCTGTGGGACATCCGTGTTGAAATAATAGTGATCAACACAGATCTAAGGGGGTCAAGCTTGTGAAATCTGAGGAAGGGCTGAGAATGCTAGGAATGACTCAATGAACAAGCTTGCTCAAAGATGCTTCTTCCGTAAAAGGACCCTTCTGCTTGGAGTTCCCGCTGTTGCTCATGGTTATGAACCCAACTAGTATCCATGAGGATGCGGGATCGATCCCTGGCTCTGCTCAGTGGGTTAAGGATCTGGCATGACCGTGAGCTTCAGTGTAGTTTGCACATTCGTCTTGGATCTGGCATTGCTGTGGCTGGGGTATAGGCTGGCATCTGCAGCTCTGATTCAACCCTTAGCCTGGGAACTTCCATATGCCATGGTTGCAGCCTAAAAAGACAAAAAAAAAAAGAAGAAGATTCTTCTTGGCTCTGTCCAATGCAAATGACTCCAGCAGCTACATGTGGCCGATGAGCACTTGAATATAGCTAGTCTGAAATCAGGAGTGCTATACAGAAGTGCACAGCAGATTATATATATATATATCATATAAATATATATAAAATTTAAAATTTTCATCAATAATTCTTTATGTTAATTACATGTTATAATGATATTAAGGACATATAATAAAAATTTAAGTTCCTGTTTTGGCTCAGTGTGTTCAGAACCTGACCCAGTGTCCTTGAGGATGTGGGTTCAATCCTTGGCTCCACTCAGTGGTTAGGGATCCAGTATTGCAGGTGCAGCTCAGATCTGGTGTGGCTGTAGAGTAGGGCAGCAGCTGCAGCTCCAATTCAACCCCTGGCCTGGAAACTTCCATATGCCACAGGTGCCCTAAAAAGGAAAAAAAAATTGACTTCACCTTTTTCTTTTTACTTTGTTTAATGAAGTTGCCAAAGAGTTTTAAATTACATTATGTGTTTGCATTATATTTCCATTGAATAGTGCTGACCCTTTCTTTCTTTAATGAGAGTCCCTAATTCCCTGCCTCTAAGTCAACTTTTCCTCTCCTGAGGATGCTGGTTGTCATATTCTTCTAAACCTGGGGAGAAATTACCAGAATTGCATCTTCCATAATCTTTGTTGGTCTGATAGCTCAGAAAGGTATCTCCTGGTGACAGGTTGGAAAAACAACCCAAATCCTCCTCCCAAGAAACTAACCATGACAACTGTATGTATTTCAAGCTGAAGCAGAGAGAAACAATTTAAAAACAATTAATTCAAGGAAAAGATTCAAATGAGGAATCAAATTATTCAACACCAATCACACCCTGAGTTTATCAGATGAGATGATTTGAATAACTTGTGGAAAGAGGATGGCAATTTAACTTGATCTTTTACTTAATTCCTAACTTTCTATTTTCTCATTGGATACAAGAAATTACTGAATTCTAATTTGCTACCAGCTTCTCCACAACTTCGCATTTAAAAAATTTCTTCTGTGACTCTGGTGAGAAAATGGTTGAGTTGGACTATGAAATCTATGGCCGACTTGTAGCAGGAAAAATAACTCACCACCACAATAAATTCCAAGAACCTGTTAATGTGTGACCATATACAGCAAAGGAACTATACAAGCATGATTCCCTTAATCGCTTTGTTATGAAAAGATTCTCCTGGATTACTTGGGTAAGTCCAATCTAATCTTATGGGTTCATAAAGCAGAAAATCTTTCCAGCTGGACTCAGAGGGGGTGTGACTGCAGGAAAAAGGACCAAGTGATGTAATGTTGCCAGCTTCGAAGATGGAGGAAGGGACTAGAATCCAAGGAATGTGTGTGGCCTCTTGAATCTGGAAAGACGGAAGGAAATAGATTCTTTCTGAGAGCCCCCAGAAAGAAACGCAGCCGTCCTGACACCTTGATTTTAGCCCAGTGTTTGACCCATGTCACACTTCTAACTTCCAGAACTGTAAAATAAATTTGAATTAAGACGCTAAGCTCTCTTGTGGTGGAGTGAGTTAAGGATCAGGCATTGTCACTGCAGTGACTTGGGTCGCTGCTGTGATATGGGTTCAGTCCCTGGCCTGGGAACTTCTACATGTTGTGGGCCTGGCCAAAAAATAAAAGTAAAAAAATAAATTCAACTTTCATTTGTTCAAAAAAAAAAAAAGACACTAAATTTGTGGTGATTTGCTCCAGCAGCAATAGGAAACTAATATGCAGCCGAAGAGAGAAACATTAAAACAATAATTTTTATTTTGAGAATATTGTTACCTATAAAACTTTGACCCTCGCAAAATTCTCACCAGCTTCTGTATTAGCTATTAGAAGGTGGAGGTAATAAAGAAATTACTTTGAAGAGGTATTCACTTTGTCCATTATCCCTTCTCCCCACATACACATAAACATACACAAACATTTCCTAAAGGATTAAAAACAGATTTCCCTATCTTGCTGATTACTTTTTTCAAATAATATATAGCACCAAGTCTGGGGGAAAAGGTAGCTTTTTATTTTCATGCTTATGTCTTATTTTTGCTAGTTTGTAGATTGTTTTTTTTTTTTTTTTTGCCTTACACTTTATCTTGGTTTCTTACATTAAAGAAGTCATTCTCTAGTTTCCACTGTGGCTGAGGGAGATAAGAACCTGACTAGTATCTAGGAGGATTCGAGTTTGATCCCTGGCCTCCCTCAGTGGGTTAAGGATCCAGCTTTGCCGCAAGCTGCAGCGTATGTCACAGATACAGCTCACATCTAGCACTGCTGTGGCTGTGGTGTAGGCCAACAGCTACAGCTCCAATTCGACTTCAAGCCTGGGAACTTTCATATGCCGCAGGTGCAGATGTGAAAAGAAAAAAAGAAAAAGAAAAGTCATTCTATCCATCCGTCTCAACTGTGGTGTACTTAAACTACCAGGTCTTATTGTGTGCTGTGTAAGGAAATATGCTCATGCAAGAGAATTTTGCTACCAGCAATAGGAAAAAAAAAAAATCTAGCTTCTTTGTACTTAGAGTAGATGGAGTTGAACCAAGTCATAAATGTTGAAATACTATCTGCTTCATGAATAAGAGTTTATTTGAAAATTTAGCACTGTGCTGACAATAAGAATCACAGAGAACTAGGAAAACATAATCAGGAAAATAAATGGTAAGGACATAACCAACTGTTAAAGTTTCCTTCAAGAGTCTTCTTTCAGATCTACAGGAAGACCTGAGAATCTTCAGGGTACCTCTGACTCATGTAACTTAAAGTCTTTAAGACTTCCAGTCATTAAATGGGTGCAGATCAGATAACTCAAAGCCCACGAGTAAGTGTGAGGATTTCAACACACTTGGACTCCTGACCCTATTTTCTCCCCCAGTGTGACTGGTTCTCTGAATTTACCTCCTGATGCTGCTTTAGGTCCCCCCGCTCTGCCTTGTTCCTGAGCCCCAAAAGGTGACCTACTAACATGAGGCTACAGGGTACGAAGGATTCGGATGGTCAAAAATAAGACAACAGGCGCATAACAGAGTCATTTATGCTAAGTCCCATGTCAACAAATCAAAACTTAAAGTAGTTACGAACCTGACTATTATCCATGAGGACGTGGGTTCCATCCCTGGCCTTGCTCGGTGGATTAAGGACCCAGTGTTGCCATGAGCTGTGCTGTAGGTTGCAGATGCAGTTTAGATCCTGTGTTGCTGTGGCTGTGGCACAGGCTGGCAGTGGCAGCCACTATTCCACCCCTAGTCTGGGAACTTCCATATGCCAGGCAAGGCCCTGAAAAGCAGCAACAACAACAAAAACCAAAAAAAAAAAAAAAAAAAAAACCACTGTAAATTATAATTTTAGCTCTCCTAGAAATGGAATTTTAAATCAGTTCTTTGAGAATCTCTTGATCAGCACTAGTTAGGTCACCTGCCTGATATACCCCTGCCAAACTCTAAAGGAAAGTGACTTTGCAATAACCCACCCACTTTTTGGCCTGTCCTAATTTCCTTAACCACTCTCCCTTCTTCCAATGAAAGTGTCTCATTTTGGGAGTTCCCACTGTGGTGCAGGGGAAACAAATCTGACTACTAGTGAGGCAGAATATTAACTCAGGTAGTCAGTGTAGGAGCATGGTTTTCGATGCATTCTTTTGATATGGCTATTGATTAACATTTGTGACTTAAGGGCTCCAGGGAGTAACACCTCCACAGGCCTTGTTTTACTATAGGATGCACAGAGTTGTTTACTGTAGGAAATCTCTAACTCTCTCCTCAATTGACAGAAAAGGAATGAGAGGAGTGATGACTTAATCTAATGAAAGAAAAGGACAAGGAAACCATAAAACTTAGGGGACATTTCCAACCCTAAAACCCCTGTTGGATAAGGACTGATATAGGTAATTGAGCAAGGCCAATGGGAAAAAGCCACATCTTTCTGGACCCCACGTTGGTTCCCCCCACCCCCATCTTTAAGAGATAAAAACCTCTGTAGGATAATAGAGAAGGGGGGGGGCTTTTCTCTCTGCTCCCAGCAGCCCTGGGAGCTATCTGCTTTCCTTTAATAAAAACTTTGCTTGCTTGCTGCCTGCATGTTCGCGGAGTTCATTCTTTGACTGCTGTGAACAAGAACCCGGATTCCAGTATCATCTTTCCGGTATCAGCATCCATGAGGAAGTGGGTTCGATCCCTGGCCTCTGTCAGTGGGTCGGGGATCCAGCATTGCCATGAACTGTGGTATAGTTCGCAGACACGGCTTGGATCCTGCCGAATCAGAGCACCTGCAGCTCTGATTTGACTCCTAGCCCAAGAACTTCCCTATGCTGTGGGTGCGGCCCTAAAAAGACAAAAAAGGAAATCCTCAGAGCTCCTTTCTATGTTCTGGTTTGGATGCTGCCCACCCAACTCAAATTGACTTTCACTCAAATAAACTCTTACAATTTTTTCATTTGCCTCAGTTTATCTTTTATGAAGTGAGGAAGATTTGCAGCAACTAGAATCAAACAGCCCCAATCTTTTTTTCTTTTTTGCCTTTTTGCCATTTCTAGGGCCACACCCGCGGCACATGGAGGTTCCCAGGCTAGGGGTCTAACAGGAGCTGTAGCCGCCGGCCTTCACCACAGCCACAGCAACACGGGATCCGAGCCGCGTCTGCAACCTACACCACAGCTCACGGCAATGCTGGATCCTTAACCCACTTAGCGATGCCAGGGATGGAACCGCAACCTCACGGTTCCTAGTCGGATTCATTAACCACTGAGCCACAACGGGAACTCCCAGCCCTGATCTTAAAGTTGATCCCCCATTCCCTGCCCCAGGGAATCTCTTGAGGACTGGTTCTCCTCTAACCCCCCATTCTTCCCATCACATTTCCCTGGTAACCAATGAGTCAAGCAGACATGTAAGAGTCCCCATCCATTAAATCACTGATGCCTCTGTTGCTGACTCCAGGCTCTTTCTTCAGTCCTGAAGCTGACCAAGTACTAGCCTGTGAGATGTAACCTAACACCTCCCCATCTTCTCTAAGTTCCAGGGGTCTCACATCTGCTCCTTCTGGAAGCCCAAGTAGAAGCATCCTAGGTCACTCTCTCCATCCCCAGGGAAGACACAGTTTTAGCTGACCTGTTACTTCCTCTCCAGTCCAGACTGGTCCGGGTCTTTTCCTTTTACAACCAAAAGGCCCACTAAATAGTTTTTCTGAACAAAAGCCTATGATTTTCCATGAGGCGAATTCTGCTGTCCCTACAGAATAAAAGTGTGGCTAGTCAGTTGAGGTTTTTCTCTAATAATAATATTTTTCTTCCCACTGAAATATAGGATGTATTTCTTCATCTGTTTCTGCTGTGTAAGACCACAAAGAGTTGCATTAATATAATGTTGGTTTTAACAAAATGCTATCGCAGCACATCGGAAAGTGGATCTACCCATGCAGCAGGGATACAAAAGTGCTTTAAAGAGGGGGAAAGCATTGGGTTGGATTCTAATTGCACGTTATGCCCTGGGATGATGCCAAAACGGGCAACCCAAAGTGAAATTCTCCTCTATTCCAGCATCACATAAGTGGAAATGGCAACTTCTCAGTATATCCAGAACTTCCAAGGAATTTTACAGTTCAGCTCTGTTTTCTCAAAGCGATACTGGAAAGATGATACTGGAATCCAGGTTCTTGTTCATGGAGGTCGAAGAATGAACTCCGCGAACACACAGGCAGCAAGCAAGCAAAGTTTTTATTAAAGGCAAGCAACAAGCTCCCAGGGCTGCTGGGAGGAGGGAGAAGAGCCCTCTTCTCTATTGTCCAATAGGGATTTTTATCTCAAAGGTGGGGAGGGGTACAAACGTGTGGTCCAGAAAGATGTGCTTTTTTTTTCCCATTGGCCTTGCTCAAGTACTTTTATCAGTCCTTGTCCAAACAGGGGTTTTAGGGTTGGAAATGTCCCGTAAGTTTTTGGCTTTTTTGTCCTTTTCTTTCATTAGATTAAGTCACCATTCCTCTCATTCCTTTTCTATCAGTTGAGGAGTGGGCTAGAGATTTACATTTCCTATAGTAAACAACGTCTGTGGGGAATGTGCATATCTTATAATAAAACAGGGCTTGAGGAGGTGTTACTCCCTGGAGCCCTTAAGCCACAAACGTTAATCAATAGCCATATCGAAAGAATGCATCGAAGCCCATGCTCCTACACTGACTACCTGAGTTAATATTCTGCCATAGAAGTGCATATAGCCTAGAGACCACTGTATTAGAATAATTTCGGTTTGTTAAAAATGTGAGCTCCTGCCCAGGAACATGCATTTTGGGGATGGCTTTTAAAGTAATATTTATTTCTTTAAAGTTAACTTGTGCATAATAGGACACAGAAAAACACAAGCCGATAGGAAGCAAAATACAAAGTCATCTTACAAAGATGTGTCCTTCTAGGTCTCATTTGGAATGTGCATTTTAAATATTGTAATGCAACTTTTATGGCCAGCTAGGATTAAGAAGCATAGCTAGAGTCAAGTAGCTTTGATACATGGATTAACCTGTGAACCTTCCAGGAAACCAGGCTTTGTAGTCGTCATTCCCTAGAATAAAAAATAGGGGTCAAAATAAAGAATAACTTTACAGTGAAGAAACCTGACAAATACTTCTCGGCCAGGGTTAATATCAACAGTGATAAATTATGTTAATACCTTGGTGTCACATGATGAAAATGGCACTTTAGCGCTCTGGTCTTCCTCTCAAAGCCCATAACTCTCGTCTAATCATGAGAAAAACAGCCGGCAAATCTCAGCTGAAGGATAATCTACGAAATACCAACCAGCACTCCCCAAAACTGTCAAGGTCATTAAAAACAAAGAAAAGTATGAGAAAATGTCACAGCCCAGAAAAGCCTCAGGAGATAGGATGATTGAATGTAATGGGGGGTTCTTGGAACAGAAAAAAGACATTACGGAAAAACAAAAGAAATCTAAAGCATGGACGTTAGCTTATAAAAATACATTAATATTGGTTCACTAATTGTGACAAATGTACCTGTTAACATTCATGTAACGTTAATAATAGAGGAAGCTGGGTGTGGAATGCACAAAAACTGTCTGTACAAACTTCACAGCTTTTCTGTCAAACCAGGTTTCTTCTAAAATTAAAAATTTACTTAAATTTTTTTTTTAAATAGGAGTCAAGACAGAGAGGATTAATCTCTGCTATTGTTCTTGGCGCCCCCTCTAAAGCCAGACTACCTAGTCCATCAATCAAAACTCTGTTCCACACAGGTTAACATAAATAAGATGAGAAAGTTGATCCAATAATTGACAGCATGGAATATATAACCGATAGATTTAATTCTTCTGTGTTTATACACAGGGCTCCTGTGCTGTCCAATTCCAGAAGGTTCCATTTTACACAAAGTGGGAGTGAAAGAAAAATCACTTCTATAGAACTGCAGGGGAGGAAGGAATTTTCCTCTACCCTCCTAGGTCTAATAGCTGGGTCTATAAAATGTATTGACAGTGGTAGATGAGCAGGAGAAAAGGCTTACGAATTTATTAATTTAGTATTCCATGTACCAAGGCATCACAGGAAAAAAATAACACTCCAAAAAAGAGTGATATATATGAGACCTTATATACTGTCTTCATAGGGGGAGGGAGTGACGTAGGCCACTTAAAGTGTGTGATTTTTAGGAAAGATGAACAGGCCCTTAAAAGAATAGGTGGGAGGAGTTCTTGCTGTGGCGCAGCTGGGATCCATGGTGCCTCTGCAGCCACAGGGACACAGGTTCGATCCCTGGCCCCGCACAGTGAGTTAAGTAAGAATCCAGCTTGCTGTAAACCGTGGCATAGGTCGAAGCTCCAGCTCAGATTCGATCCCTAGCCCAGGAACTCCATATGCCCAGGGTCAGCGGAAGAAGGAGGGGGGTGGGGAGAGGAGGAGGGATAGAAGATAAGATAGTTTGTGACAAAGTTTGTCTGGGCAAGGCATCCGCTTCTTCTCTCCTGTGATAAGGACAGACCTTTCCTGGTTGAAGAAATTCACAGAGGGCTTTTCTGACAATTGCATTCCTTTTGGAGGCTCTTGTCTTGAGGCAGATAAGGAGAGTTCCGAGTAAGTCTTTTCTTGCATTTGCTGTTTCTCGAATTCCTACAACTCAAAATAATCAAAATGCCAAAGTGGCAAGTTTGGGGGTGTTTTAGGTCCTAAACACCCACTTTAGCTAATTAATTAATTAATTGTCTTTTAGGGCCGCACCCACAGCATATGGACATTCCCAGGTTAGGGGTCTAACAGGAGCTGTAGCTTCCAGCCTACACCACAAGCCACAGCAACACCGGATCCAAACCGCATCTGCGACCTACACCACAGCTCATGGCAACGCCACATCCTTAACCCACTGAGTGAGGCCAGGGACCGAACCCGCATACTAGTCGGGTTCATTACTGATAAGTCACAGTGGGTGGGAACTCCCAGGTCCTGAACACCTTTAGAACACAACTTGGGCAACTCTGGTATTGTTCGAACTGCTGGCCTGTTTACATACTACGAGTTTCAGAAAGTATCAACCCATTTTAGCAGCTCGTGGGTGAAATGTACAAGGGGGATACAAGGCGCCATGTTTATTTTTCATGTGAGACTACCCAGAATAAAATAAAAGCGAACCTTACAATGTATCGTCTCCCTCCACTTGTAATCTTTACCTGTGAATGAATAATCTATCCACCTTCTCAACTGGCAGGACGCTATTTCTCTCCATCGTAGTTATCCGCTGTGCTCTTTCCTTCTCACCCTTTTTCAGGTAAGTCAGCTTGCTCCAACCAAGGACCCACTTCTCACCACTCAGGTCAAAATGTAAAGAGGAGAGGAAAGGGAGAAAAACCCTTAAGGGTCTTACCCTAAGCCCTCTTCCATCTGTGCTACATTAGAGCAAGCCCATAAGCACTTACTTTCAAGAATCTATTGTTAAATTTACAGCAATTTTGTAACTTGGTAGTAAAAGTATTAGTAACTTCACATCATCCTGATTGGAGTATTTTCTACCAAAATATTGGCACACGCTACCAAATGGGGCTCTTTTTCCCCTCCAGCACCCCCATACCTTATTTTATATATGTATCTACAGACCTCAGATCATTGCTCTCCTCAGTTCTTGTAAATATTCTTCTGACATGCAGAATGCAGAAGACGGGTTTGGGGGTGTTTTGTTTGTTTGTTTGTTTGTTGCCTTTTGGTTTCTATTCTTAAAGACCTAGCTCCATTGTCATGGTCAAAGCGTTTTGGTCTCAAGAAAGTGAGACCAAGTTATGATAGCACAAAAAATAAATAAATAAATAAATAAAAGAAAAGAGAGAGAGAGAGGAATTAGGATAATAACTGAGAAGACATAGAGGACTGTCAGATGAACCAAGGCAGGAAGTACCCAGTCTGATATTAGGGTACATGAATCCAGCAGTCCTCATCACTGGGCCTCCCCTGGTTGGCTGACTTATGGTATCATCAGCCACTGGCTGGGGAGACTCTCAGTAAACTCAGCAGCCCCTCCACTTACAGGGCCAATGTTCATATAGCCTAGTGCAGTGAAACACAGCCAGAACATCTTCCTATAAGAAGAGACACTAGTCTCTCCCTAGAGTTGGGATAGAAATAAATGCCCTATTTTAGTTTAACTGTTTGCAATGAAATTCATCAGATGTGTCAAAAAGCTGAGTTCTTACTTGAGTGACAGTAGAACTTGAGTCATGCATGAGAGGCAGGGGAGAGACCATCAAACTATACAATTCTTCTTACTGGAACAGGAATTGGAGGGATTTCTTTTCAGCAATGATACAGCCCCTTGTATGTGACAGACAACGTGGTGTGACAGCCATGATAAAGGGTTTATCAAGGATCAATTTCTAGGACCTCAGCTTTTAATAAGAAGCTCGTGGTCTAATGGGAAATAAAGGATAGTACCATAGCATATGGTATGAAGCCCTGGGAGACTTAAAAAGCTAAGCTGAAGGAGTTCCCATTGCAGCTCAGTGAGTTAAGAACCTGACTGGTATCCATGAGGATGTAGGTTCGATCCCTGGCCTGGCTCAGTGGGTTAAGGATCCAGCATTGCCACAAGCTGCATTGTAGGTTGCAGATGCAACTCAGATCTGGTGTTGCTGTAGCTGTGGTGTAGACCAGCAGCTGCTGCTCTGATTCAACTCCTAGCCCCGGAACTTCCATATGCCATAGGTGTGGCCCTAAAAGTAAAATTTGAAAAAGCCAGACTGAGTTTAGAGGTCACCCTCAGATGGTTCATGTCCTCCAGGGCTTCTCATTTTCTGTTTGATCCAGATGAGCCACTACCTGCTCAGGTGAAAACTGGAAGCATCAGTACTCTCAAAGGCAGCAAGTGGAGGGTTGAGGGAAGTGTGGTTCCTAATTTCACTTTTAAAAAAGATACATTTCTGGCTCCCTAAATGGAAGGGTTTAAAACATCCCATAGAGGAGTTCCCTGGCAGCCTAGTGTTTAAGGATCCAGAGTTGTAACTGCTATGGCTCAGAGTACTGCTGTGGCACAAGTTCAATCCCTGGTGGGGAACTTCTTTTGGCATGCTACAGGCACAGCCAAAAACAAATAAACAAAAAAACAACAAAACAAACATAAATATCTCATATGGTAATCATTATCAATGGCGGCTAGATTTTCTAGTATTATTAGTATCGAATTACACTTCTGAGTAAGACTAATAGGATTCCTTAAAGTAATTGTAGAACCTAATGCCCAACATTATTACTCTGGGAAAATACACTGCAAGTGAAACCATCAGATCACAGCTGGGCTTTTGGAACCATGTCCATCCGTCCCATTGAGCAAAACAAAGAGTGTTGTTCTGGGTGAGAGTTCAGCTGCACTGACCTCCCCTTCCTCACCTTGGAAATGTGCCTGCAATTTAGGAGAAACAGAAAATTAAATATGAGGAAGGATTATAAGTTACTGTAGCAAATTAATTGAATTTTTGATTAGAGTCTTTTCAATTGCAAAGGGCTTCCTATACGCATACAGATATATTTACTTCGCTGTTTTCTGTTCAGATATATTTGTTTTTATTTTCATTCTTCGGTTATAAGAGTAAAGGAAATTTTGAAGAGTATGGCTGTGAAAATTATGGATTTACAGTCAATTTTTTCAAAGTCTAACACTCCATAAATAATGTTCTAAGCAATTTTCATTGATGAAAACAATCGGTGTGGAAATAAACGTCCACCATCGTAAGTCTTGGCCTTCCTGTTTTGGGGAAAAACATCTCCTACTAAACCGTTTGAATAAAGTTTCAGGAGTTCCCATTGTGGCACAGTGGAAATGAAACTGACTAGTATATACAAGGATGAGGGTTCGATCCCTGGTCTCACTCAGTGGGACTGGGATCTGGCATTGCCATGAGCTGTGGTGTAGGTCCCAGAAGAGGCTCAGATCTGGCGTTGCTGTGGCTGTGGTGTAGGCCAGCAGCTATAGCTCTGATTAGACCCTAGCCTGGGAACTTCCATATGCCGCAGGTGCAAAAAAAAAAAAAAAAAGCCTACATCATGGAAACATAATTTGACTTGATCATGTGGTTTTATAGGCTGGATCATTTTTGAATTATATGAAATTTCTGATAATCTAGAGTTTATGACTGACAAAAATGCCAGTTTTATGCTTCAATCAAATACGCTCCTATACATGACATTTTATATCTATAAAACATTCAATGCACATTAAAAAAACATATTATTTGACTTGGATTAATTGGGGAAAAATAAGATTTAAAACAGGGTGGACTATATATTTATAACAAAATGAAATATCAGAGCACCGAAGACTAGAAAGTCACAAAAAATTAGAAGAGGTCAAGATTATATCAGAGTGAAGAAATTATGACATGTCCTATATCTTTCTAGGTTTCTGTAATGGGTCTTGTCTTTTTCAATTGGAAGGAAAAAATCGTAATGTTTTATGTGCTATTTTAAGATGTCAAAGACCTTGGTTTACTGCTAACTGCGCTTGTCAAGGTTCAGAAATGGGAGCCATACCATGACCAGAGGTCTAAGTCAACAGAATTTCTATGTCTTCCTTCATCAAAATAGAAATCTTCAGGAGTTCCCGTTGTGGCTCAGTGGCAACAAACCCAACTAGTTTCCATGAGGACTCAGGCTCGATCCCTGGCCTCTCTTAGTGGGTTAAGGATCCAGCGTTGCTGTGAGCTGTGGTGTAGGTCAAAGATGCGGCTTGGATCCTGCATTGCTGTGGGTGTGGTGTAGGCCAGCAGCTGCAGCTCTTATTTGACCCATAGCCTGGGAACCTCCATATGCTGTGGCTGTGGCCCTAAAAAAAAAACAGAATAAAGAAATCTTCAAAAAAGAAAACAAAGTGTATCTGCATAGCTCCAGAGCACAGGAAAATCACAAGGTGACTTTACTTAGTAAGACAGACACAATTATTTTTCAGTCGGGTTCTGGAATAATGCATATTTGTCTCCAGTCTTAAACACCCTTGTTTAAAAAGAAAGTAAGGTCTTGTGAGCATGTCTCTGTCCTCCCAGGTGGCTTCTCCTGGGCAGGCCCTGCGGTTCAGGGCTATCTGTGTTAGAGTATGGATATGGGACCTACCCCGCTGGCTTATCCCCTGTCAATATCTCACCTGCCTGGGAAGGTCTGAAGGAACAAGCAATTCTGAGTGCCTGTCACACCCATATTGGATCATTTCACGTAGATAGTTAATGCTACTCCACTGGTTCTCAAAGTGCGTTTCCCCCAACCAGCAGCATCAGCATCATTTGAAATCTTGGTAGAAATGCACATTTTTCAGGTCCCACACCAGATCTACTGAAGCATGATTTCTAGATGGAGCCCAGTGATCGGTTTTTAAACAACACCTCCAGATGATTCTGGCACTTACTACTGAGAACCGCTGTGCTATTTTATACGCCTACTTACAACACATTTCTACATAGATACCAATACAGCAGCAAGAATATATTACTTTTTTTTTATTGCTTTTTAGGGCCATGGCATATGGAAGTTCCCAGGCTAGGGGTCGAATTGAACCCAGATCTTCATGGATATAATAAGTCAGATTCATTTCCTCTTTGCCTCAACAGAAGCTCCCCAAGAACATATTACTTTAAATTCTAATTTGCTATCGTAATCACAAACTGTCTTTCATATTTTATTTCTGAAATAATTATAGAACTATAGAAGAACTGCAGAAATGGTACAGAGACTTTCCATATGTCCTCCTCCTGGCTTCCTCTAATACTAACATTTCACATAGTGATGGAACATGAATCAAAACCAAGAAATTAACTTTGGTACAAAATTCTTAACTAGTTTCCACTTGGATTTGACCAGTTTTGCTACCGATGGCAAATCCAGGATTTCACATTGCATTTAACTGTCATGTCTCCTTGGTCTCTTCTCATCTGTGACAGTTCCTTAATCTCTCCCTTTCTTAAATTGAAGTATAGCTGATATACAGCAATATATATTACAAGTGTACAATATAGTAATTCTCAATTTTGAAAGGTTTTATTCCATTTATGGTTGTTATAAATTATTGGCTCTGGTCTCCATGTTGCACAGTTTATTCTTGTAGCTTATTTTATGCTTAATGGTTTATACCTCAGAGTTCCCTGGTGGCTCAGCTGGTTAAGGATCTGGCATTATTACTGCTGTGACTCAGGTCACTGCCGTGGCACAGGCTCATTCCCTGGCCTGGAAGCTTCCACATGCTATGGGTGGGGCCAAAAGAAAAATGTTTTAAAAAATAGTTTATACCTCTTAATCCCCTATCCCTGTGTTGCCCTTCCCCCCTAGTAATCACTAGTTTGCTCTCTATATTCATGAGTCTGATTTTTTCCCCTTATATTTATACGCTTGTTGTATTTTTCAGATTCCTATTTGCTTTCTGATTTATTTCATTTAGCATAATGCCCTCCAAGTCCATTACTAGAGTTATAAGAATTTAAGTACCTTGGAAATTTTATTTGTCAGATTATTGAAGTGTTCTAAAAGGTACTCAGCTATGAAAACTGCAGTTTAAACTGCTTAAAGGAGTTTAAGTTTGTAGATGAAACCAAGGATCAAATTGCCCTATAGCAGTTTCTAAGGCTTCTGTAACAAAAGCCCACACAATGATGTGGTTTAAAACAACAGAAATGAGAATTCTCGTTGTGGTTCAGTGGGTTAAGGACCCAACATATTCTCCATGAGGATGCGGGGTTGGCCCCCGGCCTTGCTCAATGGGTTAAGGATCTAGCAGCAGCCAGCAGCTGCCTGGGAACTTCCATATGCTACAGGTGTGGCCTTAAAAAAAAAAAAAAAGGTTCTTGGAGTTCCCATTATGGCTCGGTGGGTTAAGAACCCAACTAGTATCCATGAGGATGTGGGTTTAAACCCCAATCTCACTTAGTGGAGGTAAATATCCAGCATTGCCACAAGCTGCAGCCTAGGTCAGAGAAGCAGCATGAATCAGGTGTTGCTGTGGCTGTGGCATAAGCTGGCAGCTGCAGCTCCAATTCAACCCCTAGCCTGGTAATTTCCAACTGCCACACCTGCATCCCTGAAAAAAATCATAAAATAAAATGAAATGATTGTTATGATGTTTGTGCAACTATAAATATAATAAAATTCATTGAATTAAAAAATAAAATTGTATTTTATATGTATGTAGAACAACAGAAGTGTATTACTTCCCAGTCCTGGAGGCTAGAAGCCTGAGTTAAGGTGTCAGCAAATCCACGTTCCTTCTAAAGTTTCTAGGAAAGAATCCTTCTTTCCTCTTCCATCTTCTGCTGGGTCCTGGCTTTCCTTGGCTTGTGGCTGCATCTCTCCAACCTCTGACTTTGTTTTCACATGACCCTCTTCTCTGTGTAATTTCTATCTCTCATAAGGACACTCTCATTGTATTTAGTGCCCGCCCTAAATTTCAACTGCAAAGATCCTACTTCCCAAATAAGGTCATATTCTGAGCTTCCAAGTGGACATGAATTTGGGAGGGACACTATTCTACCCACTACACGCCTTTTAAGAGTGTTTGTTAAAATCTGCTAGATTTCTAAGTAGAATAATAAGGTCTGTAATCTAAAGATTACTAAGAACAAGGGCTTTGACAGTGTTTCTATAACAAACTGTTATTTTGAAAACCAGCGTCGCCGCTGAATAATCTATTCTGCACTTGGTTCTCTCTCAAGGTCACCAAACAACTCACAGTCACACAAAAAGAATCCTTTTATTAAAAAGGCTCTGGCAAAGTGGCTTTCCTCATTCTCATTCTGCTCTAATACTTCTCTTTGAAGACAGCAGCATTTCTGCCTGACATTTACCTAAACTAGGAAGTCTTGGACAAAGTAAACACCTGTCATGATAAAGAGCTTCAGAAAGGATTCCCTGGGATTCCTGTCTGGCTCAGCAGGTTAAGGATCTGGTGTTGTCACTGCTGTGGCACAGATTTGATCCTGGCCCAGGAATGTCCACATGCCTTGGATGTGGCCAAAAAAAAAAAAAAAAAAAAAGATAGGATCCCCTATCAAAAGAGAACACAGCTGAAAAAAACATAATCTCTGGTGGAACCCAAAATATTCTTTAGCCAATGAAAGGAAAGGAGATCATAGCAAAAGCTAATTTGTCAGTTTTTGCGGAATTATAAATAGAAATGATTTTGAGATAAAGACATCTTAGCTAACTCCAGCAAATCTTCCAAAAATCAAGTGATGAATTCCTTCCAGACTTCTTGGGTAATGCTTTTACTCCCCTGACAGCTGCTGAGGGCTCAAGGCAAGGGGCTGCAGGTCTGAGGCTGGCCCACTGAGAACATTCAGGACTTATATTACTTCCTAGAGATAAACCACAGCAAGAGCCTCTGTCTCCAGGGGCTGGTCTGCCCAGGTAGGTAACGAGGAAACATCTGTCAGAGAGATTAGACATCACACAGGCGCTCCATATTAATGGTAAGAAAAGCAGAGGCACCAACAGCAACAATTCCTGGAAGTTGGTTTCCCCAGAGAAGTCTGCATCAAGCCACATTTGTTCATAAGAAGTAGGCTTCTTTGTTAACGTTTGCTACGCCTGGCTTTTTCAGACAATTACGGTACTTCTCTAGTAATAAGCTCACTTTTAAGGAGACTGGATAACAAATTCTTTGATTGACAGGTGTAGTTCCAAATTCTCTCCTGAGAAACATTACCATTATTAATTAAACAGCCCCCCCAGACCAAACAAGGAGCACTCTTGAGACTGGTATTCTTTCACCAAAGAGCTCAAAGCCAAAATAGAATTCAGATTGGGGTGAGGAGAAGAAGAATATACAGAAAGTAAACATTTTAACTGACATAATAATGAGGAAGAATTTTCTAGGCGTAGAAGAAAATAATGTATAAGATGCTGTAAACAAAGTGAAAGGCGAATAGCAGACTAAAAAGACGTTTTCAAATAATAAAACAGACCACAAAAACCACTTAACAGCCTTAACCAGTGATAAATTATTATTCTTTAAAATTATTACTCTTTTTTTTTTTGTCTTTTTGTGTTTATCTAGAACCGCACCTGTGGCGTATGGAGGTTCCCAGGCTAGGGGTCTAACAGGAGCTGTAGCTGCCTGCCTTCGCCACAGCCACAGCAACGCGGGATCCGAGCCGCGTCTGCAGCCTACACCACAGCTCACGGCAACGCCGGATCCTTAACCCACTGAGCAAGGCCAGGGATCGAACCCACAACCTCATGGTTCCTAGTCAGATTCGTTACCCACTGGACAACGACGGGAACTCCCGAGGGTTTTAATTTCTTTACATCCTCATCAATACGTATTATTTTCTGGTTTTTTTTTTTTTTTTTTTTTTTAACAGTAGCCATCCTAATGGGTGTGAGCTGGTATCTCATTGTGATTTTGATTTATTTGCATTACCTTAATGATTAGTGATGCTGAGCATCTTTTCATGTGCTAATTGGTCACTTGTATATCTTTTTTGGAGAAATAACTATATAACTAACTATATAACTAACTATATATCTATTCAAGTCCCCCCCTCGTTTTTTTTTTTTTTCTATACTGATACGATGTGGAAATTCCTGGGTCAAGGACAAAACCCTTGCCACAGCAGCAGCCCAAACTGCTGCAGTGATAATGTAAAATCCCTAATCAGCTGCACCACAAGAGAACTCCTATCTACCTTCTGCAGCTCAATACCAAAAAAAACGAACCCCATCAAAAAACGCGCAGAAGATCTAAACAGACAATTCTCCCAAGAAGACATACAGATGGCCAAAAAACACATGAAAAGATGTTCAGGACCACTAATTATTAGAGAAATGCAAATCAAAACCATTATGAGGTACCATCTTACACTGGCCAGAATGGCCATCATCAAAAAGGCTACAAACAATAAGTGCTAGAGAGGGTGTGGAGAAAAAGGAACCCTATTACACTGTTGGAGGGAATGCAAATTGGTGCAGCCACTGTGGAAAACAGTATGGAGATTCCTCAGAAAACTCAAAATAGAATTACCATTTGATCTGGCAATCCCACTACTGGGCATCTATCCAGAGAAAACCATGACTTGAAAAGATGCATGTACTCCTGTGTTCATTGCAGCACTCTATACAATTGCCAAGACATAGAAACAACATAAATGTCCATCGAGACAGAGGAGTGGATAAAGAAGATGTGGTACATATACACAATGGAATATTATTCAGCCATTAAAAGGAAAGAAATAATGGCATATGCAGCAACATGGATGAACCTAAGAAATTATCATGCTAAGTGAAGTTAGTCAGGCAATGAGACACCAACATCAAATGCTAGCACTTATATGTGGAATCTAAAAAAAGGACACAGTGAACTTCTTTGCAGAACAGATACTGACTCACAGACTTTGAAGAACTTATGGTTTCCAAATGAGACAAGTTGCGGTGTGGGGGAATGCACTGAGGGTTTGGGATAGAAATGCTATAAAATTTGGTTGTGATGATTGTTCTACAACTATAAATGTAATAAAATTCATTGAATAATTAAGGAAAAAAGAGAACTCCTGCCCAGTTTTAGTTTGTTCGTTTTGCTGTTATTGAATTCTAGCTCTTTATATATTTTGAATATTAACCTCTTATCAGATATATGATTTGCCAATATTTTCTTCCATCCTGTAGTTTGTACTCTGTGGCTTTCGATATACAGAAGTTTTTAGTTTTGATGTAGTCCAATTTATTTTTACTTTTTTTTTCACAACTATGTTTTATTTCAATTATAGGTGTACAAAGATTATGACAAGTCGATGTGATACATTCTGTGTCCCAAACCCAGAGTGCATCCCCCCACCCCCAAGATTGTCTTATTTGAAAAACCAAGGTTTTCCAAAATCTGTGAGTCATTGTCTGTTCTTGAAAGAAGCTCATTGTGTCACTTTTGTTGCCACATGTAAGCGGTAGCATTGGGTATTGCTGTCTAATTGTCTGAGTGGTTTCACTTTGCATGATAATTTCTAGGCCCATCCATGTTGCCATAAATGTTGTTAGTTCGCTCCTTTTAATGGCTGAGTAATAATCCATTGTGTGTATGTACCATATCTTCCCTATCCATTTCTCTGTTGATGGGCATTTAGGTTGTTTCCATGACCTGGCTTCTTCCCTCTCTAGCTGCTTTAGATGTAAGGTTAGGTTGTTTATGTGAGCTTTTTCTTGTTTCCTGAGGTAGGCTTGTATTGCTATATACTTTCCTCTTAGAACTGCTTTTGCTGCATCCCAGAAGTTTTGGAGTGTCGTATCTTTGTTGTCATTTGCTTCTAGGTATTTTTTAATTTCCTCTTTGATTTCTTCATTGATCCATTGGTTGTTTAGTAGCGTGTTGTTTAGTCTCCACGTGTTCGTATTTTTTACCATTTTTTTCTTGTTGTTGATTTCCAGTTGTATAGCATTGTGGTCAGAGAAGATGCTTGGTATGATTTCAGTTTTCTTAGAGTACTGAGGCTTGATTTGTAGCCCAGGATGTGATCAATCTTAGAGAATGTTCCATGCGCACTTGAGAAGAATGCGTATTCTGTTGCTTTTGGATGGAATGTCCTATAAATATCTATTAAATCCATGTGATCTAATGCTTCATTCAGGACCTGTGTTTCCTTATTGATTTTCTGTCTGGATGACCTGTCCATTGCTGTAAGTGGGGTGTTAAAGTCCCCCACTATGATGGTGTTATTGTTGATTTCTCCTTTTAAGGTTGTTAGCAGTTGCCTTATATATATTGTGGTGATCCTATTTTGGGTGCATAGATATTTAAAATTATTATATCTTCTTCTTGGATTGATCCTTTGATCATTATGTAGTGCCCTTCCTTGTCTCTTAAAATGTTCTTCATTTTAAAGTCTATTTTGTCTGATAGGAGATTTGGTACCCCGGCTTTCTTTTGATGCCCGTTTGCATGGAATATTTTCTTCCATCCTCTCACTTTCAGTTTGTATGTGTCTCTAGAAGTGAAGTGGGTCTCTTGAAGACAGCATATATATGGGCCTTGTTTTTGTATCCATGCGGCTAGTCTATGTCTTTTGGTTGGGGAATTCAGTCCATTAACATTTGAGGTAATTGCTGATATATATGTTCTTATCGTCATTGTATTAACTGTTTGGAGTTTTGATTGCTCTTTTTTTTTACTCTGAAGTTTTGATATAGGAGTCTATATACAAATGAGATTGTTTTAAGCTGTTGGTTTCTTAATTGCACGTGCATCTCCAGTGACCTGCATTTGTGCTCTCTTCTCACGATTTCTGATTTGGGTAGCATAACTGTGCATGGATGATTTAGTATCTTTACTATATATATGCCTTTCCTGGTGAGGCTTGTCATTTGTGGTGTTTTTGTTTCTGGTTGTGGCCTTTTCTTTTCTGACTGGAGAAGTTCCTTTAAGATTTGTTGTAAAGCTGGTTTAGTGTTGCAGAAATCTCTTAGCTTTTGCTTATCTGTAAAGGTTTTGATCTCTCCTTCAAATCTGAATGAGAGCCTTGCAGGGTAAAGCAATCTTGGTTGGAAGTTTTTCCCTTGCATCACATTAAGTATATCATGCCACTCCCTTCTGGCCTGTAGAGTTTCAGCTGATAAATCTGCTGATAGCCTTATTGGGGTTCCCTTGTATGTCATTTGTTTCTTTTCCCTAGCTGATTTCAAAATTTTCTCTTTGTCTTGAATTTTGGTCATTTTGATTAATATGTGTCTCGGGGTGTTCCTTCTTGGGTTTATTTTATATGGTACTCATTGTGCTTCCTGGATTTGAGTGAGTGGTTCCTTTCCCATATTAGGAAAGTTTTCGGCTATAATCTCCTCGAATATTTTTTCTGTCCCCTTCTCTCTCTCTTCTCCCTCTGGCACCCCTATAATATGGATGTTGGTGCATTTAACATTATCTTAGAATTCTCTGAGACTCAGCTCATTTCCTTTCAATCTTTTATCTCTTTCCTCTTCTGCATTAGTGATTTCCACTAATCTGTCCTCCACCTCACTGATTCGTTCTTCTGCCTCCTATATTCTACTGTTGGCTGCTTCTAAGGAATTTTTTATTTCAATTATTGTATTTTGCATCTCTTCTTGTTTAATTTTTACAACTTGTATTACTTTGCTCACTGTTTCCTGTAGATTATCAGTCTTTGCCTCCAGTCTATTTCCAATGTCTTGCATCATCTTCAGCATCAACAGTCTAAAGTCTCTTTCTGGGAGGCTGATAATCTCCTCATCACTGAGCTGTTTTTCTGGGCTTTTCTCTTTCTCCCTTATCTGAGTTAGAGTTTCCTGTCTTTTCCTTTTTGTAGGTTTTTGGTGTGGTGACCTTTGTGTTGACAATAGAGTTGTAGCCTCTCTTAGATCTGGCGTTTACCTCTCCTGTGGCTAAAGTTGGTATGGAGGGGGCTTGCTGTAGGCTTCCTGATGGGAGGGGCTGATGCCTGCCCACTGATAGGTGAGGTTGATTCTTATCCCTCTGATGGGTGGGGCTTTGTCTCTGGATGAGAATTAGAGGCTGGCTGTGTGCCTGAGGTGTCTTTAGGCAGCCTGTTTAGTGATGGGTGGGGCTGAGATCCCACCTGGATTACTGTTTGGCCTGGGGCTTCTCAGCGCTGATGGGAGGGACCAGATTTTCCCAGAAATGGCCACCTCCAAAGAAATGCAGGCTGATGAATGTTCCTAAGAACTTCACCTCCAATGCCCTTCCCCCACAACAAGTGACATTCACACCTGTTTTCCCAGGAAATCCTCCAAGAATCACAGTCACATTCCTATGGAGACTGCTTTGCCCTGGGAGCCAGTGCACGTGAAAGTCTGTGTGTGCCTTTCAAGAATGGGGTCTCTGTTCCCCCCAGTCCGGTGGAGTTCCTGCACACAAGCCCTGCTGGCCTTCAATACCAAATGCTCTGGGGGCTCTTTCTCCCTGTGCCTGATCCCCAGGCATGGAGTTTTGACGTGGGGCTCAGAACTCTCAGTCCTATAGGTGAGTCTCTGTGATGCAGTTACTTTCCAGTCTGTGGGGCTTCCCACCCGGGAGTTATGGGGTTGATTATATCACATAATCGCCCCTCCTACCTCTTGATGTGGTCTCCTCTTTGTCTTCTGGAGTAGAATATCTTTTTTTGGAAGTTTACAGTCCATTTGGTTGAAGGCTGCTCAGCATGTGGTTGTAGTTTTGTTGTTTTTTGTGAGAGAAGTTTGCTCCAGTCCTTCTATTCCGCCATCTTAATCCAATCTCCCTATTTTTACTTTTGTTTCCTGTGCTTTTAATATCATATACAAGAAATCATTGCCAAATCCAAAGTCATGAAACTTTTCCCCTGTTATCGTCTAAAAGTTTTATAGCTTTAGCTCTTATGTTTAGGCTTTGGTCTATTTTGAGTTAATTTTGTATATGGTGTGAGGTATATTTATTCATATGCATGTGGATATCCAGTTTTCCCAACACTATTAAGACTGCTTTTCATCATCCCTTAAGTTCTAGTTGATCTAGTGGTTGAGCGCTTCAGGCTAATCTTTACCACTGAAACAGAACTGGGAATTTTATCTTTGCTATTGTTAATAGCAAAGAGATGTTACTTCCCTTGCCTGATAAGTTTGTTCCAGCCCTCTTTTATTTCCTGAAGATCATTAATTACTGAGGCCTGTTCCAGGACAAGCATTGTGGCCAGATCACAAAATAGCTCAGACCAAAAATGGCTTCTCTTATGTCTAGAAAGCCACACCTGGTTCTCTTTCTCTGGGGATCTCCCTATCCTATCTGATTACAGTAATTTGTGATAACAAGGTTAAGTATGACCATGACAAGAAAAGTCAAGAAACTGAGAGACCATGGGATTGGTTGGGACACGTACAGAGATTTCATTTAATGTTTTATTATAGAAAACTTTCAACATATTCAAAATCAGAAAGAAGAGTATAATAAAGCTCTCAATGTATACCTACCTTCAACAATGATCAGTTCATAGCACTCTTCATTGGAAGCAAATCCAAATCTCATGTCTTGATATCTGTAAATGTATCAGAATGCATCTGTAAAAGATAAGGACTCTAAAAAAAATAGCCACATTACATCATCACATTTAAAACAACCAACAGTAATGACATAGTATCATCAAATACCCGATCAGTCACGTTGAGGGTTGAAGTTGCTGGTCATTATGATAGCAGTTGATATGGAGATAAAGGCTGGTGGAGGGAGCTGTTTCCCAAGACAGGAGAAGGAGTGACAGAAATGAGCCCAGTTGACAGCAATAAAGAGAGGGGTCATTTTCAAGTTATGTAGCCTAAGCCTCAAAAGTGCAGGTGAACTCCATACTCTGCTTCCAAGAAAGGTGGGGAAATGGTTTGCAAATGAGAAGTGAGAAGCAGAGGAAAGCTTCGATTCTCATAGTCTCACCTTGAGACACAATGAATATTAGAGCAAAAATAGCCTCCACCTGAGAGATTTGAAGGGAGAGATTTCACAGAGAGACCCAGGTTTCAGGTAATTCAGGAACTGAACAAACCGTTTATCAAAGAGATGGACTTATGAAACTCTGCTCATTGCTCACAGTGAAGAGTGAGGATGTGGGTGAGGATGAGGGTACAGAGGGATCAAGTTAGATTTATGGGGAGATGTTCTGGATGGTGTGGGTCATGATTAAGTTGATGATACATCCTGTTTTCCCAAGACTATCCTCCTTTATGTCATCCTGACATGAAATTTAGCATATATCCAGGTCATGTGATCTCTGCAGAGTTTTTTTCTCCAAGCAGTAACTGAGTGAGCAAAGATGCCCTGCATGGTGGGACTGGTCCTGAGAGCCAACCTGTCTTAGCTCCATGTAACCTTGGGGTGACAACCATGCTGCAGTGCTGGGAGCTGGTTCCTGGGATGGTTCTTCCTCCACCAGTGAGTTCATCTGGGTAACATTTGAACCAGTGTGTAACATTTGGTGAAGAATGTTAAACTTTTGAGCCAGAAATTCCAAAGTTGAGAGTCTGTCCCTAAGGAGAAAATCAATACTGCAGACAAAGATTGCTTACCCCTAGGTCCTTGTTTCAGTATTATTTATAAGAAGCTGGACTCCCCAGCTTAAACAGACAATAATTAACCATCTTTAAATAAATAGCTCTACTTCTCTCCTGGGGAATAAACTGTACAGAATTATCCGTGCGTGAAATGTCTGAGTCTCAAATAACTGCCTGCAAGTCTCAGCATCCGCCATCATAACCTTTGATTTGAAATTTATATATGACACCACTAGGGGAGGCAATGCTATCAGTGCATGTAAAACGCTTCTTAATTTTTTGAGTTTTTCTGCTTTTCTTGAGCTAGTTTTAATGCACATCGTTTTCTAGATAATTGAAATGTTGAATAGTTTTTCAAATGTATTTGCATAAAATTGCTCAAACGCTTATGATTTCCAAATTCCTTATATCTTAATTTGTTCTCCTTCTTCCAGATTCATCTCTAGTTTTTTGACACTATTATTTCCTATTTCATGTATATTATTCATTTCTTCTCCTGCCCTTCTTTCTGTTTTTATACTTACCTTATTTATTTGTCTAGCTCTTGAGATAACTTCTTACTTCATATCTTTTCAATCTTTCCTATTTTTTAAATGCATGTATTTAAGGATATAAATTTACTTTTAAATGTCGATATTTGAAGTCCACAAGTTTTGACATAACTATATTTTAATTGTCATTCAGTTATAAATATTTTATAATCTCTCTTGGGAATTATTTCTTTCTTCGTTTCTTTCTCTCTTTCCCTTCCTCCTTTCCTCCATCCCTCTTCTTTCCTTCCTCCCTCCCTCCTTACTTTTTTCCTCCTTTTTTTTCCTTCCTTCTTTCCTTCCTGCCTTGCTTCTTTCTCTCCTCTT
>PVHT021183696.1:35540802-35646623 GCA_004024745.2 Catagonus wagneri | reverse complement strand
GTCTGCAACCTACACCACAGCTCATGGCAACGCTGCATCCTTAACCCACTGAGCAAGGCCAGGGATCGAACCTGCAACCTCATGGTTCTTAGTTGGGTTCGTTAACCACGGAGCCATGAAGGGAACTCCTGGATTGGGTATTTTAAAAATTGACTTCATCATTGATTTCTCGTGTCATAGAGTCTTGATAAGATCACATGGTCTGTATCATATTTTTATTAAAGTATAGCTGATTTACAATGTTGTGCTAATTTGTGCAGTACAGCCAAGTGACTCAGCCATATATATATATATATATATATATATATATATATACACACACACACACACACACACATGTATATATACATTCTTTTAAAATATCACACATATATAATATTCTTTTAAAATATCATTTTCCATCTTGGTCTATCCCAGGAGATTGAATATAGTTCAAAATATGGAACACTTCACGAATTTGCATGTCATACTTGTGCTGGTGCCATGCTAATCTTTCTGTATCATTCTAATTTTAGTACATGTACTGCAAAGCGAGCACCATGGTCTGTATCATATTAACGCTTTACATTTGCTGAAATTTCTTAGTGATCTAGTGAGTGCTTAATTTTTTATGTATTCTCTGTAATTTTTGTTGGAAGCAGAGTTCCATATATCTCTTAGATAAAGGTAGTTTATTCTGCTCCTTACTAATTTTTGATCTAATACATTGGCTTCTGACTGAAATACAGTAAAATCTACCCACCCCCGTGATTGTGGTTTTGTCCATGTCTCCTAGTAATTCTATCAGACTCTCCTTCATATAAGACTGGGGTTTGTTGGCGTATCCATTGTGGCTCAGCGGTAACAAACACGACTATTATCCATGAGGACGTGGGTTTGATTCCCTGGCCCCGCCCAGTGCGTTAACAATCCGGTGTTGCTTTGAGCTGTGGTGTAGGTCACAGATGCGGTTCGGATCTGGCTTTTCTGTGGCTGTGGCATAGACTGGCAGCTGCAGCTCCGATTCGACCCCTAGCCTGGGAACTTCCATATGCCGCAGGTGTAGCCTTAAAAAGACGGGGGAAAAAAGAAGATTGGGGTTTGTCATAAGTATAGTCAAGTTCATAAATATTATATTTGTTCAATGGATTTTTCCCTCAATTTTTAATTAGGGATTGATCCTTTTTAAACCCTATCAATTTTTTGTTCTGTATTTGACTTGGCATGGTTTAATATTTTTACACTTTCTTTTGGTTGACATTTGAATGTACATCTTTTCTCTATCCCCTTTTAAAAGGGTGTATGATTTTTTTTCTTTGAAATAATTACATAGTCACAGAAATTTGCAACAAAACACAAATGCACAAAATATACAGGGAGGTCCCATGAACTCCACTCAGCCTCTCATTGTCCACATCTTGCACAACTATGATCCCTTTGTCTTAAATTTCCCTTCCTTCCTCCCTCTCTTCCTTCCTTCTTCCCTCCCTCCTTTCCCTCCTTTCTCCCTTTCTTCTTTCTTCCCTTTCTTTCTCCCTTCCTTCCTTCCTTTCTTTTCTTCTTTTTTCTTTTTAGGGCCACACCAATAGCATATGGAAGTTCCTGGAGTAGGGGTCAAATCAGAGCTGCAGCTGCCAGCCTATGCTATAGCCACAGCAACACCAGATCCAAGCTGGTGAGATGTCTGAGACCTATGCCGCAGCTTGTGGCAATGTCAGCTCCTTAACCCACTGCGCAAGGCCAGGGATTGAACCCAAATCTTCATGGATACTGGTTGAGCCACAGTGGGAACTCCTGTTTTAAATTTCTAAGGTATGCTGTTTGTGATTTAAATTTAGATTAACTATAAATATATAAAATACAGCTAGATTTTGTTTCTTTATCTAATCTGATAATTGCAGCCATTTTAAAAAGTGAGTTTAATCTGTTTACCTTTAGAGTTATTTATGTCGCTGAAATGGTTTCTATATAGTTTCTTTCTTTCTTTGCTTCTTTTTTTCTCACCTCCCCTTTTTTTTTTCAGAATTTTTATTATAGTTGATTTACAATGTTCTGTCAGTTTCTGCTGTACAAAGTGACCCTGTTATACGTATATATTTATTCTTTTTCTCACATCATCCTCCATAAATTTCCATCACAAATGGTTGGATATAGTTCCCTGTATTATACAGCAGCGATGAACTGGAAGTTTGGGGTTGATAGATGCAAACTATTGCATTTGGAGTGAATAAGCAATGAGATCACCTTTCTTCTTATTTATTTATTTATTTTTCTTTTTAAGGCTGCACTCGGCATATGGAGGTTCCCAGGCTAGGCGTCGAATGGGAGCTCCAGCCGCCGGCTTACACCATAGCCACAGAAACTCTGGATTTGAGCTGCACCTGCGATCTACACCACAGCTCATGGAAACACCAGATCCTTAAGCCTACCGAGCAAGGCCAGGGATTGAACCTGTGTCCTCATGGATACTAGTTGGGTTTGTTAACCACTGAGCCATGATGGGAACTCCCTTATTTGCCTCTTTATTTCTCCTTTCTTTCCCTTTCATTTTCTTGTTCCTTAGAAATATAATTTTATTTTTATAGTTAAAAATAGTCTTGCCAAAATATTACATCTGTTTCCATACTGACAGTTATTTCTAGTATTGCAATGCTTTTTCTCTGGGTTCAATAGTCTTCACACTAAAGTACAGCCTTTAATAATTTTTGTTTGTTTTTTCCTTTTTAGTTGAGATGTGTGTGATTAATTCTTAATCTTAGTGTATGCATCATTCTCTGAGTGTAAAACTCTAGGCTGATAATTATTTGCCTTTAAGATATTTAAGGTACTATTCTCATGTCTTTAGGCATATATCTTTGTTGATAATCATAATAACACATCATGAACATGTGCTCATCTCTTCCCCTGGTGATTTTAAAATTTTCTTAGAGAGTTTTACTATAATGTATCTTGTTTGGATCTATTTTTATTCCTCTTCCTTGATACCTAGAATACCCTTTTCATTTAAAAACTTAGGACCAAAAAAAACTTAGGTTTGCTTTCAATTATGGGAAAGCCTTAGCTAATCTCTCCAAATATAATTTTTCCACCATCCTCTCATTTTCTTTCTCTGTACCTAGGAAGAGGGATGTGGACATGGCCAACAGTTTATCCCATTTCTTAAGGTATACTTATGACTACATTTTTCATTTCTAATTGCTTTTTTTTCTTTTTGACTGTACTCAAGGCATGTAGAACTTCCTGGACCATGGATCAAACCTGCCCTGCAGCAGCTACCAGAGCCACTGTAGTGGCAACACCGGATCCATAACCCACTGAGCCACCAGGGAACTCCATCATTGCTAATCTTTTTAATTAGTTATATTTCATATCCATCTATGCTTGGTTCACTTACGCCTATTTTGTTTCATAATATTTTCACTCCCTTCTACTTTTTTGCTTTGAGGAAGATGTTTCCCTCTATTTTCTCTCTAAGTATCTTAAAATATTTAAAGCCTTCTTTTCAGGTGTTTCTATTATTTTTAGCTTATTCTAACTGCTTTAACGTCATGATTTTGCCAGTTGTCTTTCTTGGCATTAGATTTCTAGATGCATTCTGAACATTTGGTTTGCAGGCTCTCTGACTGTTTTTTCTGTTTCTGTCTTCATTCTCTCTGTGGGCTAACGTCACACTTCAGGTGGTTTGACTGTTGCTGGGCCCTGAGGCAGAACCAGTTCATTGCAGGGAGGGGCCCTTGGAGATGAGGCAATTCGCTGACTCGGTCACTGAGGGGTTAAGAGGCTTGTTTCAAGCTGCTCTTGTTTATGAGTGTGTGTTCTGGCTCTCTAGGTCTGCAGTGTCACAGAAACCCTGGTGTTAAGCAACAGTCGGCAACAGAAATGCGGAATTACATTGTAGCAGCAGAGGATCCATACTACCCTCTGTTTCAGCAATGAACTGACTCTGGCCTCTGTCTTTCATGGAGTGATTTGTCTTATCAGAGCCAAATTGCCCATTCCCTCTGCCAGCTGCCAGAGCCACAGTCTTGGGTCTTCAGTTCATCTTCTTTTGCTGGTTCCTAGTCTACACTGATTTTTTTGTGTGTGTGTGTGTGAGTATAATAACTATGACTTGGAGTTCCCATTGTGGCTTAATGAGTTAAAGACCCTGTGTAGTCTCCATAAGGATGCAGATTTGATCCCTGGCCTCCATCAGTGGGTTAAGGATCCAGTGTTGCCAGTGTAGTTGCCGGATGCGACTTGGATCTTGCATTGCTGTGGCTGTAGTATAGGTCAGCATATCCAGCTCAGATTTAGCTCCTAGCCTAGGAACTTCCATATAGTGCAGGTGCGACTGTAAAATGAAAACAAAAAACAAACAGCTACGTCTTTTTAGTTCCCTGTTTTATACTTTATCTACTACTGCTGTAAGTTTGGAAGAGAAAGAATGTCCCAAAGTGTAAAGTTAAGGCTTCCTTGAATGGAGATTCTGAAATACAAAGAGAAAAAAGAATGAATAATTTTGTCATCAGTTTTACAGATGAGGAAATCAAGCTGGTCATTCTGCCTCCAAATTTGATAAGAGAAAGAAATGCGCTTTCTATGTTGTTTAAGTTCCTATTAATTAGGGTTCTCCTCTTCCTAAAGCCAAAATAGAAGATACAGCAATATAATACCTCATCTTTTCTAAGGCTGATTTCATGGGGTCCATTTTCCTCATCTTTCAAAATTACTTAAAAAAAAAAAAGCTCTTGTTAATCTAAGCAGTTTTTGCAAGTCTACGGCCATGCTGAACTTTCACTTTCGAAATGCTATTTCTAGAAATAACCTTTCTGTCTTTTCTCTATGTCCTTGCTTTTGTATCCTTTTACATCTGATCTTTTAAAAGCTATAGACTTATTTATATCCTGCCGCATTTGGAAATGGATGGGAGGTGACTGCTTAGAGATCTTAGACAATTTTAGACTCAAGGAGCCCAAAATATGCCTTGCCCAAGTGCCTTGGCCAGATCTGAGCTGAGCCATCCCCATATATGGGTATAAGTGTTTTCTTACAGCTCTTTAAAAAAGCAGGTTCTGCCAGCTTGCTTAGGAATGAGGTATCTTTTCAAGCCAGATATTTAATTTTTTTAATAAATTTAATCTTTCTAGTAGTTTTGGGTTTACAGAAAAATTAGAAAGATAGTAACAAGCATTTAGAAATACACATGCCCCAGATCCAGTTTCTCCTATTATTTTTTTTATTTTGTTTTGTTTTACATTATTTAATGAATTTTATTTCAATTATAGGTGTATCTCCTATTATTAACATACATTTGTCACAACTATTGAACTAATAATGATAGAATTTTATTCAGCTTTTCATTCATTTCATTCGAATCACTTTATTCATTTTGCCTAATGATTTCCTGGTTTCTTTAGGGTGGGGGGCATGCCCAAGTCATGAGGAAGTTCCCAGACCAAGGATGGAACCCATGTCACAGCAGCAGCCTGGGCCACAGCAGTGATTGGACCACATTCTTAACCTGCTGCATCATACAGGAACTCCCTTCCTTTCTTTTTTTAAATTTTTTATTATTTTTTAATTTTATAATGATTTTCATTTTTTCCATTATAGCTGGTTTACAATGTTCTGTCAGTTTTCTATTGTACAGCAAGGTGGCCCAGTCACACATACATGTATACGTTCTTTTTTCTCACATTATCATGCTCCATAAGTGACTAGATATAGTTCCCTGTGCTATACAGCAGAATCTCATTGCTTATCCATTCCAAAGGCAATAGTTTTCATCTCTTAACCCCAAATTCCAAATCTTTTCTAATATTTACACTTACTGCTATAAATTTCCCTCTAGGTACCGCTTTTACATCATCCCAGGAATTTCAGTAAGTTGTATTTTCATTTTCATTAATTCAAAATAATTTTAGCATCTCTTGAGACTTCATCTTTGACCCACAAGTTACTTAGGATTGCGTTGCTTCATTTCCAAATACTTGGGGATTTTCCAGCTATCTTTCTGTTCTTTATTTCTAGTCTATTTCCTTTGTAATTGGAATACATGTTATTATATCATTTTTTAAAATTTGGGAGTTCCCGTTGTGGCTCAGCCGGTTACCAACCCAACTAGAATCTGTGAGGATGTGGGTTCCATTCCTGGCCTTGCTTATTGGGTTAAGGATCCAGTGTTGCTGAGATGTGGTGCAGGTTGCAGATGAGGCTCGATCCTGCATTTCTGTGGCTGTAGTGCAGGCTGGCAGCTTTAGCTCTGATTCGACCCATAGCCTGGGAACTTCCATATGCTGCAGGTGTGGCCCTAAAAAGCAAAAAAAATAAAGCAAAAATTTGGTCAGATATGTTTCATGGCCTAAATTGGTATATGTTCCATGTAAACTTGGGAAGAGTGTGTATTCTGCTATTTTGGATGAAGAAATTTACATTTGTTGATTAGAGCCAGTTGATTGATGGAACTGCTCAGATCAAATATTTTCTTACTGGTTTTCTGGCTGTTTGAACCATCAATTACTCAGAGAAGTGTTTACTTTCCCTTGTAGTTCTATTCATTATTGCCACATATGATTTGATGCTCTTTTGCTAGACGCATAAATGTTGAAGGTTACTTTGTTTTCTTAGAGAATCAATTTGTTTGTTTTTATGTATAATGTCCTTTTTTTTTTTTTGTCTTTTTTTGCCTTATCTAGGGCTGCACCTGCGGGATATGGAGGTTCCCAGGTTAGGGGTCTAACAGGAGCTGTAGCTGCCGGTCTACGCCACAGCCACAGCAACGCAGGATCCGAGCTGCATCTGCAACCTACACCACAGCTCATGGCAATGCCGGATCCTTAACCCACTGAGGAAGGCCAGGGATCAAACCCTCAACCTCATGGTTCCTAGTCGGATTCGTTAACTACTGAGCCACAACGGGAACTCCTTGTAATGTCCTTCTTAAGCCCTGATAATTTTCCTTACTCTGCAGAGTCTGTTTTGTCTGAAGTTAATATAGCTACTCCATCTTTTTAAAACTTAATGTTATCCTGGTGTATCTTTCTCCATCCTTTTACTTTTAATCTGAGTCTTTATGTTTAAAGTGGGTTTCTTGTGGACAACATAAAATTGAGCCTCATTTTTAGATCTACTCTGACAATCTTTGCATTTTAATTCATATATCTAGACCATTCCCATTTAAAGTAACTATATACTTTGATTAATATCTACCATTTTGTAAACATTTTCTATTTGTTGCTTTTGTTCTTTCTTTTTCCTCTCTTATTCTGCCTCCTTGGGTTTTAACTGGGTATCTTATATGATTCCATTTTATCTCCTTTCTTAGCATATCAATTATATATCTAATTTTTTAGTGATTGCTCTACAGTTGGCTATATATATATTTAAAATGATTTTTTCCCCATTATAGTTGGTTTACAGTGTTCTGTCAATTTTATACTGCACAGCAAAGTGACCCAGTCACACATACATATATACATTCTTTTTCTCATATTATCCTCCATCACGCTTCATCATAAGCGATTAGATATAGTTCCCAGTGCTATACAGCAGATCTTATTCCTTATCCACTCCAAAAATCTATTAACCACAGACTCCAAGTTTATCCCACTACCTCCCCCTCCTACTTGATAACCACAAGTCTGTTCTCCAAGTCCGTGAGTTTCTTTTCTGTGGAAAGGTTTATTTGTGCCATATATTAGATTCCAGATATAAGTTATATCATATGGTATTTGTTTTTCTCTTTCTAACTTAACTTCACTTAGTATGAGAGTCTCTAGTTCCATCCACGTTGTTGAAAATGGCATTATTTTGTTCTTGTTTATGACCAAGTAGTATTCCATTGCACATATATACCACATCTACTTAATCCATTCATCTGTCGATGGACATTTAGGTTATTTCCATGTCTTGGCTATTGTGAATAGTGCTGCAATGAACATTTGGTACATGTGTTTTTTCAAGGAAAGTTTTGTCTGGATATATGTCCAAAAGTGGGATTGCTGGATCATATGGTAGTTCTATATTTAGTCTTCTGAGGTACCTCCATACTGTTTTCCACAGTGGTTTTACCAAGTTACATTCTCACCAGCAGTGTGGTAGGGTTCCCTTTTCTCCACACCCTCTCCAGCATTTGTTATTTCTGGATTTATTAATGATGGCCATTCTGACTGGTGTGAGATGGTACCTCATAGTAGTTTTGATTTCCATTTCTTTAATAATCAGTGATGTTGTGCATTTTTTCATGTGCTTGTTGGCCATCTGTATATCTTCTTTGGAGAAATGTCTATTCAGATCTTTTGCCCATTTTTCAGTTGGGCTGTTGGTTTTTTTTGCTGTTCAGTTGTATAAGTTGTTTGTATATTTTAAAGATTAAACTCTTGTCAGTTGCATCATTTGAAGCTATTTTCTCCCATTCCATAGGTTGTCTTTTTGTTCTTTTTATGGTTTCCTTTGCTGTGCAAAAACTTGTCAGTTTGACTAGGTCCCATTGGTTTATTTTTGCTTTTATTTCTGTTGCCTTGGGAGACTGACCTAAGAAGGCATTTGTAAGGTTGATGTCAGAGAATGTTTTGCCTGTGTTCTCTTCAAGGAGTTTGATGGTGTCTTGTCTTATGTTTAAGTCTTTAAGCCATTTTGAGTTTATTTTTGTGCATAGTGTGAGGGTGTGTTACAGTTTCATTGATTTACATGAAGCTGTCCAGTTTTCCCAGTACCACTTACTGAAAAGATTGTCTTTTTCCCATTTTATATTCTTGCCTCCTTTGTCGAAGTTTAATTGACCATAGGTATCTGGGTTTATTTCTGGGTCCTCTATTCTGTTCCATTGATCTGTACGTCTGTTTTAGTACCAGTACCACACTGTCTTAATTACTGTGGCTTTATAGTGTTGCCTGAAGTCTGGGAGAGTTATGCCTCCTGCTTGGCTTTTGTTCCTCAGGATTGCTTTGGCAATTCTGTATCTTTTATGGTTCCATATAAATTTTTGTATTGTTTGTTCAAGTTCTATGAAAAATGTCATGGGTAATTTGATAGGGATCACACTGAATTTGTAAATTGCTTTGAGTAGGATAGCCATTTTTACGGTATTAATTTTTCCAATCCAGGAACATAGAATATCTTTCCATTTCTTTGAATCCTAATTTTCTTGATTAATGTTTTATAGTTCTCAGCATATAAGTCTTTCACCTCCTTGGTCAGATTTACTCCCAAGTATTTAATTTTTGAGCTGCAATTTTGAAAGGTATTGTATTTTTGTATTTCTTTTGTAAATTTCATTGTTAGTATACAGAAATGCGACCAATTTCTGAATGTTAATCTTGTATCCTGCTACTTTGCTGAATTCATTGATCAGTTTGAGTAGTTTTGGGGTTGAGTCCTTGGGGTTTCCTGCATGTAATATCATGTCATCTGCATACAGTGACAATTTTACCTCTTCTCTTCCAGTAATATATATTTTTAACTCATCTAACTCAACTTGAGGTAACACTATATATCTCAACGTATAGTTCAGATACTTTGTAACAGAGTATTCGCAACTCCTTCTCATCCTTTACGATATTTGTCATTCATTTCATGTATTCATATGATTGTCCACAACACTGTTACTATTGCAACTTAAAAATTTCTTTTGGCTCAAATGAGAGTAAAATATTTTCTTTTACTTTCATTTATTCCTTGTCCAACAATCTTTCAGTCTTTATGCTTAGCTGAGTTTCTGACCTATATCATTTACTTTCTCCTTGTAGAGCTGTTTATTATTTTATTTTATTGAAAAAAAAATTTTTTTTGCTTTTTAGGGCCATACCCATGGCATATGGAAGTTCCCAGGCCAGGGGTCATGTTGGAGCTACAGCTGCCAGCCTACATCACAGCCACAGCAACACAAGATCCAAGCTGTTTCCCAGACCCACACCACAGTTCACAGTAATGCCAGAACCCTGACCCACTGAGAGAGACCAGAGACTGAACCTGCAGCATCTTCCTGGATGCTAGTTGGATTCGTCTCCACTGCACCACAATGAGAACTCCCTTGTGGAACTTCTTAAACATTTTTCTTTTTCTTTTTTGTCTTTTTGCCTTTTCTAGGGCTGCACCTGCAGCATATGGAGATTCCCAGCCTAGGGGTCTAATTGGAGCTGTAGCCGTCAGCTTATACCACAGCCACAGCAACTTGAGATCCGAGCCGCGTCTGCAACCTACACCATAGCTCACGGCAACACTGGATCCTTAACCCACTGAGCGAGGCCAGGGATCAAACCCACAATCTCATGGTTCCTAGTAGGATTCATTAACCACTGAGCCACGACGGGAACTCCTCTTAAACATTTTTCATAGAACATGTCTACTGGCAATAAATCCTCTCAATTTTTATTTGTCTCAAAAAGACTTTATTTCTTCTTCATGTTTTAAAGGAAATTTTTGTGGGGTATATAATTCTATGTTGATGGGTGTTTTTCTCTCAATGCTTTAGATATTTTACTCTCTTCTTGATTTTGTATGTGTTCTGTCAAGATGTCCATTATAATCCTTATTTTGTTTCTTTACATGTAAGGTTTTTTTTCCCACTGTCAAACTTTTTTTTAAGATTTTTCTCTGTTTGATTTTTGCAGTTTGTGTATGATAGTCCTATGAATAGATTTTTTTGGCACTTGTCTAGCTTCTCTGACCTTCCTTAATCTGTAGTTTTGTGTCTGTCATTGATTTTGGAAATTTTTCACTGAAATAATTCAAATATTTCTCCTGATTTATCCTCTTTCTTTTCCTTCTGATCGTCTAGTTACAGGCAAGTTATATCTTTTGAAAATTTTCTACCTTTGTTGGACCTTCTGTTCTATTTTATTCATTCTTTTTTCTCTTTGTATTTCAGTCTGGGAAGTTTTTTATTGACAAATCTTCAAGCTCACTGATTCTTTCCTCAGCCATGTCCAGCCTACTGAGGAGACCTTCAAAAGCGCTGTGCATTTCTTTTTCTTTTTTTCTTTTTATGGCTACACCTTTGACATATCGAATTTCCTCAGCTAGGAGTCAAATCATAGCTGCAGTTGCAACCTATGCCACAGCCACAGCAACACTGGATCTGAGCTTCATTTATGTCTTATATTGCCACTTGTGACAACAGCAGACCCTTAACCCACTGATCAAGGCCAGGGATCAAACCTACATCCTCACAGAGACAACACTTTGTCCTTAGCCTACTGAGCCACAACAGGAACCCCAAAATCATTGTGCATTGCTGTTACAATGTTTTCAATTTCTAGAGTTTCCTGTGGCTGCATTCTTCAACTTTCTATCTCTCTGACTATATTTCCCAACTGTATGTCATGTTGTCTATGTTTCCCACTAAAGTCTTTAACATATTAGTCATAGTTTAGATTCCCTGTCTGATAATTCAAAATTTGTGTGATATCTGAATCTAGTTCTAATGCTTATTTTGTCTTTCAGGCTTTGTTTTCCCTATTTTACACTTGCCTGCCTGCCTGCCTGCCTTCCTCCCTCCCTTCCTTCCTTCCTTCCTTCCTTCCTTCCTTCCTTCCCTCTTTCCTTTTGTTGGAGGCAATACATGACATATCAGGTAATAGGAGCTGAGGTTATAGGGTTTTTATGTTAATCTGGCTAGAAATTGGGCTGTGTATAACTGCAGGTTCCAAGGACTTCAGATTCCTCTAGTGTCCTTTTTTTCCCTCTCCTGTTGACTTTAGGTTTCTTTAAGAACTCCTCAGATGGTGTCTGAAGCTTGTGGTCTATTATTTTCTAAAAAAGGAATCAAAGGAAATGGACGAGAATCAAAGGCATAATGACAGCAACCCACTGTTATAATGGCGCACTGTCAGTATAGTGGTAGGTTGTGAGAGAAGAGAAGCATTCTATATTCATAGGACTAAATCTTCTTCTGTGGACCTGTGTCCTGGACTAGTATTCCTGTTTTTTTTTTTGCTTTTTAGGGCCACACCTGCACCTTATGGAAATTACCAGGCTAGAGACTGAATCAGAGCTGCAGCTGGCAGCCACAGCCACAGCCACAGCCACAGCAATGCAGGATCCGAATAGAGCATGAGACCTACACCACAGCTCACAGCAATGAACCTTAACCCTCTGAATGAGCGAGTCCAAGGATTGAACCTGCATCCTCCTGGAAACCAATTCTGTTTGTAACCCGCTGAGCCACAGCAAGAACTCCCTAGGCCTTTCTTATCTTGTCTTGCCTCTTACCTGAGAAGTGTAGAGAGGGGCTCAGGTGGGAGATATGCCATTCCTCAGTTGAGACAAAGTCTTGTCCGCTAAAGAATCTCCTTTGTTATGGAGAATGATCCGGGCATGTTTCATAAGGGTCACTCTTTCTCTCTCTTCCAGAGCTGAGGAAGGGCTCTTTTTTGGCTCTTCATCATGAGAACCTGATGAGATTCCTGGAGGTAAAACCTGTGAAAGTGTGGACGTTAACTCTCAAGCTAGTCCACATGCAGCCTCCAGCAGTTCATCAAAATTTCTAGTTGAGTGTGTTCCTACCAAAATAATAGCTCCATTAACTTCTGTTTGAGTGGAATTGAGCTGATATTAGCTGTGACTCTCTGAATTCACTTTTCTTTCCAGATTTCAGATAACAGCTCATCCTGTAACCTCAGTCTTCTGAAGGGTCCAAGAAAAGTTATGGATTTTTGATTTGTTCAGCTTTTTCTTGTTGTGAGGACAGGAGTGACACCTTTCCACCTCTTTACATGTCAGAGCTGGAATCAGAAGTTTTCCAGACATTTAATTTTAATGCTTATATTTTTCTAAACTTAAGAAAATGCTGAGTGTGACATAACATTTCCACAATAATAATTTATTGCAACTGTGGGTAGAAATATTTTCAACTTACCCTAGAGCCATATCCCAAAATAAGCATAAACACATCATATCAGAATGCACTGTTTTAGGCCAAGAATTATATGCTACCAATGATTTGTTGATGTGATTGCCATATTTAGACTTGCCATCACCACTCAGGTCTGTAGTTTTTCCCTTTCTCTCTCTTCTTTCTTACATACACGATATTAAATATCATTCACTGAGAAAGGTTTTAATGTATATGCTGACAGCTCTTACAATCATGAAATACTTTTATGTGTTTTGTTAAGCTTTTTCCTACTGCAATGTAAGACTTTATAGATATATCCCTTGTTTCATTTTCTGTGAACTTGGAAATTTAACACTCCTTACCTCATTGTAAAACAGACTCTGGAATTTGAGAGTTGAAAGAATTAGAACTTATACTAAGGTGCATAATTTACAGAGGCACCGAAACCCCTCCCCCCAGTAATTGAGGTAAATAATATTTTAATGCAATACTTTTTAAATGTATGAAAAAATCCATGATGGACAAAATATAAGGTTTTTTTCTTTGTTTTTTGTTTTCCTTTAGGTCTGCACCTGCAGCATATGGAGGTTCCCAGCCTAGGGGTCCAGCTGGAGCTGCAGCTTCTGGCCTGCACCATAGCCACAGCATCTCGGGATCCAAGCTGTGTCTGCAGCCTACACCACAGCTCACGGCAATGCCGGATTCTTAACCCACCGAGTGAAAAGAGGGATCGAGCCCGAATCCTCATGGATAATAGTTGGGTTCATTTCCACTGAGCCACAAGGGAAACACCCAAAATATGTTTTAAATAACATCAAGATCAGCAAATCCTTCACACATGGGCCAAGCATGGAACCAACTCTTTACTTACTCTTGGAACATTTGAGACAAAGTATGGTCCTTTTATTTGGGGGGGGGGGGCTACACCCACAGCATATGGAGTTTCCCAGACTAGGGGTTGAATCAGAGCTGTAGCTGCTGGCCTGTACCACAGCCACAGCAACTTCGGATCCAAGCCATGACTGCAACCTACACCAGAGCTCACGGCAATGCCAGATCCTTAACCCACTGGGCGAGGCCAAGGATTGAACCTGCGTCCTCATGGATACTAGTCAGGTTGATTAACCACTGAGCCATGACGGGAAATCCAAAGTATGGTCTCTAATAAGACTTTTTAATCAAGACTCAGGGATTACAGAAAGAAGTTTCAATGCAATAGACAAGCAGTTTTATTTTTATTGTCAATGGATATGGCTGGTCCCAGAGCTCTTCAAGCAAGTATCATCCTGCCCAGGGAAACTTGGCCTAACCTGCATGAGCATAGAGGTACATTACCCTCCACTGAAAGTACCTTAGAACTTGTCTCCTAACACTACTGTCCTATCCTATAAACAGATCTGCACAACAGAACCAGGATCCATCCATCTCCTCCCTAAGTCTTCCTCTAGATTGGTTTAGATCAGTCCTAATCAGTCCTAATTTCCTTTTTTAGAATGAATTTCTTCCTGGGATAACTGATGATAGATAGGAATGTCCCCTTTGTTCAATAAAAGCCTTGCCTGCAGGGCTTTGAATTTGTCCTAGGGCCTCCATAGGAAACTACATCAGAAGACATCAGTATAAGACCTGCGTATTTCTCCAGATATGGATAATTCTGTTTTAATAGTCCCATAAGCAGGAGACCAACAGCATAGTCCAGGCAGAAATCCATCTGAGCTGCCTAGGTCCCTCTTTGTGTGAGATGAAGAGCAGCAGGTTTTGCATAGTTTCCACCACCAGTCTCGGCTCCTATCGCTTATGAACACCTCAAATAACAGAAGCAACAATAAGAATGGAAACAACAGGGAGTTCCCTGGTGGTCTAGTGGTTAGGAATTACCACTTTCATTGCCGCGGCCGGGGTTCAGTCCCTGTTCTGAGAATTGAGATCCCATATTAAGCTGCTGCATGCCAAGGTCAAAACAAACAAACCAAGAAAATGAAGAACAGCAACAACACACACACACATCTCCATGAAAGAGAGTGGTGGATTATAGGCATAGTGCAGATTAAATTCATACAAAGAACTATGATACACTCTACAAATGCCACTCTCCCTTCACTCCTCACTCTCTCTTTTTCTTTCAACTATTTTTACACAGATGTCCCCCGCCCCCCACCTACTTAGGATCTCCTATCCCAGTTTAAGGAATGTTTTTAATAGACACATAGGCAAATAATCTTTTCTGGTGGTCTCCCCAGAACAAGAGACCTCAGGGTATATTCCTCACTTCCTACAAGGTTTCCAAGTTTTGAAAATGTAGAAGCCAAATTTTACTTAGGATATCCTATTACAAGAACTTTGTCCCCTTATTTTGGCAGATCAGAACTAGTCACTAATAAGGACTTCAAGATTTCACTGGTCCTGGGGGTTCCCATCGTGGCGCAGCAGAAACGAATCTGACTAGGAACGATGAGGTTGCAGGTTTGATCCCTGGCCTTGCTCAGTAGGTCAAGGATTCGCGTTGCCGTGAGCTGTGGTGTAGGTCGCAGACGCGGTTCGGATTCCGCATTGCTGTGGCTGTGGTGTAGGCTGGCGGCTACAGCTTAGACCCCTAGCCTGGGAACCTCCATATGCCGCGGGGGCAGCCATAAAAGGACAAAACAAGCAAACAAACAAACAAACAAAACAAAACAAAACAAAAGGATTTCACTGGTCCTAAAAAATGACACCTCTATTGTATGTTTATGAAGTTAAATGCATTTAAATTCTATTCCTTTGTTCCTTCAGTATTTATAGCCTTATTACTCTTTTTCTCTTAATACATCATTTCTTTATCAAATGATGATAGCGTCATATGTTGTTTTTTTCAGTTACTGATTTGGCAAAATAAGAAGTTTAAAACCGGAGTTCTCATCTTGGCTCAGTGGAAACGAATCTGACTAATATTCATGAGGACGCAGGTTCGATCCCTGGCCTCGCTCCATGGATTAAGGATCTGGCATTGCCTTGGGCTGTGGTGTAGGTGGCAGACGTGGCTTAGATCTGGCATTGCTGTGGCTGTGGTGTAGGCCAGCGTCTACAGCTCCAATTAGATCCCCAGCCTGGGAACCTCCATATGCCTTGGGTACGGCCCTAAAAAGCCGAAAAAAAAAAAAAAGCTTAAAACTATGTGTCATCCACTTAGGGCTGTGGGTTTGTGGGTTTGTTGCTGTTGTTTTTTGCTGGGAGCTGAACTGTGTTCCCTTCAAATTCGTATGTTGAAGTCCTAACCCCAGTACTTCAGCCTAAGGTCTTTAAAGAAGGAGTTAAGTTAAAATGAGGTTATTAAGGTGAACTCTAAGGCAATACGACTGATGTCCTTATAAGAAGAGGAGATTTGGGAGTTCCCTTCATGGCTCAGTGGTTAACGAATCCGACTAGGAACCATGAGGTTGCGGGTTCGATCCCTGGCCTTGCTCAGTGGGTTAAGGATCTGGCGTTGCCGTGAGCTGTGGTGTAGGTTGCAGACGTGGCTCGGATCCTGCGTTGCTGTGGCTGTGGCGAAGGCCGGCGGCTACAGCTCCTGTTAGACCCCTAGCCTGGGAACCTCCATATGCCACGGGTGCAGCTCTACATAAAGGCAAAAACACAAAAAAAAAAAAAAAAGAGGAGATTTGGGCATAAACAGACAAAGAGAGAGACTGTGTGAGGACACGTGGAGTAGAGGGCCGTTGAGAGAAGCCCTGAAGGAACCAACTCTCCTGACACCTTGCTCTTGGACTATTAGCTTCCGGAACAGAAAACACATTTCTATTCTTTAAGCCACCTAGTCTGTGGTAACTTGTTAGGGCAGCTCTAGAAAAAACAATATATTCTTGTTTGTATTATTTATGTAATTTTACTCTTTCATGAAATCCCCACGTCTGGGGAATCTCATCTCAATTTAGTTTAGGTTGGTTTTATCTAGCCAAGGGAGAGTAAATGTTTCTTTTGTATCTTTTAGAACAAAGTAGACATTTAATCAATATTTGTTGAAACTTTGGGTTATTAAAAGAAAATTCCCAGAAAGATCACTAGGGAAATTCTAGATTAAGAAAATGCTTCAACACACACCCACCAGACAAACTGGCAACTGTCTTGCTATTGATTCTAACCCAGATTTGAAAAACAAGATTTATTTTGACAGAATTTGCCTCACAAAGACCATTTTCCTTTATAGATTTTTATTGTGTAAATAGGAATCAGTATTTCCTCTCTCTCTTTTTTCTATTCACAATTTTACCCTTGCCGTTATTATTATTAATTCTTACTATTATTATTATCATTATTATTTTTATGGCCATATCGGCAGCATATGGAAGTTCCTGGGCTAGGGGTCAAATCAGAGGTGCAGCTGAGACCTATGTCACAGCCACAGCAACACGGGATCCAGACAGCATCTGCAAACTATGCCACAGCTTGTGGCATACCAGAGTCTTAACCCACTGAGCAAAGTCATGGATCAAACCCACATTCTCATGGACACTGTGTTGGGTTCTTAATCCTCTGAGCCACAACAGGAACCCCTACCCTCATCACTATTACCATCTCTTTGCCTCCTCTGTGGAATAAAGTTACTTCCCAGATACTTTCTAGGGACCAATTGTGTCTTCCTAGCCATTTAGTCAAGGAATCGCACTCGAGGCCCCATTTGTGATCGAGTCCTGCTCAAGGCCATGGAAACCCAGGTACTCTGTGCCTTTAAGACCCACTTCACTGTTTCAGAGCCTGTTTCTGAAACACTTGATAGGACTGATTTTTTTTTCACATTTTTCCATCTCAGGCCTGAGACACCTTGGCCATAAAACCCAGTCTGTGGCCTCTTTCTGGGCACAGGGACCCTTACCAATGGAGAGTCCTTCAGCCTCCAGAGCTCTTGATGGCCATGAAGACTGCACAGTTGTTTTTGTTTTGTTTTGTTTTGTTTTTGTCTTTTTGCTGTATCTGGGGCCCCACCCGCGACATATGGATGTTCCCAGGCTAGGGGTCTAACAGGAGCTGTAGCCGCCGGCCTTCGCCACAGCCACAGCAATGTGGGATCCGAGCCGTGTCTGCAACCTACACCACAGCTCACGGCAACGCCGGATCCTTAACCCACTGAGCAAGGCCAGGGATCGAACCCGCAACCTCATGGTTCTTAGTCGGATTTGTTAACCACTGAGCCACGACGGGAACTCCAAGACTGCACAGCTCTGACCTTCTCCAGGAGAATTCCGAACACACATCCTCCATGCCCACATTATCACTGGTTCGCAGGTTTAAAACAGAAACAGCAATTCTTATTGCTCAATTACAGCTTCAATACAAATGACATCTTAACGGTCCCCCTTGCATTTCCTCCGACTTCACAAAAACCTATTCTTCACTGTGGACATCTTGCTGTGGAAAGCTGAATTTTAAACAGGTTTGCTTTCCAACTCTTAAAGCAGAAGAAAAACAAAAATAGTTCCCCTGTGACTCTGCGGTAATAAACCTGACTAGTCTCTGTGAGGACATGGGTTTGATCCCAGGCCTCACTCAGTGGGTTAAGGATCTGGCGTTGCTGCGAGCTGAGGTGTAGGTCTCAGACGTGGCTCAGATCCTGCGTTGCTGTGGCTGTGGCGAAGGCCGGCAGCCGCAGCTCTGATTTGACCCCTAGCCTGGGAACTTCCATATGGCGAGGGTGTAGCCCTAAAAAAGACAGCAGCAACAACAACAAAACACACACACACACACAAAAAGCACCCAAACCAAGGGTAGTCCATCTATGCAACAAGTTAAAACACAGCTTATGATTATCTTAATGGGAAAAATCGTCACCATTCCCATCAAAGGTGACAACAAGAACTGGTCAAAAATGAGAGTCTCCTTGAAAGTCATGGTCCCGGGGAGGCAGGTTTCATAACAGAAAACATTTGTGTAACCTCCGCTCGAGGGCTCACCACTGGTGAATATCACCACGTACTCTGTGGCAAGTGCGAATAAATATGTCTGTTTGCCTCCCTGCACAGCTGAGTAATATCAGAAAACGGATCCGTTTTCCCAATCCAGAAAAAGACCCAGTAAATGCTTAGGGATGAAGTGTTTTAGTTACATAAGTTCCTTGACCTCGCCATTTAAACAACACTACGAGACAGAGGTGTCCCCAAACAGCTGCTGAAACTCAGGGACATGTTATTTACTTTGGAGCCTAAAGTGCTCAGGCAGACATTTTAATTTCGGCTTCTGTTAATTTTCAGACACACTGAGTCATCACCACTTCTCTTAATAAACAATGTTGTCCTTGCTTTGGACCTCCTCTGTTAGCTATCCTCTGATTTCCTGCGGGGACAGAGATAGTACACCTGTCCATTGCTAGAAATTTGGTCTTCGGGAATCTATGTACTGCTTTCTCAAGAGCCTGGAAGCCAGACTAAAGGCTGTAATTGGCTCCCTCAATACCTCACGGAGGTTTAGATCGTGAGAGGATTTACCTGCTGTGGCTTTGCAAAGAGCAGCGTTTCAGCAGCTTCCAAACTCATTATAGATTTGTTTGTTTTCTTTTTTTTTACTGATTCATATGAGAGCAGATAAATGCATTCACTTTGCTACTAATTCCAAGAACTGAATTCTGATGTTTTGCCTCTTTCCCCATTCCCATTTTAGCAGCATCCCCCCAATGCATGCTTCTTCTTGATTCAGCCATGTTACTAGCTTTGTATCTTCCTCTTGCTGCTGCTTTAATGCCAAAATGTTTGAGCTACCTTTGCCATAGTGACATCAACTGGAAAAAGCTGGAACTGGAAACTCTAAGCCCCACAAAAACCCCCAAAGGCATCATTTTCTACATTACTGGCCTTCATATTTTTAACAAAGCATAGATTTCTAAATAAATTCATCACTCAACTTAATAGCCAAGTAATACTTATCACTTTCGGATAAGTTTTATCGGAACAGCCATTCATTTATTAACCAAATATGTCTTCTGAAATCAGATTCCATGTAAGGCATCTACAATGCAAGAGAACTACAAATACACATGATTTTTGGGTATGCTGCCTCCTGCGAATTTACAGTGCAACTAAATAATACCCATTAATAATACCATTGAACAAAACCGATAAGATATAGGCTGTGTCAGCTGCCATAAAAGAATGCTTCAAGAATTTAGAGAAAGGAAATCGGTTAGCATCTTAGTTGGGATTTGAAGAATGACTCAGTGTTTTTTTTTTTAAATAATGCAAATAATCAATACTATAATATTTTGTCTTCCTATGTGAAATATGAAGCTTTGTTCTAGGACTAGGCTTGTTTTTTAAGCATTGTTAAGTGGGACCAAGGCAGCCTTTAGTCACTAGTCTTCTGAATACTCTGCTCAATATCTCATGTATTATAGGATTATCCTCTTTGGCAGGTGAAAATACAATTCCCAGCCCTGAGGGAGCTTTGACCATTGTCCCCTGTGCTCCTGTCAGGTGGGTATTTCTTCAGCCTTGGCTAGTGTTCTCATTTATCTGTACTGATCAGTGCAGTATGTGTAAAATTAGTGACGTAAGTTTTCATCTTAAGAAGCCAGAAAAATATGATTATATTAAGCCTAAACAAGGGGTTCCTTTGTGGCATAATGGGTTAAGGATCTGTCATTGTCTACGGCTCGGCTTTGATCCCTGGCCCAGGAACTTCCATATGCTGCAGGCATGGCTAAAAAAAATTAAAAAATAAAAAAAAAAATAAATATAAATTGAAAAAAAAAACAAAAACAAGTCCCATTGTGGCTCTGCTGATTAAGAACCCAACTAGTATCCATGAGGACTCGGGTTCAATCCTTGACCTCACTCACTGGATTAAGGATATGGCATTGCCATGAACTGTGGTGTAGGTCACAGATGTGGCTCAGATCCCATGTTGCTGTGGCTATGGTGGAGGCGGGCAGCTGCAGCTCCAATTTGACCCCTAGCCTGGGAACTTCCATATGCTGCAAGCATGGCCCTAAAAAGGAAAGGAAAGGAAAGGAAAGTAAACATAAAGGAAAGCAATAAGATAAGAGCATAAACTGGTAAAATGGAAAACAAATAGTAGAAAAAATAAACCAAGTCAAAAATTTATTCTTTGAAAAGGTTAATAAAATCGATAGATTCCTAGCAAGACCAATCAAAAAAGAAGAACCCACGTTATCAATTCAAAATTGAAAGCAAAATTGAAAGAAAGTTGTTGCTATAGGTTCTATGGATATTCAAAAGATAATAGCAACTTCATGACAACAAATACGGCAATTTAGATGAAATAAATTTCTTGGGAAAAACAGCTTTTACAAACTGACTTAAAATGATATAAAAACCTTAATTTTCCTGTATCTATTTAAGAAAGTTGAATTTGTTATTCAACTTATTTAAAAAAATAAAGTGGGGGGGTCTTCCTACAAAGAAAACTCCAGACTTAAATGATTTCAGTAGTGAATTCTACCAAATATTTAAGCAAGAAATAATGTCAATATCATCCAGAAATTTTGTGGGGTCAGCATAAACCCAATATCAAAGCCTGACAAGAAAAAAAAAACAAACACCAGACCAATATCCCTATGAATATAGGAATAATAATAATAAAAAAAAAACTCAACAAAACACTAGTAAAAACCAAAGGCAGCAATATATTAAAGTAATAATAATTCAGAATGAAGTAGGGCTAGTTCCAGGAAAGCAAGTTTGGTTTAACATTTAAAATTATTTAATAGACATTGTTATATTAAAAGAGGCATTTCCAGAAATCCTTATGAGTTCTCTAAGTCTGGCCAATTAATTGGTAGTAACAGAGATGGAGAAGCGGAAATAGGTTTATGATTTTTATTGGTGCTAGAATATTTCCTAATAGATTGGCTGTAAGCATGCAGAAAACGGAGGAATCAAGAAAAATTTTAAGTTTTTCCTTTTGAGCAATCGGGTAACTGGGGAGTTATTTACTGAGAAGGGAAAATTAGAAAGAGCAAAAGTGGGTTGGAAAATGATAAGTGCCATCTTCTACATAGGTAGGTTGAAATGTCCTATTACACATCCTTGCATTCTCAGATTCTGGGCAAGTTCAAGGCTAGAGATTAAGATTTACGATCACATAGATGGTTGGTAAAGTTGGAGTCACCTGACGTAGGCTTTGAAGGAAGAAAGCGGGCCCAAAACTGAGCCAGAAAATAGGTGCCCTTGCGATGGGAACATCAGTGTGTAATTTCAAGGAACTGTGTTCAAGAAGGGCAGGATACTTGATTCAAGACAATAAACGAAAGGGGTTCCCGTCGTGACTCAGTGGTTAACGAATCCAACTAAGAACCATGAGGTTGCGGGTTCGATCCCTGGCCTTGCTCAGTGGGTTAAGGATCTGGCGTTGCCGTTGAGCTGTGGTGTAGGTGGCAGACGCAGCTCGGATCCTGTGTTGCTGTGGCTGTGGCGAAGGCCAGCAGCTACAGACCCTGTTAGATCCCTAGCCTGGGAACCTCCATATGCCGCAGGTACAGCCCTAGATAAAGCAAAAGGACAAAAAAAAAAGACAATAAATGATGATAAGATTTTTGACAGGCGGGGGGGGGGGCGGATAAAGAGAAGCATTTCAGTCAGAGGGAACAGGGCAAAATAAATTTCCTGTACACTTTCCGCCACAAAAGAGACGCTAAGCTGATCTTCTAGCTATCAGCTTTTGAGAAATGAAGAAAATATAGATTTACTTCAGGAGACCAGTATCTTGTGTCCGGAGCAAAGATTTTCAAAGCACAGCAAGTCCCTCAGATTTCTAAGGCACTGTTCAGTAAGCTGAGATCATCATTGACTTTCAGAAGGAAATTGCATCCAGCTTCCACGAGGTTTCATTTACTCTCAGGTCCTATAGGCTGACACAAGTTCAACTATTTCTCGTCCGAGAAAGAGGACTTGGGCTCATCCTGTTTCAAAGATACTGTCAGTATCTTGAAAACCATGAGTTCCCGTCATGGCTCAGTGGTTAACGAATCTGACTAGAAACCATGAGGTTGTGGGTTTGATCCCTGGCCTTGCTCAGTGGGTTAAGGATCCAGCGTTGCTGTGAGCTGTGGTGTAGGTTGCAGATGCGGCTCGGATCCCATGTTGCTGTGGCTGTAGTGAAGGCCGGCAGCTACAGCTCCTGTTAGACCCCTAGCATGGAAACCTCCATATGCCACAGATGAGACCCAAATAAGGAAAAAAAAGAAACAGCAACAACAACAAAAAAAAAACAAATAGCCGCAATAACTTCTTCACAGACAAAGTGAAAATGTGGAAAACAACCTTACTTTGATTTATCTTTGCAAAGATATGTGGCATTATTACTCAACAAGGATGAAATAATCTAATTTTCTTCACAAGAAATAAATACGAGGAAGATTTTTGTTTTTTTCCCCAGCAGGACCAAAATTTATCAAATACATGCTGTGGAATAATATTTGAGCCCTAACTCCAACCAGGTGAATTATTTCACCTCTGCAAGCTTTCTGACTTCCTGTTTGCTAAATTCTTCCGAAGTTTACTGCTCTTAAATAGTTTATTGCTTTGCTTCAGGACTAAGAATTTGACTGGGACTTGTCATGAGAATTCTGCTTGGAAGTGGCTGAAAAGAGCTTACAGAATAAGAAAAGTTAGTATGAATTCTGAATCCTTGAATAATATCTTAACTGAAGAGTAAGCCTGCTGTTTCTGGAACTCTGTGCCAAAAATCTTGATGTAAAAAGTAAAATGCCACAGGTCATCTAATGCCCTTGATTTTTTCGAACTTAAGTCATCGAAATCAATCAACATGTTTTCTTAAGGAGATTTAGAATCAATCAATGCAACAACTTAAAGTCTTTATTTAGGAGAAAATACTGAATGCAAAATAGTTTCTACAAGGTTACTTCTCAGAGTGATTTTTAAAAGTCATGTAAAATCAAATATATTACGGAAAAGAATTAAGCACTGAAGTGGCGATAGATAGGCTGTTTGCCCTGGTTTCTCCTATTTACCCAAATAGGAGCATGAAAGTTAGCACCAAGCTTCTAAAAGAAAAAAAAAAAGATTTCCGCACAATTTTTTTTTCATGTCAGGAAGATAAAATATTTCAAGGTAAATACATTTTTAGAATCAACGAATGAACATAATAAGGAGTTCTCTTTGTAGCTCAGCAGTTAATGAAGCCAATTAGGATCCATGAGTATGTGTGTTCAATCCCTGGCCTCGCTCAGTGGGTTAAGGATCTGGCCTTGCTGTGAGCTGTGGTGTAGGTCACAGAGGTGGCTTGGATCCCGAGTTGCTGTGGCTGTGGTATAGGCCAGCGGCTGAGGCTCTGATTTAACCCCTAGGGTGGGAAATTCCATATGCCTTGGGTGTGGTCCTAAAAAGAAAAAAAAAAGGAGGGGACATAATAACCTACCAAATGGATAAATATGCAATCAATAAGATATTTCTGATATTGTTGATTTCTTTTTTAATCTATTTCCCTATGCAATATTGATGCTATTGGTAATGTATTTCATCAGACCCAGATTTCAGTTTTATCCTAAATAACCACAGGAAAAAAAAGCAGGTTTTTTTTCACTTATTTCAATACTTATTCCTCATCTACAGAATGAGCGATATAAGGTGACATTCACCATGAATGCAAATCAAAACCACCTCGCACCTGTCAGAATGGCTATTATCAAAAAGACAACAAATAGGAGTTCCCATGTGGCTCAGTGGAAATGAATTCAACTAGGATCCATGAGGTTGCAGGTTCGATCCCTGAACTCACTCAGCAGGTCAAGGATCTGGCGTTGCTGTGAGCTGTGGCGTAAGCCGGCTACAGCTCTGATTAAAACCCCTAGCCTGGGAAACTCCATATGCTGCAGGCAAGTGCAGCCCTAAAAAAAAAAAAAAAAAGACAACAAATAACAAGTGTTGGTGAGGATATGTAGAAAGGGGACATGTCAATTGCTGCAGCCACAATGGAAAATAGCACGAATTTTGGAAAATGTTCCCAAAATTAAAGATAGAACTATCATACAGTCCAGCAAGTCCATTTCTGGGTATTTTTCTGAAGAAAGACAAACACCAATTCTAAAAGATATCTGTAATCCGATGTTAGTTGAAGCATTAGTTACAACAGCCAAGATATGGAAGCAACCCAAGTGCTCATCAATAGATGAATGGATAAAGAAGAGGTGGTACATATATACAATGGAATATTACTCAGCCATAACAAATAATGAAATCTTGTGATTTGCAACATCGTGGGTGGATATTGTGCTCAGTGATATTGTGCTCAGTGATCAGAATTAGCCATTATTCATTAGTCATTCATTCAGCCATTCAACCATATTTTGTTATTTTTTTACAATATCCTCTCATTTTACAACACTGTATCATTAAATGAGATAAGCATGAATTTCAACACTAGAGAATGGGGTCTTTTGGAGGGTAGATTTTCTTTTCCAGGCCAAAACGCTTCTTAGTGTTGTTTAATTGTAAGATGCTTTCAGGAACATGTCATTTAATCCTCTCCATACACCTGTAGGCAAATGTATCATCTATCCTAGCTGAGACAGGGGCACATGGAGGAGCAGAGGGGCTAAATGACTTGCCCTCTAGTTCACATCTAGCCAGTGGCAAAGCTGAGACTAGAACCTAATCCTTCGGGCTCTTTCCTTAACACACTGCCTTATGTATCCTGTATGGTTAGGTACTCTGTATTTGTTGAATCAATTAATAAATTTCAGATCAACAGGGTAGATTTTCACACTTAAGTAATTTTCTTTCTTTCCTTTTTTTTAGGGCCGCACCTGCAGCATATGGAGTTTCCTAGGCCTGGAGTCAAATTGGAGCTGCGACCTACCCCACAGCTCACGGCAACGTTGGATCCTTAATCCACTGAGTGAGCCCACGGATCAAACCTGCATCCTCATGGTTGCTAGTCAGATTTGTTTCCACTGAGCCACGACAGGAACTCCTTAAATAATTTTCTTTAAAATAAAATGTCCTCTCCATCTTATAATGGAGTTACTAGGTGGTGACAAGAATGTGTTTAACTTTCCCAAAATAGTGTGTAACTTCCTACCCATTACACCACTCTCCATTTCCTCTTCCCCCCATTAATTTACTTTTTACAAAAGTTTCAAGTTTGTGATGAATTAGAAAAGTCATTATCACATAACATTTTAAAAGCAGGGTTCTAAATCAGTTTGCTAGTGTAAAAAGACTTTTAAGCATGTACTTAGTAGCTTGCAAATTAAGCTTTAAAGTTGTACACAAAAACATCAGTGTCTTTGAGAGAACAAATATACCTAATTTCCTAACTGATGATTTTCATTACTTCAAACTAGGTAAAATTAGATTGTGTGAAAAGCATTTCACTCAAACCATTTCTTTTTAAAGCATATCAGTCAAAATTTGATCATTGCTTGACTGTAAACAAAACTGTAAGTCAGGTTTTTCTCCTGTACACCGCCCCCTCCCCCCTTTTTGCTCAGACCCACAGCACACGGGAGTTCCCTGGCCAGGGATCAAATACAAACCATAGCTGCAACCTACACAACTGCAGCAAAGCTGGATCTTTAACCCACTGCACCACAGCTGGAACTCCTCTCCTGTCCCCTTTGATTCCTCTAAACTCACAACCTGGCAGCAGCATCCTGTTCTCACTCAGCCAACATGAACAGGTAATTTTTCATAATTAGAAAAAACAAAAGGCTTTACTAAGAATTTTTTTTTTTGTCTTTTTGCCTTATCCCTAGGGCCGCACCTACAGCCTATGGAGGTTCCCAGGCTAGGGGTCTAACAGGAGCTGTAGCTGCTGGCCTATGCCACAGCCACAGCCACGTGGGATCCAAGCCGCATCTGCAACTTACACCACAGCTCATGGCAATGCCGGATCCTTAACCCACTGAGCAAGGCCATGTATCGAACCTGCAACCTCATGGTTCCTAGTCGGATTCGTTAATCACTGAGCCACAATGGGAACTCCAAGAATTTCTGTTTTAACAATCACCAACTTGTCTTTTGACGAGTACTCAAGTGTTACCATTTTTCCTGTTGCTATTCTGAAATAGTTGTTTTGTGGATGGGATATCCTTTATTTTCTTAAAAAAAAAAAAAACCAAACTCTCCAACATGTAATTTTAGTTCAGTGGAATCTGTTCTTTCCAAATTCATAGTTTTTAAGTAAACTGCATAGGAATCACATGTATAATACATCAGATGTGGGTTGTCATATTTTTACCTAAACTAACATCCCAGGAATTTGAGACTATCTGTATTTTGGGAAAAAAACTTCTAAAATACACAGGAATATACTGTATAATAGTTTTATTTTTCTCATTTTACTATTTTTACATTTTATGCACAAATATTTTTATCTGAGTAAAAATAGAAAATAACTGTTTTATGTAAAATTACAAAAAATAAAAAACACAAAGAAATACATAATTGTTATTATGACAGTATAAGTGTCTTTATTTAAAGAGTAAAAATGTATGCAAAAATCCTCCTCCCTCTTACAAAAGACTGAGAATTTTTTTTTTCTGGCAGCAAGTGAAATATCACTGAAATATCAATATTTTTATACCCTACAGATATGAAGACATTAAGTTAGTCACAAGCTGTTTTCAAATTATGAGTTTTAAAACACTTTTGTGCTATTTAAAGATACACTAGTTTATTTAAAAGGCAGTAGCATAAAATGATGAATATGAAAAACAGTACACCTCACCAAAAATATTTGGAGGCACAACCCTTTAAAGAAATATTATACTTCCATTTCATTATTAATCAGGGGATAAAAACAACTAAGCAATTTTTTTCTAATTAACTGACAGGGATTGACACAAAAATGAATGCGATGACTCGATTCATTTGATAATCAACTGCATAGCAATTTTGCCTATTTTGATTTTCTGATGCCAACACAAATTTCCAAACTTATGGCTAGCAAGATACATATGAAAGCTGGCTCACTGAGAATTTTGTGTGGAAAAGTTCTAAACCAAAAATGAGCATTTCATTATTTCTGTATTTATATAGTATAGGAGAGGACCCATCGTTTTATTTTTCTTCCTTTGACTATATTGTAAATTTGCCTACGAAAGATTCATTCATAAAAACAGAGCAAAGAAAGAATAGCATGAATTTTTACTTTCTTTCACAGGTTATTTTTCAATAAAGGAAAAGACTATTAGGCTTTCTGATAACTGAAATCTCAATAAGGAAAATGGAAATAGTTTATTTATAAGTTTAGACCAAGTAATGAAAGTTTCTAGAATCAATTGGGGAAACTGGTCTTATTACTTTACCTGTGTTATGATGCATAAAATGACAGTGAGAGACAAAGACGAAAAAAGAAAGAGCAACTGATAATGTATGAGAACTGTCCCTGTTCAAACGATATTGAGGAATAAAATAAAAATCGCCATAGAAGAAAATGGATAGAATGCATTTTGTTTTGTTGTGTTTTAAAGCATCTGAGGAATGCTTAAAGGAAAAAAGAGGTAATAGTTTGACTTTAGGGATCTAGAAAAAATATGCGTGTCCTTGTGTCTTAAAAATGTATACACACATGCAGTTGAGACAAAGAAGTCTATCAGCCTGGCTGAAACATAATGTCTCTCCCCACAGCATTTTAAATGAAAAAGTAATTTTAAGCTCTTGATAATATACCAGAAGAGCAGGCATTATTAAGACTGTAAGTGACTTGTCAACTTCCTAGGCCGTATTAGCTATTTGTTATGTGAAACTAGAGCTTCTATATTTTATTTCAAATTGCTATTCTACTCAGATATTCTTGCAATCACTCATCCAAATTAAATTAATAATTTGTCAGTCTATTCTGAATGTGTTCATAAAAAGGTAAAAATGGAAACTACAAATTTTATTCTTTTTTGGGTTCTACTGCAGGGTCTTTGACTTAATACAATAATATAAATGAGTTAACATTACACGTTGCAGTCCCACAGCATAACACTTAATATTGTGATGTGAGGTTACTAGAAAAGGAGGTCATAGATTCCTTCCTCTTTCCCTTGTTCCTAAGATCTCTGCATCCTTCGGTTCTTTCCAAGCCACTATTTGGCATTAGTGGCAACAACTGCTGGCAATGCCACCCTGTATTGGCATGGCCCTTTCCTCCTAGTTAGTCAGTAGCATTAAGTGAGCTCTTATAAAGCTGTTTAGGGTGACGGATTTAAAGGCGATGATGAGGGAGAAGATACATAACGTAATATCTGAGAATCAATCTTATGCTGTAAGAGGATCAAAGGCTATTTGCCAGTATCTTATCATGATTCATGCATAATACCTTAAAACACAAACTAAAAGAAAAAAAGAAGGAAACCAAGCAAAGCAAACAAGCAAAACAGAAAGACATTTCTAGCCATTTCTGTTTAGTGTTGGCTTGTGGTAAGTAAAGAGTTTCATCTATTTAAGAATTATTTAATTTTTAATGTTTTCATATGAGTTATCTTTTGAAATATCTTTCCTTTTGAATATCATTACGTCTTCATTTCTATGTGTGTACAGGTATATATGTATATATGTAAATACATATATGTATATGCACACATACAGATATATATGATGGTCAACTGCACATGTACATAAGATATCTGTATACCCACACACATATATAATACTCAAAGGAAAAAAATTAAATAAATGGAAAATTTTAAGAGAAGACTGTCTATACTGAAGGTCAAAATTTCCTCTTAAAAAAATCTTCAAGTAATCTCCTAATGCCATAAAAACTAAAGTACTGCTGACTGACTTAAAGTCTTCACTTCAACAGAAACACAGAGGACTATGTAAACTTGTAAACTGCTTTGTGTAATAAACCAGCACTATAGGGTAATTTAAAAAAAAAAAAAAAAAGAAGCCATACCAAATCAAACTAAACCAAACTTTTATTTTCTGGTTGAGGTATATTTTTTCAGATTTTTAAATCTCTGATAGGAAAAACAGAGATCATTTGAGAATTTTTGTAGTAGTTGGTTTATTAGAATTTAATGCCTCTCTTATAATAATTTAAATTCTTGGCCTGACATTATGAATAATCTATACAGTAAATCCTTAAAATTGGCTTGAGTAAAGCCAGATTTAAACCTGGATCTCCTTTTTCAGCACTGCTCTCCTGCCAGTCCTTTATCATCCTTTGCTTGCAAATATATAAATTACTCTAATAACGTGATACTCTTAGTTTAGTAATATTATAATTTTATTTGATATGACTATTTTAGCTCTGCTTGATTAGATGAAACAGGCATACATGCTTTAGCTGTGAAAAATTCCATTTTCTGGTTCTATGTAAAGCAACATCTAAAGCAGCAGAGAGGGGAAACAGCTATATGTTCAAAAATAGTTAAGCCAGACTGTTTCCTGGAGATACTTCATTTATTTTTCAACCTCAGATGCTACCGGCTATTTTTGGTAGGGCTAGACATTAATACTGACCAGTTTAGCTTTCCTGACTGTTAACAAACTATCCCACAATGAATCTGTCGAAAGACATTGTGGTGACCCTTTAACATACACATTTTCTAAAATATATGCTCAAAGTAAAAAGATCCAAATTCACAAGAGTATGAAATATTTATAAAAAAATCATGCATCAGATTGTACAGTCTAGAAATAAAAGATTCAAATTCAGTAATAAAGGTAAGAGCAATACTTGCTCTAACATTTAAGAAAGACCTCGGACTCCCAGAAGGTCCTGGGCTCAATTATCCTTTTCTGTTTGCAGAGATGCAGCAGCAAGGGCTACTGCTGTGACTGGCTGGGCAATTCCATGGAGCTGCATCTTTGCAAGCTTCTTCTGTTCGCATTCTGTGACCAAACGGTTCAACTCTGCTGCACTGTATCCAATAAGAGTCTTCAAGTCACAGACAAACTTGTATACAAATCTCTTGCCTTGAACTTTACAAATCATGTCCCCATCATAATAATACCTTTAAAAAGAGAAAAACACATTAGGACTACATATAAAAACATAAAAATTTGGACTTCTTAACAATATATCAGACTATTCCATTAAGCTGAAGCCTACTATTGTTAACCCAGTAACAATTCACATCAAAGGTTTATAGAAATCCTTAATATTATCCAAGGAAATTTCAAAATATCATTAACTGAAATTTTGAAGCTAAGTACTCTAAAATTTTATGTATCAAATTCAAAGATTATTTTCATCCATTATGATGAAACGCTGACTTAAAAATAAACATTTTTAAGCAAAACAAAAAACCTTGGGAGCAGTAACTGAATCTAAGCACAAGGGCTTTGAATCAGAATCAGATTCAAAACCTAACATTATCAGGAGCTGGTGCTGTGGCGCAGTGGGTTAATGATCCAGTCTGTCTCTGCGGAAGATCCCCAGCCTAGCACAGTGGGTTAAGGATCCAGCATTGCTGCAGCTCCAGCACAGATTCGATCCCTGCATGGGAGCTTCCACATGCTGTGGGTGCAGCTGAAAAAGAAGAACAAAGCCAAAAAACCCCCAAACCTAACATCTAAATTTTTTAACCCTTTGTGATCACAGGAAAGCCACCAAATTTTCTTTATGCTTTTATTCCTCGTTTATAAACTGAGGTTAAAAACAGTACTAACCCTCAGAATTGTTAAAGATTAAAAGGATTATTTTATAAAGTGCTTATTAGTACACAATGACTGGCACATATAGCCCTCTATAAAATAGCAGCCAAGTGGATAACTAAAAATCCAATACGAAGATTTAATACACAGTCTTTGGATTATTGGAATGTCTACTTTTTTTCCTGTCTTGTATAAAATACTTTATTACGTAGCTATACCTTCATTTTAATATGTAAAGAATTTCTTTTTGAGAAATTCTTCAAACCAATAGGGAGCCTCAAAAGTATAAGCAAAAGGGCTTAAAAGGAAAAAAAAGAGGGGAGGGGGAGAAGGTACAGAAAAACAGGAAAGGGACCATCATAAAGAAACAACGTTTCTAGGAGTGGCTCAATGGTTAACAAACCCCACTACTATCCATGAGGAAACAGGTTCGATCCCTGGCCTTTCTCAAGGGGTTAAGGATCCGGTGTTGCCATGAGCTGTGATGTAGGTCACAGACACAGCTTGGATCCCGAGTTGCTGTGGTTGTGGCGTGGCGTAGGCCAGGGGTTATATAAGACCAAGAAGCAACATTTCTAAACCTACACTGGTACATCTGGGGAAATCACTCAAGAAGTCTGGTTTACTGCTTCTTTCTGTGGAGACAGAAACAGATTTGGCTTTATACTAACTTTGGAAACACACTTTATTTACCCTTATGCACTGCCAATTCCAACAGTAAGAAAGTCAAGACTTCTCTGGGTTGGCAGATTTTCAAGCTGCACAGCCCATTTACACACAATCTGAGGAGGAGCTGTTACAAAAGAAAGAACTTTTTGCAGACGTATCAGTGGTATAAATTACTACACTTAACAGGATTTTATTATAAAACTCACTCAGTTTTAAGCAAAAGTCCATTAATGAAAAGATTAAATGCAGAAAATGTCATCTTTCCCTAATTCTGGAATAGCTAAAGTAAAAGTTATTACACGTTCACTTTCCTGGTATGGGATACACACATTGGGCAGAGTCTTGTGTTAAAATAGAATTTACATCTCAGCCCACAAAACCACCAACTGGTTGTCATCCAAATGCTGCAGACATTTAAATTTCTTAAAATTTCTTAAAATTTCTACATAATATGTAAGGCTATAACAAACAGACACTTGGGACAAAAGGGAAAATAAAGGAAAGTGGTTTTATATTTCTAGGAGGAAAATGAAGTTGGTATAATCATACGTTTCTTGCTAAGAGGTTATAAAATACTACATATATAAAGGTATTTTTCTGGTACACGTTTTATTTTTATTTAAAAAATATTTTATTTACACCTTTATAATTATTTTTATTAATTTTTATTATAGTTGATTTAGTGTTGTGCCAATTGCTATTGCACAGTATAGTGACCCAGTCATACATATATATATTCTTTTTCTCATATCATCAGGATTGAGAAGATTTGGTACACATACACAATGGGATACCACTCAGCCATAAAAAAGAATAAAAAATGCCACTTGCACCAACATGGATGCAACCAGACTCCCACATTATGCGAAGTAAGCCAGAAAGAAAAAGGAAAGTATCATATCATATCACTTATATGTGGAATTCAAAGCATGGCAAAAAAGAACCTATTTATAAAACAGAAACATAGAGAAAATTTATAAAATTACAGCTGATTTACAATGTTGTACCAATTTCTGCTGTACAACAAAGTGGCCCAGATATATGTATACATCTTCTTTTTCTCGTATTATCTTCCATCATGTTCTATCCCAGGAGACTGGATATAGTTCACTGTACTATAGAGCACCTCATTGCTTATCCTTTCTAAATGCACATATATAAGTTTTCATTTTAATTAGCAATTTACTAAATACTTCCTTCAATCTAGCAAAAGATGCATCATACAACCACATATAACAGCCCTTACTGCATTTGTTCCCTCCCTACAATGAAGAAAGCAGAAAGGTACACAATACCTGTATTTTCATGGATATGATTTCTTTTCTCCTCCACTTTAAAAAAAAATTGTAATTTTAAAATGTTTTAAATTATGTAATATATTGCACAAGCAGAAAAGACACAAAAGTGGAGTTCCCGTCATGGCACCGTGGAAATGAATCTGACTAGGAACCACGAGGTTGTGGGTTTGACCCCTAGCCTCGCTCAGTGGGTTATGGATTCGGCGTTGCAGTAAGTTGTAGTATAGGTCGCAGATGTGGCTTGGATCTGGCGTTGCTGTGGCTGTGATGTTGGCTGGAGGCTACAGCTTCGATTAGACCCCTAGCCTGGGAACCTCCATATGCTTCAGGTGTGGCCATAAAAAGACAAAAAGACAAAAAAAAAAAAGAAAAGACACAAAAGTGAAGACTGACATGTTAACTATGACTCAGGTCAGGAAATAGAACACTGCCAGCCCCCAAGAACCCCCTATGGTCCTTCCAAACATCACCTTCCCTTGCTCTAAAAGGTTAATACGATCCTGTTTCATGATAATAATTCCATTACTTCATTTTATATTCTTATCACCCAAACATACATCCATTAACACTGTAATTTAGTTTTGTCGGTTTTTTTTTGAACTCTACTATATAAATGTAGTATACCCTCTTTGGGGTCTGGATTTTTTCAGTGAACATTATGTTGTGAGGTTCACCCATATTAGTGCATTTTCATGGATACACAGTATTCTCTTACGTATCAGTTTATTTATTCATTCTACTGTGGATAAATATTTGGGTGGTTTCTGGTTAGGGAGATGTTATAAATAATGCTGTTATAAGCATGCACGTGGACATACACATACATTTTTGTCTGGTAAATACTCAGAAGAGTAACTGCTGGGTTACTAGTCAGTTTAAATTCCTACTAAAGTTGCAGAAGCATTCCCACTGCTCTGTATGCTCACTAACACTTGGTATTGGCAATTACTTTAATTTTAGCCATCCTGGGATGTGCACTGTGCCATTCCATTGTAGTTTTAAAATGCATTTCCCTGATTACTAATGAAGCTGTACACTCTGCATATATTCACTGGCCATTTGTATCATCTCTAAAGTGTCTACTTAAGTCTCTTGCCCATTTTTCCTAAATTTCCTATAGATTTGTAAGAATTCTTTAGATATTATAATTAAGAGTCTCAGATTTAAGTGTGGCTTGACTTTCACTCTCTTAATGATAGCTTCTGATAACCACAAGTTCTTAATTTAAATGTAGTCCAACGTATTGGTCTTTTCCATGAGGTTAGTGCTTTTGGTTCTGTTTAACGTCTTTCTCATCTACCAAAGTGATGGAGGTATTTCTAGATGCTTCCATATTTTCCTTTTCACAGTTAGAGATACAAGCTACACAGAACTGATTTTTAGTATGCAATGGGAAGGAATCAATAAGGATAGTCAATTATTCCAGCACTACTGACTGAAAAGTAGGTCTTTTCCTCATGTCTTTTCCCCCGCTATCTTTATTATTATTTCATTATTTTTTTTTTGCTTTTTAGGGCTGCACCCATGGTATATGGAGGTTTCCAGGCTAAAGGTCTAATCGGAGCTACAGATGCCGGCCTATACCACAGCCATAGCAACACAAGATCTGAGCTGTGTCTGCGACCTGCACCACAGTTCACCGCAGTACCAGAGCCTTAACCCACTGAGCAAGGCCAGGGATCGAACCCGCAATCTCATGGTTTCTAGTTGGATTCGTTTCCGCTGCTCCACTACAGGAACTCCCATTGCTATCTTTAAATCAAATGTTCCTATATTCTTGTTTCTCTTCAAGTTTATCTATTCTAAACTCTGGTCTATTTGATGTAGCTTTACCGTGAGTCTCAATATCCTGTAGAGCAAGTCTTCCCACTTAAGTAAGCCTCTTCAGGTATCCTGATTATTGTGATACTTTACATTCTTATATAAATTTTACAATTATCTTGTCAAGTTCTTTGAAAAAACTTATTCAGGCGGTTATTGCACTGATACTTAGGCCAATCTGGGGAGAAGTAACATCCTAATTGTTAATTCAAATAATTCATCTGTAATTTTGAGAGAACTTGTAAGTATTCAATCATATCAGCTGTCAAAAATGACAGTTTTAATTCGGATTATATGGAAAAGATCTTTAGATAGCCGGTAAAATGTTTGAGACTGAGTAAGTGATTCGCACACTGAAAATAAAGCATTTTAGTTACGTACACTAAGGAAAACAAATGGTCATTCTAGAAAAGGAAAATAATCATGATAAACTAGGTAACAGTACTTACATGGTCATGATGCTGTAACAATGAATACTGATCTAATGAACACTTCCACATAATTATATAATTATGTTGGGATGAGGGGATGGCAGGGGTGTGTGTGTATAATGATGAAAGGTAAATCATAATCTCTCAGTGTGTAATTCAGACAATGCCCAAGTGAAATATGAAGTAGCAATAAAAGCATGTTATTTAGACTTCAGAGCTGCTTCATCAAATTCACTCTTCCAAAAACATAAGATGTAATCCCTATATAACCTACTTCTCTGATACTTAGTGCATATACAGAATTTCCATCACTGTAGTAAGCATTATTTCTCACAGTAATTATGTCAAAAAATTTCATAGCACTTATGAGAAATCACAAATTATTATTCTATTCCAACTCAACTGATACAAAATTTGGATATTCAGATTTAGGCAGATCATAGGGGAAGGAAAAACAAGGAAATGGGTAAACACTTTGCATCTAATTATAAAAACTGACAATATCTATGCATTCGCTAGTATTTACACTCATCCAATTCCCCTATGCCAAATGACACCAGCCTTCTTTATTACGTAAGTGACAAAAACCTCAAAGATTAAATGTTGGTTTTAAACATAGTATATGCTTTTAAATCAAATAAAAATAATCCTAGGATTATCTTTTAAAAACTCTATGTACCCCAATTTACTAAAAGAAGTAATTTTTAACAGACGTGTCAAAATTTCTAGCTTTTTTATTTAATAAACATCTCATAAACAAGTATTTTAACATCACTATATTACAATGTTTACACCTAGAATAAGAGAACATTTTTTAGAAAGGTTTGATAATTAAAAAAAAAAAAAAAGAGTTCCCGTTGTGGCCCAGCAGGTTAAGAACCCAGCTAGTATCCATGGGGATGTGGGTTTTATCCCTGGCCTTGCTCAGTAGGTTAATGATCCAGAGTTGCCACAAGCTGCAGCGTACGTCACAGATGTGGCTTGGATCTGGCATCGCTGTGGGTATGGCATAGGATGGCAGCCGCAGCTATTTGACCCCTAGCCTGGGAACTTCATATGCCAGAGGTGTGGCCCTAAAAAGAGAAAACAAAAAGTAGTGAATGCTTACCTTAATGCACGACTAAGTTTCTCATAGTTCATGGTGGGTTTATTTTTACGTTGTCCCCATTTCTGTGCAACCAGTTCAGGCTGATTTAGCTTAAATTCTCCTTCATCACCAACCCAAGAAATGCAATCTCGAGCATCCTTGTCAGTAAGAAGTTCTAGCAAAAACTGCCACAGTTGGATTTGACCATTGTTTCCTAAAAATTGATATGGATGATAAGCATTGACCACAGGGCTTATGGATTAACAGAGAGTACAGGAAACAAACTGGTCCTCTGGTTCATATCTCAACCACACTAAAAACACCAATTTTTTTTTTTTTAACAAATGCTGTCTAAATACTGCCAAGAAATTGTCCATATTCACATTTTCATGCAGTAAAATAAAACAAAACAGACATAATTTGGCAAATTTTATAAATAACAGGTGATAATGCAAAAATACCTGTTCTGTTCCCAGGTGAACTTCTGTCTTCTCCTGAAATCCTTGGAGCTCTTTGTACTTTAGCTGCCTTTGCACTACTACTTATAGCTTTAATGGCAGTTGGTGTAGCAGACTGAACTGACGCTGGAATAATCTGCACAGCTGCAAAGAAAGACAAGAGAAAAAAAATTTTTTTCCTCCTTCCAATATAAGCAGCGGAAAAAATTACTGAAAGAAATTAAATACAATTAGTTTAAGTACTGTTCCACTAATTACCTCAATAAAAATTCAGAGAATAAGGTATAAAGTTTGCATTACAGTTTGTGCATCTTAGTGAATACGAGTTGGTCTCTCTATTTTGGAAAACCTTGGTGATGTATATACATTAGATAAAGTTATAAAAACATCTTTGTCTTTATTTCTTTTTTGGCCACCCCACAGCAAATGGAGTTTCTGCGCCCGGGATCAAATCCGAGCTGCAGTTGTAACCAACGACACAGCTGCGGCAACACCAGATCCTTAGCCCACTGTGCTAGGCCAGGGATCGAACCTTCGTCCCAGTGCTTCAAGACACCACCAATCCTGTTGTGCCACAGTTGGAACTCCAAAACATCTATTTTTAAAATATTTATCCATAAAAAATGGTTTATCAAATTTTGGAGAATGTGGAGAAAGGAGAATTCATGTTCCACTGCTGATAAAAGTACAAACTTAATACCACTTTGAGAAAAACTTTGGTAATGTCTAGTAAGGTCAAAAGGATAGAAACCCTATACTATAACCAGAGAATCTGACACACGTAAATTCTCAATGATGTTTACGAAGTTTTAAAAATAATATACAGCAGTGAAAACGAATGAAATTGAGCTGCATGTATCAACATGGGTCTCATAAATATTAAACAAAAAGGCAAGTTAAAAAAGGTTACACACAATATTTTACCACTTTTCCCAAAAAGTTTAAACATGTGTAAAACAAGGCTATAAAATGCTTATGGTTATAGAGTTGGTAAAAATATAAAATATGCATAGAATAATAAACATCAAATTCAGGACAGTCATTTAAAATGGGATCTACCACAGGTGAACTTGATATATAAAGTTTTATCTCTTACGGTGTATACAGATGACGGTTATACTTTATAATTTCTTTGAATATTTAAAATACTTCATACAAAATTGAAAAATTAGTTTTTCTTTTTACTACCTTGCAGTACTAAAGAAAGAAAACATTTCTTATTGAAAAATGGGCCATATATTATGAGCACATGAGTACTCACGTTGATCAATTGTAACTATCTCATTCATCTGTTGTTCTTGGCTGGCCAATACATCTGAAGAACACACATAAGAATTTTTGTTTTCATTTAAATCATAAATGTAAAGTCTAATCCAGTAAAATTCAACTTAAAAAAAAAAACTCCACAATTAAAACAAAAAACAAGCAAACATAAAAGCAAAACATCGAACAATTGAAACTTATTGGCATAATATCTTAAAAAATACTTGATAAGTCACATTGTAGGAAAAATATATTTTTAAGAGAAATAACAGAGAAAACTCCAATTTCTTTTAATGTTCAAAAAAGTTATTCAGAGAAACAGAGTTTTCTAAACATAAATATCTATTCTAAATCATTTATCTATCTACATAAAACCATGTAAAAAAACAGAAAAATCTTCAAGATGAGATCAAAGATGAGAATATACGTCATACTGAAATTATTTACACATTCTTCATCAAAAAGGCTTCCTCAAGATGATCTGAGAGATCGTCATAATTTACTCATCTAACATCCATTTTTGAATAAAACTGTCTTAACTTTGAAATGTTTCTTAAAGATGACTAAATTTTCAGTGGAACTGTAGGTGTTCTGTGTCAAACTAATTAAATAATTTAACACATCTATAAATATAGCTCTCAACATAAGACTTACAGTATAAAAAGGTCCTAATTCAGCCCTTTGGATAACCATTCATCACTCATCTGTTGCTATTCCCCACGCAAATGTTGTTCTTTACGTCTCAGACAAGAGTTAGACTTCCCAGTCTCTATTCCTTCAGCCTATCTATGCCCATCAGAGACTGGATGCTTCTCTCTTGAATTGAAATTGTACCCACTACCTGTGTACTGAGTGAATCCTGAGGCCTGGGCTCCCAGCACCGTTCAGCTTAGGAAGCCACACCAGGATCCAATTCCAGACCCAGAGCTGGAGAAGGCTGGGAAACTAAATGGAGATCTGAATCCTACCTTCAGGTGGGAGCGTTTCCCTTGGGAGGTCCCCGAGTTTGGGAATTTAAACAATTATACGAGATGAGCCTCAGACAGATCTGGGTTCTGATCTTAGCACTCACATACTGGCTAAATGAATATGGTAAATGACTCAAGCAACTTGAACACTGAACACTGATTTTTTTTTCTTTTGGTCTTTTCTAGAGCCGCACTCACTGCAAACGGAGGTTCCCAGGCTAGGGGTTGAATAGGAGCTACGGCTGCCACCACAGCCAGGGAAACGCGGGATCCGAGCTGTGTCTGCAACCCACACCACCGTTCACGGCAACACCAGATCCTTTACCCACTGAGCAAGGCCAGTGATTGAACCTGCAACCTCATGGTTACTAGTAGGATTCATTAACCACTGAGCTAAGACGGGAACTCTTGATTTCTTCGTATTTAAATGACATACTCCCACTTACCACTTCATGGGGTTGTTATAAGGATTAAAGATTATGTTTTTAACAAGGATATATTGAAACATAACTGACTTTTCAGTAAACTGAAGACACAATTCTTTTACCCAGTTTCCTAGTTCTTTCATTTTTCTTTTTTTTTTTTTGGCTTTTTGGGGCTGTACCCACGGCATATGGAGGTTCCCAGACTAGGAGTCGAATCGGAGCTACAGCTGCCAGCCTACACCACAGCCACAGCAATGCCAGATCTGAGCTGCGTCTGTGACCCACACCACAGCTCATGGCAACATCGGATCCTTAACCCACTGAGCAAGGCCAGGGATCGAACCCACAACCTCATGGTTCCCAGTCGGATTCATTAACCACTGCGCAAAGACGGGAAAATCCAGATTCCTAGTTCTGAGCATTCTCCCCAAGAACAACTGAACTGTCTCTCTTGAAAAATCCATGCTTTATATTTGTGGTAAATTTTCCAAGTTATATAAAAGTTTCCCCCAAGTTTTATAAAAACAAAATTGTTTCATTCATGACTATAAATGAATACAGTGCCCTAGCCTAAAAAGAGGCGAAGGCAAGTCAACGTTACTGGACTGTAAGATCAGCTTCTCAGCCCTGATTTTCAGAATGGAGTTTGTTTTCTGAGAACTCTTAAGATGGAAGGCAGAACACAGAAAGAAAGACATTTTTGAAAGACCAGTCCAAGACCACATATGTACTCTTAAATCCATATTCCTCTGTAGCCATGCACAAAGCACGCCAAGAGCGCCAAGAGGCAAAGCTCTGGGACATATGGAGGAATTTTATCGAGAAACTCTGGGAACTAAAGGAATGAGGCAATTCTTTTTTTTAAAGAAAATCCTCAGCAAACAGAGCTTTGTGCCTGTGGTAACAGAAGACATATTCATATGCAGGACAACACAGAGATTGTACTACTGGAACATTTCCTAATTGTCCTTCACATGTATTGTAGGCCCTGGATGAAATTTTTTTTTTTTATTAAAGTATAGTTGATTTACAATGTTTCTTCAATTTCTGTTGTACAGCAAAGTGACCTCTAATCACACACAGTTCCCAGTCTGTACAGTAGATAAGGGGAACTGCAGGAAGGTGGGTAACCTAACACAAATATCTAGTTTAGTACTGCTTCTCCTTGCTAGATCACTGAGGAACAGATAACAGATGCTGAGTTAATAAATACCATTCAGAAATACACTATAAGGAGTTGCCATTGTGGCTCAGTGGTAATGAACCCCACTAGTTTCCATGAGGATGCAGGTTTGATCCCTGGCCTTGCTCAGTGGGCTAAGGACCCAACGTCGCCATGAGCTGTGGTATAGGTCACAGACACAGCTCAGATCTGGTGTGGTTGTGGCATAGGCTGGCAGCTGCAACTCAGACTTGACCCCTAGCCTGGGAACTTCCATATGCTTTGGGTGTGGGCCTAAAAAGCCACCCCCCAAAAAAAAAGAAAGAAAGAAAAAAAGAAATATGCTGTAGACCTCTCTCTACAAGAGGGATCAGAGAACTAGACCACACTCAAAGAGCTTGTTCTGAGAAGTGAGGCTTGTGAATTACAGAGAGTCCACCAGAAATAGCCTTACACATCATACTACCCACCCCTGGACTCTGAACTGAGCACTGGATTTCCAAAGCGCATGGGATTTACTTGCCAGCAGAGCAAAGAACCATGGCCAGATAAGGAAGGAATTCCCTGAGATACTCGTCTAGGCCGTGGGGTTTGATACTTTTGAAAACAAAACAATTGCAGGGCAGAGCTCTTCTGAAGAAGACCCATTCTACAGCAAGGGAATGGAAAGATACACAAGATTCCTCTGCCCCCTCTACTAGGAAAAGTCTCTGAAGGAGCTTTAACATTTGAGAAGCACTAGAAGAATCAGAAAAAGACAACCAACCAAGTGCTGATCTAGGAGAGACAGTGAAAACCATGAATTTGAGAAAAACTGAACTGCAGTCTAAACACTGTCCTTATTCTATTCTTGGGAGTTGCTACAAGAAAATATTTCAGTAAACATGACTCACATGTTAGGAATCTGAAACAACTCAGAATTTACCTTACTTGTATGAAAAGCTCTGCAGAGAAGAAAATCTGTGAAGCCAAGGACAAACCTTCAAGCAGAATATTCAATTTATTTATCTAATAGGAGCTGAAATTGGAAATAAACCCTGCAAACATAATGAAAGTAATGACTTTCAGATACTTTTTTCCTGCTAATATTTAAAAGAACCCAACACAAGAGAGATATCACCAATAAAAACAATGAAGGAAAGCCTCTCTTCAGAGCTCATTTCTTATTTAACAGCAGATGAAAACCCTAAGCATTAAATGACTATGAAAAAATTCCTCTACCAAAGCTGTCCCCTTACTGGGTACACAGTAGAATGAAATGCTACCCAGTACATTTTCATCTATAACCATTATGAAAACAAAGTCAGTGTGTCCCATTCACACATTCTGAAAAACGTGTAAGTTTAGCTAGCATTTCTGATTTATATAATAGTGTTAGGAAATGGGTTACTGGAAGATACTTCAACAGTCACTGAGATATAAGATGGATTAAAATTCGAACAAAATAATTTACGCCTATTTAGGCTCATTTTGTTGGATAGCCTTAATCATTATAATAATGTCTATCAAGCAACACAGAAACACTGTAACCAGTGGCTTCCAATTCAAGATGGAGGGTTCATACTTACAATTTTCCTTTCTCCCTTAAAATCCTATTCAGAAATTAAAAGACATTTAAAAAGATTTAATTTCAATAGTGATGAGAATGAGAGTGAAGCCATCTGTGAACAAATACTCAAATTTCTAGAAGATGAGCACAAGTGGAAGAACTGATTGATGAAAGAGAAGTCAGCAACTAGAATATATGCAAAAGCTAAATGCAGGGCATAGAATCTTTCTAAGCCTCAGTTTCCTAGCTGAAGGAATAAGGAAAGTAATGATTTACACCATTAGTATAAGACTGAATGAGATATACATATAAACTTCTCAGTACAGCTTTAACAATTAACAAATGTTAATTATTATTACTATCACCAATGATCAATTAAGATGAAATCAAAGTTATAAAGAAATAAAATTAAACTTAAGTTACAATGCAAGTAGGTAATAGTTTCAATTTTATACATTTTCGAAGAAGTTCCAGATGACTCCAGAGAATTTCTCCCCGAGGGACCCGCTGAAAAAAATCTTCTTGGTTGAGACTACACAGCTCTCTTCCAGAAATATTCAGTGTAGTGAGGTCTATGTCGGTCATGCTGAATTCCTTCATTACCCAAACCACCCAGTGCAGGACTTGGTCTGTGGACCACTGTATGGGATCTAAAGAGAAAAATATTACCGTCGGCCTAGTTGCATATTAAATATTACCTATCAACACACACACACATGTACGCAGATAAAATCCAGACAGGTTTTTGTCCCTGCCCTGCCAAGTAAGCGAAGTAAATAAACTCATTATATGAAATAAAAAGATTATTATTATTTTTTTAATGGCTGCACTCACAGCACAAAGAAGTTCCCAAGCCAGGGACTGAATCCAAGCCTTAGCTGGGACCTATGAGGTAGCTGCGGCAATGCCAGATCTTTTAACCCACTGTACGCCCCACAACTCCACAGCAACCCAAGCTGCTGCAGTCGGATTCTTAACCCACTGGGCCACAGCAGGAACACCAGAAAATAAAAAGATTCTTATGCTCGCTCCATTTTTCCCTTAGTTCCTTGTCAATTTTTTAATCTAAATTTTTGATGGATTCATTTGCTTCAATATCAGTTACTCCGAAATTTAACAAGAAAAACAAAATGCAAAACTGCTCTCTAGTGGGCCAAATGGAAGAATTAAAATACGTGATTACCTTGCAGAAAATAGAGCAAGTTATCCAAGTTTTTTGTAGTAATGATATGATACATTAAAAAAAAAAACCTCTAAGTAGTTTCTAGGGTGCAAGACATATTCTCTAAAATATGAACATGATCTTTCCTCATTCTGCTTCTTATAAAAACCTAGTTGCTTCTGCACTTACCCTTATGATGGCGACTTACAATAAAACATGCTAATTGAATGTCTACTCAGTTGTCTGTCCCTGTAAGATTTTGAGGTCTTATTTAAATATAAGCATTGTGTCTTATAAAGCACTGAATTTTCAGAGTTTACCACATGCTCTGTGCATATTTCATTAAATTTATAATATATATATATATATATATATATATATATATATTATTCTTGCCTAGTCATCTAAGCTTGAGAAATTGGATCAGTATTTGAATCTCCCTTCTACCCCACAAAATCCATCAATTAGTTGCTCAGTCACTGTTTTGATTCATCTCCTCCTTCTGCTCCCACAGAAAGCACCTAGTCTAGGCTAACCTAAATATTATCACTTAGTCACACCTAAACTACCTATTCCAACTTATGCCACTTATCACTGCCACATTCGCTTTCAAGTGTCACTTCCATCAATCAAAAAAAGTTCTATAATGCTACAGAATAACTCCTTACCCACTGTATTTTCTCACTTCTCACACATATTCCCACTTCTCAGCTTTGCACATACATTTCCCATCTGGAAGGTCATCTTCTGCCCAACGGATTCCTTGTCTCTAACAAACCCTCAAACATCCCCCCCCAGGCCACTATGATCCCTTTGAGATTCTAATTGTAAGTTTCCTTTATACCAGTTATTGATAGCCTAAAAGCATGTTACCTTTATGTAAATTATCTCCTTTCATCTATCTTCTTGCTCTTCAACTACACTGTGAATACTTTAAAAGCAGAATTTCTTAAAATATCTTTGTATTCCCAGAACCATCATGTATTACAGTCCAACCCCCCCAAAAAATAGCAAAAAATGGAAAACCAATATATTACCTAAGTATTCTGCATTTAAAATAGATAAGTTACTCACCCTAGTGTTTTCTATGTCAAGCTTAATTCTTATGATTCTACCTACATTATTATTATGTATTTAATTACCATAGGGTATCCCAAGACGTTCTTGCTCTTTCCTATAACCCTCAAGTGCAGCAGCCCATCTCGTCACTTGTTCTGAGGTTTCATCTGAAATAGTTGTAATGTGTTTTGTGCCATCAAGAGTTATCACTTGAGCTTCCTCAACAAGATGCGCTTCCGCTTCAGCATGATGGGCATCTGGATCAATGACTACTTCAACTGTTTCTGCAGGTTTAACAATTTCCAGGATGTTTAGCTTTGGTTCAATTCCTTAACAGTAAATTGGAAAGAAAATAAAAAGCATATTTAAGAGAGAACATAAATGAAAGTCACTAAACAAAATTTAGTTTAGTGTATATGTTCATACATTCTCAAATGGTAGAACAAAACCCATTTTAAATATTCTTGGCATTATGTCTACAGAACTTAACAGATTTCTATTAAAGGATAAAAACAACAATTCAATACAACTTTGGTATATCAGATAACAGTATTATATCAACATTAATTTCCTAACTTTGATAACTGTGATCATACAAAAGAATTCCGTGTTTTGGCATTCCCATTGTGGCTCAGCAGAAACGAATGACTAGTATCCTTCAAGACTCAGGTTCGATCCCTGGTCTCACTCAGTGGGCTAAGAATCAAGTATTGCCATGAGCTGTGGTGTGGGTCACAGAGGTGGCTCGGATCTGGCGTTGCTGTGGCTGTGGCATAGGCCAGCAGCTATAGCTCTGATTTGACCCTAACCTGGGAACCTCCATATGACACACCCATAAACAAAAAAAGAACTCCTTATTTTTGGAAAACACACACACTAATGTATTTAGATAAAGAGATTGCGTCTGAATCTTATTTTTATTTTACATTTATTTATTTATTTATTTATTATGGCTGCACTTGCGGCATGTGGAAGTTCCCAGACTAGGGATCAAACAGGAGCTGCAACTGCAGGCCTACCCCATAGCCACAGCCACATGGAGTCCAAGCTGCATCTGCAACCCACACCATAGCTTGAGGCAATGTCGGATCCTTAATCCACTGAACGAGGCCAAGGATCAAACCCACATCCTCATGGAGACTACACTGGGTTCTTAACCCTGATAAGTCACAATGGGAACTCCTGCATCTTATTTTTAAACAGGTCAAAAAACTAATGTGAGGATGAAGGAGAGAATAAAACAAATGTAATAAAAGTTAACGTTTGGAGAAGCTGGGGGAAGGATATCCAAGAATTCTTTATTACAGTTGCAACTTGTCTCTAAGTCTAAAATAATTTAAGAACACCACCAGCACACATGCATACATACATGCACACCCCATTTACAAACAATAGGAAAAGAAGTGCCAGTATAGAATAGAAAATAAAAACTAAACCAGAGAGAGTAAATATGAGTAGCTACATAACTTCAGAACTTTAAAAAGTCTTTCTAAGCAAATTACAATTATTTACTGACTGCTCTTCTATTAAGGAACAAAGTACATGTTTTGAAAATAAAGACAATGAATCTAAGTTAAAGTCACATCATTAAATTCTGATTTTCATTTTCAACTGAAGGAAAATCCAAATCCTTAAGATATTGAAAATACAATAAACTGTCCTTTACAAAATTATCTCAGATACTTAGGTTAAAATGACAGCTCTAAGAAACTACCATACTACTTAACAGCTAATGTTTGCTCACTGATTCAGTTACAATCTTTATCAAAATGTAATTAAAGTGCTTTGAAAGACAAAAAAACAAAACTCAACTTTAAAACTATGAAGTTCAGTCATAAAACCAATTCAATTCAATTGTGGAACCAGTATTACAAGAAAATATACCACTATCACTCATTAGATAATATAAAAGAAATCACTTTTTACAAATATATATGAAAAAAATCATAATTTTTGAGAAAAAAAAATTTTCCCCTAAACCTCCGTTCAAATTTTGTCAACTATTCTTAAACACACTTGCACTGAGGAACAGTCACTAAGCTTTTAAAGATAAAAACAGCAACCGATTTTCTTTCTTATTTCCAACAGTAAATCCTGAGAAAATTAAGGTAGGTAATTAATTACTATTTTCATAATCTAAAGAAAACTTTGGTTTGAGAAATATAATACATTCAGAGATTAAAACTAGTCTAAAACTCCAGTTAGAAATCTCAATAATCTCATTTAAAAAAAACTAAAACTCAACCCACCAAAAATGGTTTCCTAATTTCCTAACTTGTGTATTTGCACAGATTAGTAAAATGGATATGGCTGACTGGGTCACCCTACACCCTTGGCAAATTCATCTCTGTGCTAAGCTATAGAGACAAGGTTTCTTTGTAGACAGGATTCCAGGTGTGATTTAGGTATGAATCTTCTATTTGGAGAAGAGTTAAGAGGGGACAAGCATATACATGGCATTTTTGGGCTAATGTGGTTCACAGAAAAGGCAGCATGGTTCCAAGTTAACAGCTATAGGGGTGGCTTTCAGATTTGCCATTTTCCAGGTCCCGGCAGGGCAGCAGCTTACTTGACAGTCCTGTTCTGCAGTGTGGCTAAGCCATTCTCAAAAAGTCCATTAGAATCTGTCCTTCCAACCCTCCCTAGGATCCTGTTATTTACTACCCTACAATATATCTTTTCCTGATTAAAGTAGGTAGAACGTATTATACTAATTCCTTCATCCTGACAGATAAAACAATTAAATCAAAAGCATAAATATTTGGCTATAACATCATCTTAATTAATTCAGATAACCATCTAAAGCTTATAAAAGTTCCCATATAAAAAACGCGAGCTAAACTTTTAGATAACAACACAAAGTATCTTACCTTGGTAAGAAATTACCTGTACACTAAGCTGTACAGTTCCATCTGTCTTTACTCCTTGGTCAAATAAGCTTCGTTCTGGATCCAGCTAAATACAGGTAAAATTAATAAGATTATTTTAGCTCAGTCATCTGGTTTAATACAAATGGATATGCCAGACAGGACTTAATTACTAAGGCATACTAATTAAATTATAAGAACACATTTAATTTTTCAAGTTGTCATATCATTTAATTCTTTGCCAAAGCTGAAACTAGTTGAACCACTGTGGTAGCAATTAAGGATAACACAAACAAGATTTATTTTAAGTAGCGACTTTTTTTTCTAGCTCTGGAGTCTAGTTTAGAATTTTAAATAATGCCAAAAGGCAATTACTTTTTCTGTAAAAGTATTTAAAATAGAAGATAATGCAATTTACCTGCCATGAATAAGTATTTTATTAATGGGGAAAATTTATATAAACTTATTTACATAATTCTTGCCATATGTCCCTTATAACCAATGACACACATTTAAGATCAGGGTTAATTCTAAATTTTCAATCATAAAGGACTGATAACTTTATTACCTGACCTAGCTATGAATATCTTTAATCATAACTCTATATCCTTCCAATACCAGTGTCTTGAACACATTTCACACAAATGGCAAACTGATGACAAAAAGTTAATCCTAACTTTTAGACATTTTATCACAAGTTTATTTTTTTAAATTTTTTTTGTCTTTTTAGGGCTGCACCCGTGGCATGTGGAAGTTCCCAGGCTAGGTGTCCTGCCGGAGCTACAGCTGCCGGAGCTACAGCTGCCGGCCTATACAGTCATAGCAGCGCCAGATCCGAGCCACGTCTGCGACCTACACCACAACTCACGGCAACACCAGATCCTTAACCCACTGAGCAAGGCCAGGGATCGAACCCGCAACCTCATGGTTCCTAGTCGGATTCATTTCCAACACACCATGATGGGAACTCCCCACAAGTTTAGAAATAGGCTTCCATTGTAATTATTTTAAATAATGTATACTCTGAGTCTGTATATTATATAGCTGGAGGTACAAAGCTCCTCCCACCTTCATTCCCAAGAATTCATGGTACAAACATATTTTCTAATATTAAAAATGTCATATATATAAATCCTAAAATCTTAAGTGACTACGCATCTAACTTCAACAGAAACAAGACAACCTGTTTAACATGCAGACAGATGAAACTTGGTGGCTTCACTTCTTAATAAATACAAAAGGCTCTGGCTGACATTTTGTTAAAAATTCTAATTTTGAAATTTCTCCCCTATCTGGTGAACATTGGTATTACCTACCAGAAATTACAGCCTGTGTAACTCTGAAAGAGGACTCTAAGGTACTGAATACACTAGCTAGTTCTATAAGAACTTGCACAAGAATAAAACTCAAGCACGATATTTGATCTTGGATCATATTCCTTAGAAAAGTGCAACTCAACAGTTGTCCATTAGCTTTCAAGTCAGCATTCATCTGAAAACACAAAAGCTTTACAAGTGGCAAGCATTTTGACTCCAACTGTATGTTTGCATTAATTGCCAAAGAAAACAGAAGTTATTATCCTCATATCCTTTTTGAGAAGGAAGATAGAAAGAAATGCAAAAAGCCCTATATCCAAGGCTACCTCTGAATTCTATGATACTATCAATTATGCATATTTCCATTTATTCAACTGATATTTACTGAGAATCCATGATAGGTTGGGTACTTTGAAGGTCATACTTTAATTTTGGTTAGGTCAGGTATAAGAACAGTAACAAAGGTCAGAAATGAAAGGAAAGTTAGGGATTAAGTCTTATATGAGACTCAGTTTTACGTATGAGAAAATTTAGGTCAAGTCCAGTGACATTGAATTATTCAATACAACTTTCTTAAAACGTCAGCCTCACAAGTGATGATAGTTTTGAAAGTCACACAGACCTGGGTTCAAATTTCAATGTACCCCACCCTTTGTAGTTATGCGCTGGGCAAAATATTTAATTTCTTTAAATCTGTTTCTACATCTACAGAATTTAAGAACACGCTGACTTCAAAGACTGATGTGCAGAATAAATTATATAATATAGAAATGTTCCACAGATATTTTTTCAATGTAAACTGCCCATATAGCCATAGTTCACCAACTTTTAACAGCTTCCTTGAATTATAATTTACAGAATTTATTTATCCAACTCCCTGTTTTTGGATGATTTAAGATATTTTCAGTTAAGCAAAATCACATAATGAACATTTCAGATGTACACCTCTGCTCACCCAGGTGAGCATTTATTTAGGAACAATTCCTTAAGGAGGACCTAGACATTTCACATTCAACGTTAACAGACACTAAATGCTAAGTTACTTTCCCAAAGGAGTTTGCTAATTTACCCTCTTATTGTTGAGAAAAGAAAAACCTTAAATCCAAAATTGTAATATTATTAGATCCATGTATACTCTCAAGTTTTAAAAGAGCAATTTCCCTCCTTCCCCAACATTTACCAGATGTACTAAAAAGAAAAACGAATGGTTAAATAGCAACTAAAATTCACAAATTTCATTAAAACATTTCAACTTGGAGTTCCTATCATGGCTCAACGTGTATCCACGAGGACTTGGGTTTGATCCCTGGCCTTGCTCAGTGGGTAAAGGATAGGCTTTGCTGTGAGCTGTGGTGTAGTTTGCAGACTTGGCTAGGATCCCAACTTGCTGTGGTTGTGGCGAGGACTGCAGCTACAGCTCCAATTCGACCCCTAACCTGGGAACTTTCACATGCCATGGGTGCAGTCCTAGCAAAGCAAAAAAACAAAAAGAAAAAAAAATTCAACTTATTCTACATAAATATCTTATTTAAAAACAACAGACATACAATGATTTGAATTTTTAAAAACTAAGGCAAAAGTTCTATACAGGGAATAGCTATATATCAAAGCAGGGAGGGGGAGAAATGAAGAACAAAACGAACCAAACAACCCAAAAGATGACATTAGTATAAGATAGTATTAAAAAAACAGAATGAAACTCTAGTACTTACTCATATGTTCAAGGAAGGTCTGGAGAAACTATTAGAGCAATCTTATCTAGACTACTACCTTTTATACTTGTAATACTACCTTTCTTAAAAGAATACCATAAAACATGACTATAAATATGCAGCAAACATATTACTATAACACAATCTCGGGTAAACTCCTATTGAAATAAACTCCAAGAAATTTATATATACATATGTGTTTGTGTGTGTATGTGTATGTGTGTGTGTGTGTATGTGTGTGTGTGTGTGTGTGTGTGTGTGCGCGTGTTTTAATTCTAATCCAAAATTTACTGCTAGAGCAAATAAATGTGGAAGGGAATATAAAATTATCTGGTCAAATTATCTCTTTTTAAATATGAGGAACTGAAACACAGAGAAGCTAGTTAGAAACAGAGTGTGAAGACACTTCAGCTTCCAAGGTCAATGTGCTTCTTTCTACTCTTGCTTAAGCTCTCATTCAAATGTATTTAAACTTCTCATTTCATATTTGTCAAAGTTAAAAAAGGAGGTTTGATTTACTACTTAATCTTTTAAAAATTATTTTAAATGGAGGAAATTTTGCTCAAAGAATTTTTTTTATTACTAAATTCTTAAATTTTATAATAATATAGGTCAAGTCTAGTTAGAGATAAAGGCTATGCTATAGAGATAAAAGGCCAACAAAAAAATATTTCTAATGCAGACATAAATGCTGAAATATAAATTTCAAAAAGAAAAAAAAATTACCTGAATATCTTGCAGGCATATTTCATGAGCATCCAAAGAACACTGTAGTCTTGGTTCTAGTAGTTTCTTTAAATTGCCTATTGGTTCATTGATGTCTATGGCTTGGCTTATACATTCAGCTGGGGTATAGGTTTGTTCTACAATGCTAAAGAGTATAATGTTAAAGGATACAATGTTAAAGAATATAATGGTTAATAATTACATTTCCACTCTAGATATTAACATGTTCAAAATAAAATTCAATACCAAAACACATTCTTGGTCTTTGAAACTCATTTCTACATAGACAGCTTTCATAATGGTAGATTCATAGAAACAAGTTGCTAAACTGAATACTGAATCGCACAGAAAAATGCCAGCTTGAAATTTAAAGCAATCCTGCAAATATACCTCATTATTTGCATATGTGTATGCATGTCTCTGTGTGTGTGTATATATATATATATGCGTGTGTATATGTATATATACATACAAATATTGCATATATAATATTTAAGGGGAAATGTCTGAATTTATATCTCCAAGTTACTTTGAAGAATTTTAGGCTCAGAAAGGAATATAAAGTCTCAAAATTTGTATGACATCTCTACTAGTCAATTTCCCTTCCCAACATAAGCACAATTTAATATAAATTATAAAATGTTTTCCATTTAATCTAATCTGATAACTACTACTTATAAATAGCATAGATCCACCTTATATAAAATTATATTATTCTTTTAAAACTCTCTAGGGGCTCTTTTGCATTGTTATTTCCTACTTTGAATTCCATGGAACTGCAGCTCCTTAAGGGTAAAATCTCCGGTAAGTAATCCATATGTACTTTTGTAAATTCTAATTTGAGGCCAAATAGAAGACAGACACCAAGTAATAATTGCTAAATTGGTAAATCTAGAATAAATTAAGTTTCATGTGTTTAATTTAAATATGATTTAAATCTCATTTGCAGTTGTGAAAACATTAAGTGTTTAAAAATTTGTCAAGTTCCATTTTCACATAAAGTCCAAGCATAACACAATATATACATGATATTCATTTAATGAATTTAGCCTAAATTCCTTCAGACTGTCTAAAAATTTCTAAAAAGATCCCTTGTGATTGAAAAAAATAATTTTAAAATAATAAATGATTATTTGTTAAAATAAAATAATTGAGCCTTTTAGTTAAGTATTTTTATGAAATTCTTCAGCTATGGTACAGTGGGCTATATTTTTATTTTTCACTAACAGCAATTCTTTAAAAGAGTAACTTGCTACATAAATAAACAAGTGTGTGTGTGTGTGTGTGTGTGTGTGTGTGTGTGTGTGGAAGACTCAAAAGATCTCTGGATTGATTTTTTGATATACACATCTGAAAATTAAGAGAAAATTAAAAGAGGCATGTAGTCTACTGTTTCTTCCGCTAGAGAAAAACAGCATCATCAAAGAGGCTGAAAAGCTCCGTTAAAAATTTATGGTCTTCCAGGCAGCCATGATGAGGTATTTTAGACCTTTTCTGTGAGGAAAACGTTCCTGTGCCACGGCACGGTGGAAAAGGACGGGACCAAGGACAACTAAAACGGGTTGTCTTTTGAGTTAGAGCCAGATAGCTCCTCTGGGCAGAAGAGGTGACACGAGTAACCATGACCTCGGGGCATAAAAATTGGTGGGGCTGCTAATTAACTGGCATAAAATCTCAATTACGAAAGATGAATAAGCTGTAGAGATCTGTTGTCCAACACTGTGCCTACAGTTGATAATACTGTATTGTACACTCAGATTTGTTGAGGGCAGATCTTGTATTAAACGTTCTTATTACAATAAAATTTTTAAAAATTCTAGGGAGTTCCCATTGTGGCACAGTGGAAACAAATCCGGGACTAGTATCCATGAGGATGAGGGTTCCATCCTGGCCTCACTCAGTGGGTTGGGAGTCTGGCGTTGCCATGAGCTGTGGTGTAGATCGCAGATGCGGCTTGGATCCCATGTGGCTGTGGCTGTGGCTGTGGCTGTGGCTGTGGCTGCAGCTCCCATTCAACCCCTAACCTGGGAACTTCCACATGTGGTAGGTGTGGCCCTAAAAAGCAAAATAAATAAACAGATAAATAAATAAACAGATAAATAAATAAATATTTAAGGTCTTTAATCTCAGCTCTACTCTTCAAAACTCAGCAACCTACTCAACCTTAGTAATCCTGTCCATTACCACCATACTTATTCTAAACCTCTGTTTCTCTCTAGAAGTTTTCTACCAGTCTTTAGCCCCTTTCACTTTCAGCATATTAATTCCACCTTCTGCTTTACAGACTAAAGCAGGACCATTAGCCTCTGAATTTCAAATCTCTATATTTTACCTATATTCTCTCCTTGGATCCTGAAATCTTGTCCACTGCTCTCCCTCCTTAAAGGAGTAAGTAATATTCTGTTACTATTCCCAAAAAGAACACTGTTCACTACTCTGTATGCTTAGTACTATGATGGCTCATACAGCAGCTTGTCTCCTCAAATACAAGATGGTCTCTAAAGGACAAGTTATAGACGCATTTATTCATGTACTCCTGACAGTTACTATTTATTCATTAGGTCAGGCTGTGGATTAAACTCTTACTGAAATAAAAGTAATCAGCACTTACAAAAGGAAAAAGAATCAAACAGTGCCCTAGGGGAAAAAAATCATCACAATCAATCGCTTGATCATTATCAGCTATGCTTATTACTATCTTTAAGTTTGAAACTATTTTTTTTCTCCCAGATACAAACCCATTAAGTCAGAAAAAAGAGACAATACGTAATCCCCTCAAAAGCTCAGGTAGGCTGGAAAAAAAAAAAAAGCCGCAAAACAACTCTGGCTTGATTCTGTTAATTTTAATTAGGTATGTGGAGAATATAAAAACGGTAAATTAAAAAAACACCAACCTTTCTTCTGTGCACTCTGCTTTCTCTGTTCCATCAATCTCAATTTCTATCAGCTCCTCTGCTTCTCTTTTCGTCATTGTTGTGAAGTATTTCAAAAGCTTAGCCCTGCAAGAGTTAAATCTTAAAGCATTCTGAAATTATCTGCATAAACAGAAATGCTAAACAAGAAGGAAAGACCCAACGCAAATAAAAGCAGAGGGTAAACAGATGAGGAAGGAGTAATATTCACATATGAAAGAAAGTCCGTAAGTGGTATTTATAAACTAGATATTGTTTAAACAGTTTTTAATAGCCTGACACGACATCATCATCGTTCATTGGATTTACTGATGTTTGTCAGCCCCATCACAGTCAAAAAATAATCCCGGTTACTTCAAAATCAAGTGAAAGGTATATCATTTATATCACAGCAATTCAGTCTTAATAGATTCAAACCTGGAGCCTAAAAACCAACATGGAGATGAACTATTTACAACTGTTTAGCTAAAAGCTGTACTTTACCGTCAGAATTTACTCAAACCGTTGTACTGAAGTTAATCCTAGCTATGATTTGTGTTACAAATTACATACCTCATAATTGCCAGTACAATACTCTCAATAGCAAAATAAAGTAACAAAATCATTACAGATATGCATTTTATTGCCCTGATTACACACTAGAATTTTTTATGATTGTCTTTCAGATATTTTTATACATTTTAAACAAACCATTAATTCAGTTTTTAATTATCTCATGTAAAATGATTGCCTGCTATATTAAACTTCCATTGCTTTCTGCACCACTAATAAATTACATGCCATTTTGTACCAGCTGTACCACTGACATTAAAATATTATAATTTTTAAAAAGCTAAATAATACAAAAATAGCTGTATATTTCGATATTTCTGTGTGTCCATTTCCAAGGTTTAATGCTGTAAGTTTCAGATTGTTGCAACCTCAGTGCATCTGTTTTTGGACTCCATACATAGTCTCAGCCCAGAGCAGACATTTCTAAGTTTACTACCGCATCTAAAAAAACACTTATATGTGCCTTTGACTCTTTGACTTAAAAGGAATGGTCCTCTAAATTTGGTATTTTCATACTTGCAAAAGTGTCCATGCTCTCCTGCTTACAAAATTTAACAAAATGAACAGAATTCATGAAAATTAATGAGAAATTATTAAAAAGTTAATGAAAAATTTAACAGAAATCAAATATTCATTCCTATTAACAATGACCATTATTAACTGAGTATCAGGCATGACCTTCAAATGCTTTACACAGAACAATCTTTGAAGTCTACCCTCATACTAAACTTCCGTGGCTCTACCAACTGAAGCACACGCTATTCCAGGTGAGGCTGAACCATGGTTTCCTCAAAAGACAGGCTCTGTACTGCAAACATAAACCAGTACAAGAGCCACCACCATCTCTTACCTGGAACTGCAACAGCCTCTTCCTAACACATTTCCCTGTGTTGGTGCCCTTGCCTCCCCAGCTCCCTGGTCATTTCCAGTCACTACTGTGATGCTTTTTAAAAGTGACATTACATCTTTTGATTAATACCAGTCAGAGTTAAATTGACAGACTGCCAGAGGCAACAAGGCACTCCGTGATCTACTCTCTATCCACAATCCATTACTGCTCTCACTCCCTCTTGCATACTGGTCTCCTTGCACGTCCTTGCACCCTTCTTCTTGTCCACAGCACTTGCCCTCTAATATACTATATCATTAATTTATTAAATTTATTGTCTTTGTGGGATCACTGTCAAGGTGCAAAAGCTAAAACCATCCAAAAGTGACCCCAAAAACTTAAGCTGGTTTGTCTGGATTACGGACTGCCCTTAGCTTCTTGAAGTGGGAGGGGCTTTCCCAGGTCTCAACTTCTTAAGGGACCAATAATAACCCAGAACCTGAGACTATGTTAAATCACCTAGCAAAGCAGAATTAAATCTACTCATCAACTGACCTTAAAATACAGAATTATCCTGGATTCTCTAGCTAAATCCAATGGAATCACAAGGATCCTTAAGAGTGGAAGATGGAATTTGAAAAAGATCTAAAATGATTTAAGGTCAAAAGGACTTGGAGTTCTCTTGCACCAGCAGTGGGTTAAAGATTTGGTGTTGTCACTGCAGAGACCTGGGTAGCTGCTGTGGTTCAGGTTTGATCCCTGGCCCAGGAACTCCACATGCAACCGACCCGGCCAAAAAAAAAAAAAAAAAAAAAAAAAAAAAAAACACTTGACTGGCCAGCTGTGACTGGCTTGAAGATGAAAGGAGCCACAAACCAAGAAATGCAGGCAGCCTCTAAAAGCTGAAAAGGAAAGGAAACAGACTCTTCCATAGAGCCTCCAGAAGAAAAGCAGCTTTGCCAACATCTGATATTAGCCCAGAAAGATCCATTTCATACTTCTGACTTCAAGAACTGTATGCTAATAAGCTGGTGTTTTCAAGCCACAGAGTCTGTAGTACTTTGTTCCAGTAGCACTAGGAAACTAATATGGTCTTCTCTCCCATTTTAGAGTTTTAACACCTCCAAATTGCTAGGGAGCTGGTTTTCTGAAAACTTAGTCTGCAAACCACTGGCATCCAAATCTACACTGCCTGGTACAAAACTGACTGATTTCCCCATATTATTAAGGCTGCTCTCACGACTCCCCTATAAGAAGAAAGAGGGTGGGGTTCTCTACTTGAATAGATACAGGTCATGGACATCCAGCAAAATGCTCAAGTCCAACCTGATTTTGTTTGGGATGATGAAAGAAGTGCTTTTGTTTGCTTCTCCTGCTGACCCTGGTCTAGTAAGTCTTCCTTTTCTCCACAAAGCCCATTTCATAACTGATAGTATGTGTAAAAGTGTGGAATTCATCCTGAGCACTATAGCAAAACAGGTGGTGGTGACCCAGTAGGGACCAACCTTGAAGACAACATGAGCTCCATCTGAGAAGCCTACAGATATATACAAAGTACTCTCAACAGTGCGTCTCCCTTCGTAGGCACTCTATTAAAATGTATTGAATTAGTGAATGTTATAAGAACTATTATAGTTGACTCCTGATGCCTAAAACACATAAATGTACAAGGTAAAACTATAAAGCTAACAGAAGAAAATGGTGGGAATTTTTCTGTGATCTAAGGATAGAAGAGGATTTATTTCCTAAACAAAATTCAAGGAAAAAACCTGATAGATTTGATTACATAAAATTAAGATTTATGTTCAAGAGACAGGCCACAGACTGGGAAAAGATATTTCCAATATCCAAATGTGACAAGGGACTACTGACTGGAGTAAACAGAAAACTCCTGCAAGTTGCAAACTCCTGCAAGATGATAACAACCCAAGAGTTAGGACAAATTAGAACAGTAAGTAAAGCACAGGAAAAGGAAATTCATTTGAAGGGGAACCAAAACGGCTAAGGACATGAAAAAAAGCTCATATTCAAATCAATCAAAAATGCAATTTGAAACAAGGAACTACCACTTTATACTGTGTGTGTACGGCAAAGATTAGAATGCTGAATACTGAAAAGTTACTTAGCAGGGACATGGGGGCATAGGAATCCTGCCTCTGTTGATGGAGACCAAACAGGACTGACTCTTCCAGAGAAAAAATCTAGTGGCACTTGCTCAAATAAAGTACGCTTATACCCATGACCCAGCAATCTTGCCCTTAGGTAGGCATTACAGAAATCTTGTCACATCGATTGATAATAGGATGTTAAGGGCAGCTTTCTGGAGAGAGCTGGAAGCTGGAGCCACAAGTACCTATGGTTAGAGGGTACTGTGATACAAGAAAATGTGAAAGAAACAGACATCACAGAACTTAAAAAGCAGCTAGAAACAAGAAAATAATGTACATACATGCAAAAATCATAAAAACTCCTATATAGAAAAAAGTGAGAAACAGAATAAGGTTTACAGTAGAACAGCACTTGAAAGAATTATTTGTTTTATTTTCAGGATCTACAAGCAAGTCCATTCTCATCTCCATAACCAATTTTAAAGATTAGAACACAAATCAATTTTCTGGAAACTCTGGAAAAACAGAAAGCAAATGAGGAAGTAACTATAAGCAGATAGGATAGGAGGTCCCTTGAGAAAAAGGACCAGGAATGGCTTTCTTTACGTAAGAGAAAGCCATTTTGGGCCTAAGCCATTTTGGGATCCAAGCTTGGTCACAACCTTGTCCCTGAACAGGTCTCAGTAATAATGATCTTAAGGAGTAACAACAGCAAAGACAGTAAATTAGTTATCAAGACTCCCAGTTCTATTTAGATGGTAAAGATTAGCCCAAAGCACTTTCTTGAGCTGTTTTGCAGAATTAAACCCCTTCTCAAATGCTCAAACCACCAGATCAACTGGAACCTAAAGGATGATGACGTCCACCTTTTCTGACCCTCATGATTTCAATGAACCAAAGCTTGGGCTCTGTCGACCTCTGCCCTAATGCCATGCTGATCTCTCCTGTTGGAGCCCCTTCATGAACATGCATATACCCTTAGATGAACACTCCCCCAATTTTGCTATAGGGGAGACACTGCTTTGGGACAGATCCCAGGTGTTCTCCATACTTGCAGCAATAAATTCTTCCTTCTTCTGATCTTCGGCTTGTGTCTTTTGGCTTGACACCCAAGAGGTGATCCAGTTTTCGAGTAAACAAAACTAGAGGCTGAGAAATGGCCCTAAGGGATTATCAGCAGGAATACCTGTGGCACCCTTAATAAGCACAAGCACTGAGAGGTTTGCTTTTCTCTCTCAGATCTCTAAATTTAGCCTAAAGAAGCAATGGAGAAATTTAGGAATTGTCCAAATCTCGATATCACTGCTTGAGTGGGTTTTAGCTCTTTTTCTGAAACCAATTCCCCAGGATTCCATATCAATACTTCGGAAAATGGACAAGACAGTATTACTTGGAGCCTTTCTACCTAGGAAAGGTGCCCCTTGACGTGCTAATTTCCCCTAGACCAAATCAATCCTGGGTTCAAAACGCCTCCCAAACTAAACTTACAAACTAAATACAAACAAAACTTTACAGTTATGTTAAACATTCTCTTTCAGAGCCACAGATAAATTTGAGGATAATTTTCTTCATTGGAACACATTACTAATTTACAGTGTTTAGGACAATTCTATCCCAGTAAAGGACAATAAATAAATAAAGGATAAATAACAAGTGTAATTGGGGAGTACCTGACTGATCAACTGCTTATTTCAAGTTAAAAAATATCTTAAATACCTGAGGAAATTAAAAGACACCTTTGTTTTTTAAAGACAAAGTCAACAGCTAAGAAAAAGCACACAAGTCTGTGTGTGTCAATGTGTGTACACATGGAAAGAGGGAAAGCAGAGGTGAAGAAAGGTTAACACTTGGTGACCCCTGGGGGTGAAGATGTTGGCTGTATCATTTCATTGTTTTTTTTTTTTTCAGTTTCCCTGCAGACTTTTAAGTTTTATAAATAAAGCCGGAGGGAGATGGAAATCAACAGTTTTAACTTAATATTCAGTCTCCATATGCCTTGCCTCAATTTAACATCTACCTCATTATTTATGTCCTTACTTCTAGATTATATACCCCTCAAGGCTTTTTTGGTCCTGTAGACACAAACTGACTTATGTTCACCTAGTGTCAGGATATGTTTAAAAATAAACTTGGAAAGTCTGGATCAAACCCTGAGAGAGGTCATTATCCCCTTAAAGTAGCTTCGAAAGAGTTGACTAGTTTCTTTTGAAGTTTAAGTCAACATAGTATCTAAGAGTGTTATCACTGCTCAATTCTTCGCTTTGCTCAAGCGGAGCCTTGTAAATCTTTGCTCCTCCCATGGGTCAGACTTTCTGCGTGAATTTCTAAATCACTACTCATGCTCTGGCAATGCAACATTAGGCGTAGTCCTCCCTGCCGTTAACCTAAATCGAACCAGGATTCCTAAACACAAACACGAAAATCTAAAAAGCTGACGAACTACTATAACCTATCATTTCCCCCTTGTTTTACTTCCTCGTTTTTAAAAGCAATCCAATGGACACCATATACATTAATAGATGGCTTGGATGGAACTCTAAAAATTCTAGAAATACAACTGAATTCGAAGTGTTCGCGAATCGCTGAGTTGGCAAGGAGACTGGTTTTGCATTTTCCTCTGAAATCCTGGGGGCGTCAGGATCAGATCCCGAGCACGGCGACTGCAGACCACGGCGGACAGTCGAGCAGGGGACAGTGAAGGAAGGGGGTGGCGAAAGGTGACAGGAACGACCCGAGCCCCGGGGGCGCGCGGCTTCGCAGAGCCCCGCGCCGCGCGCCCCCCGCCCCTCCACTCCACTCCCCGCACAGCCTCCCCCGCCCCTCCCCAGCCGGCTCCCTCAAGTCTCCACGAACGGAAATGGGAGTCACAGCGCCGGGGACCAGCGGAAACAAAACACAGAGGCGGCCGCGGGGGGGCCGCTGTGGGGGAGAAGGCCCCGGAACGAAGCCTGCCAGCGCGGGCCCGCGCTCCCCTCCTCCCCAGCGGCCGCACTCACCCGCTCCGGATTCGGCCCCGTCGCCCCCGCCCGCACTCCAGAGCAGGCTGAGAACGGCGGCTGCGCGGCCACGTGCAGCGTCTCTCCCGCTAAGACCCGCAGCTCCCGCGACTCAAAGTGGGAGGCCCCGGGCCCTTCCCGCGAAAACGGCGCTGAGAAACTCCAACCCCCTCCCGCCTCCCAGGCACCCCCGGGTCCGGGACTACAACTCCCAGCAGGTTGTGCGAAATGGACACCCTAAGCTACGGAGGCTCACGAGGTACAACGGAGCGCAACGACGCAACCCGCATTGTTTTACAACTCTCACTTTGCTTGCACAATCATACACCTCAACCACCCCCAAGGCATAGGACGCTGACTCGGGGCGTTGGGGGGGTGGGGGTGGGGAACTGAACTAAGGGACAATCCAGTCCAAGTGCGCATGCGTTCACAAGATTTCCGAGAGGGGCGAATGTAGATCAAGTTGGGCGAGGGAAAGATGGCGGAGGCGTCGCCAGGGGACCCGGAAGCACTTACTCTGCACTTCCTCCTCCTGTTCGGCTTCTGTCTCACCTAGAGCCGTCCGGTCGCAGACCGCCTCCGAGACGCTTCCTGTCCGGTGAGTGTCCACCTACTGAAACGGCGACCCACAGTGCATTGCGATGGCGGGTGGGGGCGGAGCCAGAGCCGGAAGTAGGACGGTGGCGGCGGCGCTGGCTCTGGCAGCTCTGGACTGAGTGCAAGGTGACTGGGAGGGTAGCTGGACTAACCTGGCTTCTTGGGACTCCGATTGTGGGTTTCTTCACGAGGGCAAGGATACTTATTACCTCTGCCTTTCAGGAAGAGAGAGCAACCTTAAATCCGGGACACCTTCACGGCCTGGTCCGGGGTCGTTGCTGACCTCGGCGCCTTTGGGCCTGAAGTTTGTGGCAGACTCAGTAGCCCTGATAATGCAGCTCTCAGGGCAAACCGGGATGGCGTGGGAGGCGTGGAGTCCGGCGCATTTGGACTATCTCCCCGGCTGGGGCAGCCCAAGGTCAAGCCTGCCGGGCCGGTCTGCAGCCAGGCTTGTTCAGCCAGGGCGCGCGGGAGATTGTTCTGAACTATTTAAAGTAGAACGTAAGAGGGAAAAGGGTAATGGGAATCCTAAAAGTTTGCAGCCCATCTAGAAGGATTAGTAGTTTAGGCTAAAACTTGGTTAAGCAGCTTTGTTTTACAGCCCTACCCCTTGAAAACCCTAACGAAGGAGACGCTAACTGGAGGAGAAGAGGGGACTTTGCTTGCAAACTCTGTTAACACTGTTGCCAAGAGGGGAAAAGAGCGGGTCAAGTTAGGCGAGTTATGGATTGACTTTAGAAATGTGCACTGAAGAGGCAGCGAAAGGACTAACCTTGGGCGGGTCAGTCTTCGCTGTAAACGGGAGACTCATGCTCCGTCTAAGGCCTCTGCGCCTGCTTTAACTTTTTCTTGCTGTTACCTTCCCAGTTTTTCTATTTCAAATCCCTATTACAGGCCTGCGTGACTCCCCATAGTACTCAAATAGAGAACTTAATCACAGTAGGTATTTTATACCTATTTGTGCAATAACGTGTCTTTCTCACTAGCTCAGTGGGATCTAGTGAGGAAAAAGAATCAGCAGAAAAAAATGAAAGGGAGTAAAGGAAAAAGAACAAGTTCTGACAGATTATGTATTTACTTTTTAGATACCTTGAATTTAGATAAGTAGAGGGTCCTATAGCACTTAAGAAAGGATCAGAGCTGTTGAATGTATAGATTTGGAGTTGAGGAAAAAGGCCAAAATTTAAAGTATGATTTGGAAGTCATTAATGCTTAGCTGATAGAAATAGAAATAGAAAATGGATTTTTTACCTATATTGAAGTTGGAGTTACGTGGTCTTTGAAATCAGAGCGAATTAACTGTGGGAAATATGGGGAATTTAGTAACCATTCTTAAACATTGATTTGTTGTCCGTAATAAAGGTGGGATAAATACACCTTCCCCTGTTTTTTACCAGTATTGCTAGGATGTACTTTGTAAATTACCTGGGGCTAAACAAATGTAAGGTGATTTTATTGCAGAGTGTCAAGTGCGTAGCCAGAAAGGAAAGTATAGACTGAATTGCACAATTTTTAAAATATATGTGTATCTTGTCAGATTCTACTGTATAACCTAGGGTCAGGTACTTATCTCTATGCATCAGTTTCTGTATATGTGAAATGAGTATGATGTTAAGTACACCTTAAGATGTTTGCTTGGAGTCTTTTCTCAATTATTTTTCTCTGCTGAGATACAGGAGTGCTATAGGATGAATTCTTTAATTCAGGTAGTTTGCTTTCGTTCTGACAGGTGAAGGACATTTTGTTGACTGTAGGATTTCTTTTAGTGGTTTTTATGTGCTATTCCAAGGCTTCTCAACCTTGGCACTATTCACATTTTGGACCAGATATTTCTTTGTTGTGGGGAGACTGTTGTTAAAGGATGTTTGGCAGCAACCTGGTTTTTACCCACTAGAGGCCAGTAACATTCCTATCAGAACATCCAAAAATGTCTTTAGGCATTGCCTAATATCTCCTGAGGGATACTCCCACCTCTGTTACAGAACTGTTGTGCTATTCCACTGTCTTCTGGCCTAGTGCTTTCAAACTCTCATTAGTAGAGGTCCATTTTTTTCTTCCGACCCTTGTGGATATTTTTGAAGAATACACTAAAAACGAATTACTGGAGGAGTTCCCGTTGTGGCACAGGGGAAGGGAATCCAACTAGTATCCATGAGGATGCAGGTTCGATCCCCGGCCTCACCCGCTGCTCAGATCCCACGTTGCTGTGGCTGTGGTGTAAGCTGGCAGCTGCAGGTCCAGTTTGACCCCTAGCTTGGGAATTTCCATATGCCTAAGGTGCAGCCCTAAAAAATGGGGTGGGGTGGGGGGGATTACTGGAAAAATTAGTAGATGAAAGACAAAACGATGGAGACACTTAAAATACAAATTCTAATTTTTTTCCTTTTTTTGGTCTTTTGCATTTTAGGGCCACACCTGAGGCATATGGAGGTTCCTAGGCTAGGGGATCTAATCAGAGCCACAGCTGCCAGCCTACACCACAGCCACAGCAATGCCAGATCTGAGCCTCCTCTGCAACCTACACCACAGCTCAAGGCAACGCCGGATCCTTAACCCACTGGGCGAGGCCAGGGATGGAACCTACAACCTCATGGTTCCTAGTTGGATTTGTTTCCGCTGAGCCATGACGGGAACTCCCAAATTCTAATTTTTTATTATTAAATTCAACAGTATGATGATGCTTATTATTGTTGTTATTTGATGATTTGAGGGGGGTATGACAGTCATATTAGCATGTCAGGCTTTCATTTTATCGTCAAGGCTCAGAAGTTTACCAGGCTATACTGAGGTCTGAATTTTTAATTACCCTTGCAGCAAGGTTTGGTAAGCCTTTTCAGTTTAATCAGTCTTTTAATCTGGGGTAGTTTCTTCTGTGCGGTTTCCTATTTATTCCTTTTCTTTTGGAATTCCTGTTTGAAGGTAATTGGGGTTTTTTTTTTGCATTTGACCTTTTAAGAAACTAAATGAGGTCTCAACTTATATCATCCTCTAATTTATCTAGTGAAATTTTTTAGCTTGAAAATCATGTATTTTAGCTTCAGGAAGTCTAAGGATTTGGAAGTCTTTAAGTCCTTATTTTAAAAATTCAACCTTCACAAATTCTGTTTCACTGATTAGATTGTACTGCCTGATTTTTCCCTTTTGTTGGTCGGCTCCCTTGGACTGGATACCATTCTCCCTGCTGGGTCTTTTGGGCTTGAATTTGCTTTTTACAGTATTCTTGAGTGCCTGGAATCCTGCAGATGTAACAAGCAGAGCAGTTTCTCTCCCTGTGAAGTAGAAACTGTGGCTGAGGCAACTTTCTCCAGTCTCCCTTTTGAGGGAGTCAGGGAAACCTTGTACCCTAACTAATTCGGGCACCAGTATTCTTTTTCTGCTGAGAGTGGGCAGCTTTCTAACGTCTTAGCTCAGTTCTTTCCTCAGGTCGAAGACTAATAAATTCATGGAGAAGAAATACTGCATCCCAGATTCTGTGCTTGCTTTCTGCATCTAACCCTAGTGGAGCCACATACAGGCCTGAGTGGTTCCTAACTTTTGCTAGGTCCCAGGGCCTTTTGGTTAAGAAGCAAAAAAAGAAAAAAACCCAAAAAACAAAAACAAAACAAAAAAAACTTTCAGTGGAGAGTAGAGAGGGGAAGGGAACTATGGTCTGGTGACTGGTCTTACTTAGTTCACTGCATTCTGGAAAGATTTAAGTTCTGAAGCAGTCAGCAGAACTAGATGCCCATTATAACACATGTAGAGGTGTTTTACAATTATATCTGTTTTAAAGTATCTTAATTTTCCGGTGCTTTTTTTCCAGTAACAGAATCACCATGATTCTTCAGAGGCTCTTCAGATTGTCCTCTGTCATTCAGTCTGCGGTCTTGGTCTCTTTGAGGAGGAACATTGGTGTTACAGCAGTGGCATTTAATAAGGAGCTCGATCCTGTACAGAAGCTCTTCGTGGACAAGATTAGAGAATATAGAACTAAGCGACAGTAAGTGGATAGATAATCAACTATGGTATAACTATGAATATTCAAAGTATGTAAGTTTTGAGATGGTAGTAAAAAATTCCTTGGCATCTGCAAGTGACTTAAGACCTTCACCGAGCTGATCCCTAACAATAAAGTTTCATTAGCTGCTCCAAAAGATGGGGGTCTTGGTTTTTTAAGTCCCAAATTTTATCTTCCTTATATGGGTTCCAAGAAAGAATCCCATTAAGTCTGGTGCCATTTTAGGTATATCCCTACTAAAATGTAATTTATTATAAACTCGAGTCAGCTCATACAAGTACATGGGGTCTTGGAACTCTTTTAAAAATCATATTTGAGAAAACAAAGCCCCTTAGACATTGATTGGCCTAAGGTCAGAAAACTGTTGTAGGGAAAACGTATTTAAAATATTCTAACTCTCAGTTTAGTGCTCAGTTTAGTTTTGTGAGACATCACGATATGGGGGAAATGTAAACATAGCATTTTTAATTTAATGTTATTTTTGTAGTTATATATTTCTGGGAATATCCAAAGACTGAAATGACATAAGGCAAATCCAGGAAAAACATGATTATGGAACCACACAGTTCTGGAGATGAAAAGTGATATAGATCAATTCAGAGTGTTGTTTTTGTTTGTTCTTTGCTTTTTAGGGCCGCACCCACGGCATATGGAGGTTCCCAGGCTAGGGGTCCAATCAGATCTGAGCTGCATCTGCACCTATACCATAGCTCATGACCATGCCGGATTCTTAACCCACTGAGCGAGGCCAGGGATCCAACCCACAACTTCATGGTTCCCAGTTGGATTTGTTTCCGCTGCACCATGAAGGGAACTCCTAGCTGGTGCATTTTGGAAAGTGACTTGGAAGAGTGACTGTTCTAGAAGTTTGTGGATCCCAGAGCTGGACGACAGTCATTAAAGTATCTAATTGAAGGCTCTGTCTAGAACTGCACTGTATATCCCAGTAGCTATTACCTACATGTAACTGTTCAAATTCTGGTTGAGTATAAATAAAAATTTCTTTCCTCAGTCCCCTTAGCCACTTTTCTAGTGATCAATAGGCAGGTATGGCTAATGGTTACCATATTAGACAGCACAGATAGGGCGCATTTCTGTTATCACAGAAAGTTCTTCTTCACATGCTGACATAGAAGAAACTTAGGACTGTGACAAGGAACATTATTAACAAGTTCTTAATTTATAGCTGGCTCAGAATTTTTCTGTGGAAATTCTATAACAGAAATAAGACCCTATGCTTTTATCATAGGCATTGGTGGAAATATTAACCTTGGAATTTTCACTTATAAATTTTTTTTTTCTTTTGGTCTTTTTAGGGCCACACCCATGGCGTATGGAGGTTCCCAGGCTAGGGGTGGAATCAGAGCTGCAGCTGCTGGCCTATGCCAGATCCTCATCTGCAACCTATACCGCAGCTCATGGCAACACTGGATCCTTAACCCACTGAGTGAGGCCAGGGATCAAACCCAAGTCCTCATGGATACTAGTCGGGTTCATTACTGCTGAGCCACTACGGGAACTTCCTACAAATTTTTTATTTATTGTTTTTTGAGAAGCAGGCAGTAAATGACAGACAGTAATTAATTAGATCTAATTGGCCCCACTGCTGGTTCATGATGTTTTATTCATCTTCCCAAAGCATAACTCTAATTTTGTCATCTTATTGCCTAGCAAACAAAATAGAGACTCCCAGGCTTAATATTCTGGGCCTCCTGTGATCTGAGTAGTGCTGGCTTTTCCATCTAAACTGCTTAGTATTCCCCACAAACCTCCAATTCCACCTCTGCATCCTTGCTTTTTCAGTCTTAGAAAGTCTCAAATTAAAACCTGACCCAAATGCATAGTTTGTCACAAATGCCACCTTTTAAAAATGAAATTTTTCTGTTTAGCTTAGCAAAAGTGCTCCCTCAGCTCCAATAGCTTTTTGTTTGACTGTGTCTTTGAAAGTTATCACTTAACTCGCTTATGGCATAAATGTTTATAAAGATTTTTTTTTTTCCCTTCTAAATGGCAAAACCTCTGAGGGTAGGAAGTAATCTGCTCCTTTTTTAGGCTCCTATTACAGAGACTTAAAATTGCTTAGATCTTTGACAGCTGTTCGGTGGTGGCTGGTTTAAATCCTAGTGACAGTAGAGAGCGCAGTCTGAGTGGGGCATGTGCATGCTCTCAGCACCACCAGTGGGTAAGACTTTCCCTTGTAGATGCAGAAACTAAAGTTGAGAGTGCTTCATGCCTCACTCTAGTTCACACAGTTACTAAATTGGAGAGCTGATGTTCAAAGGGAAGCAGTCATTTACCCCAGAGCCCTTGGACAGAGCCATTACACCTTACTGCAGCTTAAACCCTGAGAGATTCTGACTCTTAATGAGTATCCTTGATACTGACAGACCTAGAATGTTAGAGATTTTTTTTGAAGTTGCTTCGTTTGTGTGAAGCCTCATATTTAAAAGTTTGGATTAAAATTTAAGTGGGTTACCTTTCAGAAAAAAATTGTTTTTCCCTGCATTTAGAAGATCGGTGGAACTTGATCTGGGAAGTAATTTTTGTTTTTGTAAACTAACGCTTAAAGTAAGTTTGTCCTTGTCCATTTACCCAACAGGACATCGGGAGGACCCGTTGACGCTGGCCCTGAGTATCAGCAAGACCTGGACAGGGAGCTGTTTAAGCTTAAGCAAATGTATGGTAAAGCGGACATGAATTCGTTCCCTAACTTCACATTTGAAGGTAAGTCTTTTTAATCACAGGCTCATTCTTGTAGGGGATCATTTTAAGTGGAGAATATTTCTTCTTGCTTGGGTTGTTTAGAGGATTAACTGGCAGTTCCATGCAAATTTGTTAGGATAGTGACGTGTGCAGGGGAAGCTCCGGAGTAAGTGTTTTGCCATTGGAATAGGATATCGCACAGCATGGAGAGTAAATGATGGGGATCTAAAACCGGACTCCCTGGTCTTGACTCCTGACAGTATCACGGATGAGCTGTGTGTGATGTTTGGGTAGTTATTGGTCCCTGTTTCTCATCTGACATTTGGAGAGATTTATACTAACTTCCTCACGATGACAGTTGTAGTTAAATGACACAATATATGTAAATTAATGGAGAGCCAGACTCATTGTAAGTGCTGAATAAATCATAAGAAATTGTTATGTTTCCATGTTGATTTTTTTTTTTTAATCATCAGATTGATGAGTTAAATATTGAAGCTGTCTGGAAAGTGCACTTTTTTACAGTATGGCTAAGCTCGAACCTTTTTTTTTCCTTTTCCCTCTTCTTAGACCCCAAATTTGAAGCCATCGAAAAACCACAGTCCTGAAGAAATAATGTAAAATTTATCTGGTAACTTGTCTTGGATTAGTTATACAACTGATCAGAAGTATCAGAATAAATACATTTCACAACATACTGTTCTTTTAAGTCTGATTCCAAATAAATTATTTGGTGGTGTTTGGTGTACACTTAAGTGTATTGAATTCTGTGTTTTTAGATCCTCCTTTTTGGTTGTAACAAAGCAGATGGATACCTTGGATTAATTGGGTACAACTTGCCTGTATCTTGTCAGACTCTTCTCAGAGGGCAGGGTATCCTTTTTATTGTGGAGATTTATTGCCTGACGGAAACCACCCTGACTTTAGGAATGTTTGCTATGGAGGATGTGACACCCACTCCCAAAATATGAAGAAATGATTTATAAATCCTTTATCATAGCTTTCTTCAGGAAACCAAATGTGATTATGAATATATATAGGAACATCCATCGCATTTTACCTTCTGTCTCTTTTTATTATCCCAGTAACCCCGGTCCCTCCCCTTGGCATGAGTGGTCACAGTGTCTGTTACAGTGCTGTGTAGACAGAGCAAGGAAGCTGGGGGCCAGGGGAGAAGAGGGCTCTACAAAGAGCTTCCTTTAAAAGATTAAGCTGTAAGGTATTGTTTCACCCAGTTAATGGAATATCCAGCAGGTATGTGCCAGATTAGTGGCATAGCAGGCACATCAAAGTTTCAGTGAGTGGACGGCTCTCCAGGAAATTAATTTTTAATTATTTTTTAAAGCGGGAGAAGCTGTGCCTTTTTATATCTGACAGTCTCTCTGACTTGTGTCAGTACGAGTCTATAATAAAGCTTTAGAGGTTTTCGGTAAAATTGTGAAGTCCAACAGCCCTCCTTACAAAGTTAGTTCACTTCAGAAGAGGAATAGATTTTTACTATGGCATGCCATACAGCTGAAGCCTAAACCTGATGAGGAATACCTTTTTTAAAAGATCCACAAATATTTCCTAAAGGTATAGGTGAATAAACGAGTAAGATATGAAGAGATGGAATTGGGAAGGGTGATGTAGTAGGAAGAAACAGCGCGATTTCTGTCAGATGAAGCTAAGCAAAGACGAGTCAGTTGAATTTTATTTAAATAACTGTAGGCGTTGACACAATCTGATGTTTGCTTATGGCACTATTAAAGGTAAAAGATCCTTCCTCTCACCTCCCCTGCAGTGGTTCTATTCCACCCCCCTGTGGCAGGCAGGCAGGCAGGCAGGCAGGCAGGCTGAGGTCAGCTTTCCAGTCTAGAGGAGGGACTGACCCTTCCCTCCTCCACTCAAGAGTTTAGTTGAGTTTCACCTTTCATGATCTCACACCTATTTCTTCGTATTCATTTTTCTTGTCATCTAACAACTATTGGGAGTTTGCCTCAGCACCCAGTCATTGTGTAAGCAGAAGGCCTCTTTGGGGCTAACTGCAAGAACACTGTTGATTACCCTGCTCACGTGCCCTCCATCATAGGCCTGTGCATTTACAGCCGAATTTTGGCCCGAGAAGTGCTCAGTTTTTCCCAGCTGAATGCTCCGGTGGCGTGTCCCATCCTGGATGTTAACTAAGATGTTTCCTCAGAGCCCCTTCCTCTTTCTGATGAGGCTGCTTCAAATTTGCAGGCTCCAGCCTTGATCTGTCACTTCAGCTGACCCCGTGTACTTCTGCACCTGCTGTTTGGGACCACCTTATGTGTTATTACAGATGACCTCAATGTCCTGGACTTTTAGCTGTTTCAAATGGCATTTTTCTCAAGGGCTGTGGGCCAAAGTGTGTTCCCCTAAAATTCATGTGTGAAGACCTAACTCTCGAAACCTTACAACGTGATTGTATTTGGGGGTAGGACCTTTAAAGATGATTAAGTTAAAATGAGGTTGTTAGTGTGGCCTTGAATCTAGTCTGACCGATGTCCTTATAAGATTGTTACTAAGAGCAGCAAATTTGAGCTGAGGGAAGGTGGAAAGACCTGGAAATGGAAATGTGCCTGCCTGTTAAGAATCAAAGTGCTACCTTTAATGATGTAATAAACAAAGAGAGCTTCTGTTCTAGGCAATTTCTACTTATTTAAATCCACTTAGTGTAGGATTTTGTTTTGTTTTCTTTTTGGCTATTCCTCTTTCTCTGTTGCTGCCCTTGTGTCAGGCCTATAAATGCTGACTCTCTGGTTAGGTACTTAATGTATGGATACTTTATGGAGGACTCAGTGGGCTAGAAAGTCTCATTATGCAGATTACCTTAAATGGAGGTCCCCTGCACCCTGTCTGTTCCAGACTCCCCTAAGGTCCACCCCAGCAGTCCAGTCCATAGCCTCCTGTTGGAGGAGTTCCCGTGGTGGCTCACTGGTAATGAACCCTACTAATATCTTCCATGCAGACGTTCCTGGGCTAGGGGTTGATTTGGAGCTGCAGCTGCAGGCCTGTACCACAGCCACAGCAATACCAGATCTGAGCCGCATCTATGACCTATACTGCAGCTTGCAGCAACACCCGACCCTTAACCCACTGAGCGACGCTAGGCGTAGAACCCACAACCTCATGGATAGCAGTTGGATTCTTATCCTGCTGAGCCACTACAGGAACTTCCTTGAACCCACTGTCTTTTAATTAATGTCACACATCTGGTCTCAGGACTTAGTAAAGTTCGGGTTCTGTATGTCTCGGCACAGAAGGAATTGAGCAAGAGGCAAAGCGGAAGTTATGAAGTAGATGTATTGAGAGTGTGGACCATTTCAGAAGGTGAGAGTAGCTTGGAAGATACACATTCTGTAGACAGAATGGGGTCCATCCCAGAAGGCTGAGAGAGCAGACCTGAAATAACGGGTGGTTAGTTAGCTGAGTAAGTAATTGCATAAGCCAGCAAGTGAGAGGATTGTTCTGACTATTTTGGCAGAAGGGGTGAAGATTTCCAGGAATTGAGCCACTGCCCGCTTTGGCCTTTTATGGTTGGCCTTGGAACTGTGACGGGAGGTTGGGTGAGTTATTTAGCTGATGCATCACAAGGAGTGTGTAATGAGGATCAGGGTCTATTGGAAGCTGAATGTCTACCATTTTGGACCTAGTTGGTTCTAACCAGTTGTGGGTTTTTTTGTTGTTTTGGTTTTTTTTGGGGGGGAGGGGCATGGTGTGCATTGGCTTGATGGATCTGTTCCCAGACCAGCAGGCCGCAGTGGTGAAAGCGCCAAATCCTAACCACTAGACAGTCAGGGAACTCCCTCTGACCAGTTTTTGTTGTATCCTCAATGGCAGTCATTCTTTTAAAGGTTGTGTCCTGCCCTCTTCCCTCCTGTTTCAACCATAGATCTTAAAAAAAAAAAAAAACTCAATTTTTTGTTGTCTTTTATTTATTTATTTTTGGCTTTTTAGGGCTGCCCCCATGGCATATGGAAGTTCCCAGGCTAGGGGTCAAATCGGAGCTGTAGCTACCAGCCTGTACCACAGCCACAGCAACATGAGATCTAAGCCTTGTCTGCAAACTATACCACAGCTCACAGCAACACTGGATCCTTAACCCACTGGGCAAAGCCACGGATTGAACCCTCATCCTCATGGATGCTAGTGGGGTTCATTACTCCTGAGCTACGATGGAAACTCCAGAAATTTTTCTTTTTTAAATCTCAATTTTTACACCATCTTTAAGAGGCACTTCTAAGTAGCATATTCAGTGTCAGAGTTGATTAAAGATCATAAAATGAAGCTTTAAAACCATCTGCCCTCAATCTTAAAGAAGTTAAGCAGGTCCTTTATTTTTTTTTGTCTTTTTTTTTGGTCCTTTTAGGGCTGCACCTACGGCATATGGAGGTTCCCAGACTAGGGGTCTAATTGAAGCTGTAGCTGTTAGCCTACGCCAGAGCCACAGCAACACCAGGTCCAAGCCGCGTCTGCAATCTACACCACAGCTCACGGCAAGGCGGAATCCTCAAACCACTGAACAAGGCCAGGGATCGAACCCGCAACCTCATGGTTCCTAGTCGGATTCGTTTCTGCTGCGCCACGACGGGAACTACCAAGCCCTTTATTGATACAGTTATTCATAAATGTTTTGGGAACATTTTTTTAGTAAAAAGTATAAAGATAAACTTTAGTTTGTCTTAATTAGTTTTTGTTTTTTTTCTCCAAACTCGGTCAAATGAAAAAAACGGCATATACTAAAAAGTAAATGCATGCATGGTCAAGGCCACTCAAGATGCTGTTCTCTCTGTCTGTACATCCTCTGCCCAACCAGTGCCTGCCTCACCTGTACCCACTCTCGTGACTGAACTTCCTATGTACTTGCCCCAGTCCCCAGCTAGTGATAGCTTATCAAAGGGGTGGTGAGGGGTGTGGCTCTGCTGGTTTCCCCAGTAACTAATGAGCTAACCTGACATCAGCACCTCCGGTAACTGGTAATCCATCCCCCAGGGAAGACTGCCTTGCTTGCTGTCCACCCCACACCACACGTGGGATGTCCCTCCAGGACCTTGCTTCGGATGTGTAAGCTCTGCCATCCGTTAAACCATTTATGTCTCTGTTGCTGGCTCTGAGCTCTTTCTCTGGTCTTGAATGTGGGCAAGCACTGGCCTTATAGGCCTGCGAGGTGCAGCCCAACCGTAATACATAAGATTAAATAGAAAGTGAAGTCAAGCAGGACCCTGCAAGGGCCCTCCCAGATACGAAAGTACCCCTGCCCCTGCCCAGTGTCCCCTGTTGTTCGTTTGTAGTGGGGGAAAGGCTTTAGTCTCCTAGGCCTACCCTGAGTTCCAAAGAGCAGGCTCCAGCAGTTAGTAGGACAGGAGCCCCAGGCCTCCTAGTTCCTCCTGAAGGGAAGTAGGTAACAATCTGATGCATACTGCGGAGTTGTTCTGCAGGTGTGGATGGTGCCTACATGGTGACCACAAGCACGTGGAACCAGAAGGCTGGGATTCAGGAAGCATCACCTTACTACGTCACCACCAACCCATCAGTGCTCCCTGCAGCCCTCACCCCAAATTTTGCTTTTGAAAACTCTTCCCTGAAAATCATCAGGGAGTTCAGGCCTTTTGAGCAGATTCTCTTGGAGTGGCCCTTGCCATAAACCTTCCTGTGTTCCAAACTTTTTTATGTTTCACTTTGGGCTCACTGGGGATGGGACCCATGAACTTGGATTTGACCACCAAAGTATCAATATGAAAAAATGTATAGTTTAGCTTGGATTTCCTAACCAGTTACTACTAAAACTGTCCCAAGCATAGATAACAAGAAACAAAGTATGGAAAGTTAATTATTATTAATATTTTTGTCTTTTTAGGGCCGCACCCAGGGAATATGGAATTTCTCAGGTTAGGGGTTGAATTGGAACTGCAGCTGCCGGCTTTACGCCACAGCCACAGCAACAGCAATGCCAGATTCAAACTGGGTCAGTGACCTATACCTCAGCTCATCACAATGCTGGACCTTAACTCACTGAATGGGCCAGGAATTCAACCCATGTCCTCATGGATACTAATTGTGTTTGTTACCACTGAGCCACAAGAGGAACTCCTGGAAAGTTAAATTTTATTTTATTGTTATTATTATTATTTTTGTCTTTGCCTTTATCTAGAGCCGCACCCGTGGCATATGGAGGTTCCCAGGCTAGGGGTCTAACAGGAGCTGTAGCTGCCGGCCACAGCCACAGCCACAGCAACGCAGGATCCGAGCCGTGTCTGCAACCTACACCACAGCTCACGGCAATGCTGGATCCTTAACCCCCTGAGCAAGGCCAGTGATCGAATCTGCAACCTCATGGTTCTTAGTCGGATTCGTTAACCACTGAGCCACGATGGGAACTCCAGGAAAGTTAAATTTTAAAACTTGAAAGTGGAAAAATATTTTACGATCTTTTAAAGAATCATGTGGAACTGGATGCCTAATAACTAAGAGAAGTAGAATAAGAGAAAAGTAATTTCTGTCCAGCCTTATTTCATGGACCGTTAATTTGTGTGACTTTGCATAATAAATGAACTGATTATAAAAACGTCACAGTATACAATAGTTTATTAATATTCTAAATCTATGGAGAAATTTTATCAATAAAATACTCTTTAGGGAGTTCCCTTGTAGTCTAGTGGTTAGGGCTTGGTGATGTTTTGGGCCAGGGTTCAATCCCTGCTCTAGGAACTGAGATCCTACATCAAGCTTCTTGCAGCCAAAAAAAAAGGGAAGGAAAGACAGAAAGAGGTTTAGAAAAAGATGCTCTTTAAATTGTCCTTTCAGAAGTTCCCATTGCGGTTCAATGGGTTAAGAACCCGACTAGTATCCATGAGGACGAAGATTTGATCCCTGGCCTTGCCCAGTAGGTTAAGGATCTAGTGCTGCAGCAAGCTCGGATGTGGCTTGGATCTGGTGTTACTGTAGCTCTGATTCGACCCCTAGCCATGAACTTTCACATGCTGCACATGTGGCTAGACTTAAAAAGAAAAATAAATTGTCCCTTTACATGTGCTTTTTTTGATCTTCAAAAAGGAGTTCCTGCTGTGGCACAGTGGGTTAAGAATCCAGCATTGCCACAGCTGTGGCATGGGTCACAGCTGCAGCTTGGATTCAGTCCCTGGCCCAGGAACTTCCATATGCCATGGGTGAGGCCGTTAAAACAAAACAAAACAAAAAAAATCAAGAGTTCTCACTGTGACACAGCGGTAACAAACCTGACAAGTATCCACGAGGATTCGGTTTGATACTTGCCTTGCTCAGTGGGTTAAGTATCCGGTGCTGCTGTGAGCTCTGGTGTAAGTCACAGAGGCAGCTTGAATTCTACATTGCTGTGGTTGTAGTGTAGGCCAGCAGCTGCAGCTCCGATTCGACCTCTAGCCTGGGAACTTGCATATGCCACACAAGCAGCCCTAAAAAGCCAAAAAAAAAAAAAAAAATTCAGCATTTCTTAAATATCAGCTACACATTAGATATGGTTTAATACTTCAGGGCTTATAAAGATGTATGTAAAAAAATAATTAAAATGGTGATGAGAGATCGGGAGAGTGATAGTGGTAATGATATAATTTAAATGTATTCATCAGGGTTAACTTCACTCTTGGAAAAAATAAGATTAAAGACTTGGGTACCTGTGATGAGGGGAGGAAATGGCCCACTGGGCTATGAGACTGGGGGTGGGGTGGATGAACGGCCAGAGATTACCAAGGATGAAGGGACGGTGTCCTAGGAAAGAAGAATTGGAGAATTCAAAAGAGAGTGTCGGGAGCAGAGGAAAAACATCTTGTGTGAAACACGCTGGGTCAGACGGAGCCAGGTCACATAGACCTGCCTCTCCACTTGTTAGCTCTGTGAACTTGGTAGTCGCTGACTCAGTTCATCTCAGTTTCCTTCTCTGTAAAATGATGACATTGCTCGCTTTACAAAATCAATGAGGTGAAAGATTTTATACACGCTTACCTTTATCCACCCTCACTTCCACAACATATAGAAAGTGCTCAATAGGAGTTGCCCTTGTGGCTCAGTGGGGTAAGAACCGGGCATAGTGTCCATGAGGATGTGAGTTGGATCCCTGGCCTCCCTTGGTGGGTTAAGGATCTGTTGTTGCCCTGAGCTGTGGCCCAGATAGCAGATGCAGCTCAGATCTGGTGTTGCTGTGACTGTGGTGTAGGCCTGCAGCTGCAGCTCCAATTCGACCCCTGGCTCAGGAACTTCCATAAGTTGCCAGTTTGGCCATTTAAAAAAAAAAAGGTGATAAAAAGTTTTGGCATTTTATTTTCAAAACATTTTTCAGCCTTTGAGAAGTTGGCAGGCGTTCAGACTGAGAGATGAGATTCTCATATTAAGCAGTTAGAGCGCTGGCCTGTGGCTACAGATGGTAAGAGGGAATAGTTTCCTGTGTTTTCTTGAACAATAATAGGTGGGTGACTTATCCCCTGCACCATTAAATTGGGCCAGAAAAGTTGGACAAGTTCAGCTGTTTTTATTAATGTAGACTTTCATCAAACAAAACCATCTGTGAGATGAAGGAAGTTCTTGGCAATGCTATATTGAAAAACAATCAGTTGTTCCAAATTTAGTTAGGTTAATCCCCCAGCTAAAAATAAATTATATCTAGTTACAACAGCAACCATAATAATTAAAACAAAACAAAAGTTGCTATTACAGAGTCCAGAGCCCTAACCCTTTACACAACATAATTTCACTGCAGGAAAATAAAATCAAAATGCTCTAAGAACTGTAATGATAGATTTTTTTTTTTTTAGTGTTTCACCACCAGGAGTTGGAAAACCATGCATGTGGGCTAAATCCTGTCTGTGCCTGCCTCTTTTGTAAATCAAAAACACAAACATGATCATTGGCTTTTTTTGTTATTGTCTGTGGCTGCTTTCATGCTACCATGGCGTGAAAAATGGCAGAGATGAGTACGATACAGGTAGCTGTAGTGGGGACCCTACAGCCCTTTACAAAAAATGTTGAACGGGGTCTGGTGAAAATCATTGTCACAGGTGGGTGGGGCATTCTGACAACAGGCATCTTCCAGGGTACCTGGTGTCCAGGCACATGTTAGGCACTTGGTGAGTACTTAATCCAGTTGTCAGTCCAGTGAATCCTAAGGCTTTGCTTTGCCAGTTGGGCAAAAGGAGTGGACTCCTTTATTTTTATTGTTATGGCCACACCCAAGACACATAGAAGCTCCTGGGCTGGGGGTTGAACCTGCACCTCCACAGTGACCAGAGCTGCTGCAGCAGGATTCTTGACCCAGGGCACCATGGTGGGAACTCTAAAAAGAGTGGACGCCTTGAAAAGCAGCTTAACCACGTTCAGAGCTGTCAAAGGTAGTGAGGCACCTTAGCATCCAGATTCGCCTAGAACTGGAAATGCCCTCACCGTATGGTGTTTTCAGTGTGAACTGAATAATCAAAAGAAGTTCTAGATGATTATGCTTTTAACACAGGCTAATTACTCTCACTATGACATGGGTCACTGGAATTTTCCCTTTGTAAAACGAGCTGGAGGACTTTGTGATTTATCAGTTGAGAAACCAGAGGATCAGACCCATTTTTCATTTCATTTCTCCATGAGTTCTATGCATCAAGTATGGCACCAGGTGCCGGGAGCCACACTGAGCTATTTCATCTCATTTTATTTGTCCTCCCATCTGTATCCCTGACTTTGCCATAAGCGATATTGGCAAACCACTGGCCATAACAGCAAAGGAGTGGCCCAACGCAAAATTTCACTGCACGATTTTTACAGAAAGAAATAGGAAATCACCATCATGCAAGGACAGCTCTCTGCAGGGTTATGTGTATCAGTGCAGTGGTGAGTTCTGATGTCAAGGTCGCTGATCCTCTTCAAAGGGTTCTTAGGGGAAGGAAAGAGCAATAAGCAGCTCTGAAGGTGAAATAAGACACTTGGGTTTGTGTTTGACTCTCAAAGTGATGTTTAATAAAATCAAGGACACACACCAGGTGAGAGTTCTGGCCATTCATTAGGTATTTCCCTTCATGTTGCTTTTGGTTCTCAGAAATGAAAGTAAACACAAACTGCAAATCCTTGGGTTGTAAGACGCTTCCCACCACTTCCCTTCTGTGAATATCTTAGTGATAAATGAGCAGCAGAATAAGGATTATATTAGGAGAGAAAAGAGGATTCTGGTAGCAATGAGACCAGAGGTTCATTTTGCATCTGTCAGAGTTATTTTCTAAACCTTCTAAATCAGAATCCTGCACAGAGGATGCATGAAGTTTACATTTTCATGCTCTGCAGATTAATTTCACAACCAATATGGTGTGTTTCAGTAACTTTCTCTAGAAGTTAAGAAAGTTTAGTAACTTTATCTAAAAGTTAATTTCACAAGCCCCAGGGTATTACAAAGCATTTTGATTTCCTTCAACTCCTTCCAGACACAAGAAGCCAAACTGTATTTTAGCTGCTGGGAGAACTATTTGTGTAAAATAAACATTTCAAGGGATTTAGCAGTCATAAAGATTATATAATGAAATCCCAATTTCATCTCCTCATGTACGTCTTTGCAAATGTAAGACAAAGCAGAGTTTTATAATTTTTTAATAATGTGTGCAACAACTGTGATTTGGGTGTGTCGCAAAGGTGGGATCTTTTAAATTATAAAGGATTTTGTGTGCTTGAAATCCTAGGAGAAGAAAGAAAAAACAAGTTTAAGTATGATGTATTAATTCATATTTAAAGACATATATAAATCTTACCAGTATAAAGCTACATCCACTCTGAGAATCTTACAGGTACAAACCAGTGTATATTTAATTAAGTCTACTTTATGGGGAATTAAACAGTTAAACACTAGGAGGCAAATCTTTGAAACTTGGCCTAAAGTGTAAAGAAGTCAAGAGTTCCCATTGTGGCTCAGCAGAGAAGAACCTGATTAGTATCCATGAGGATGCAGGTTCGATCCCTGGCCTTGCTCAGTGGTTTAAGGATACAGCATTGCCATGAGCTGTGGCGTAGGTCACAGGCAAAGCTCAGATCTGGCATTGCTATGGCCATGCCATAGGCTGGGAGCTGTAGCTCCGATTTGACCCCTAGCCTGGGAACTTCCATATGCACAGGTGCAGCCCCCCCCCCCAAAAAAAAAGTGTAAAGAAGTCGGAGTGGGGAGTTCCTGTTATGGCTCAGCGGTTTAAGAACCCAGTGTAGTCTCCATGAGGATGAGGGTTCCATCCCTGGCCTTGCTTAGTGGATGAAGGATCCAGCGTTGCTGAAAGTTGCAGCAGCACAGGTCATCTGCAGATGCAGCTCGGATCCGGTGTTGCTGCAGCTATGGCATAAGTCAGCAGCTGCAGCTCTGATTTGACCCCTAGCCTGGCAACTTCCATATGCCGAACGTGTGGCCCTAAAAAAAAAGGAGGTTGAATTAGAACAGGAGAAATCTTTTTTTTTTTTTTTTTTTTTTGCTGGGGGGATGCTACTGGCATCTAGCAGGGAGAGGTCAGGTACTGACAAAGCATCCTACGACACACGGGATAGCCCGCCACAATAAAGAATTACATGAAATTATAAGGATTCATTACATAAGAATGATAAGATATTCCCATTTCTTTCTTTTTTTTTCAGCCGCACCTACGGCATATATAAGTTTCTGGACCTGGGCTTGAATCCAAGCTGCAGCTTCAACCTACACCACATCTGCAGCAACACCAGAGCCTTAACCTGCTTCGCCACAGCAGGAACTCCAGAAACTGCCATTTCTTATATAAATTCTTACATGAGTTATAAGAACCTGTCAATAGTGCCAAGACTGAGAAACCCTGCTCTAGGCTAACGAGCCAAAGAAAAAGAAAGAGGCTTTTGTTTTTCCAACTCAGCCATGAAATGTCTCTTCATATTTGGTGGGATAAAATTGTTTTGTTCACTCCAGGATTATTTCCCACAAATTCCTGGAGCAAATATGGACTTACATATTGCTGGTCTGCTAATTAATGAGCCATATGCTTTGGTATTGTAAAGTACAAAATAAAATCACTTCCATGACAGATTCGGGAGTGGATAACTTTTTTTCTGCCTTTGTCTTTTTTTTAGGGCTGCACCCAAGGCGTATGGAGGTTCCCAGGCTAGGGGTCCAATTGGAGCTATAGCTGCCAGCCTACACCACAGCCACAGCAATGCAGGATCCGAGTGGCATCTTTGATCTACCCTATAGCTCACGGCAACGCCAGATCCTTAACCCACTAAGCAAAGCCAGGGACCGAACCCAAGTCCTCATAGGTACTAGTTGGGTTCATTAATCACTGAGCCACAACGGGAACTCCTGGAGTAGATAATTTTTTTAAATTTTGGCAGAATAAACTCTAGGGAGCAGTACATAGGTCTTAAAGGTTAGTGTCCATTAGAATCACATAAGTGGTTAGCACACTAATGTCCACGCCCAGCCCCAAGCTCTATTGGAGGGAAATCTAAGCAAATTCCTCCCACAGGGTGGTAAGGAATGCAGGGAACTGGTGCTCAGTTTCTCAAGAAAGGGCTTAGACTTCTAAAAATATTGGAAACCTCCCTCCCACCACTGTATTCCTGAAAATAGTCCAGTATGCTGAATATCTCTCCAAAGAGCTACAGGAGTTCCCATCACAGCACAGCAGAAACGAATCCGACTAGGAACCATGAGGTTTCGGGTTCAATCCCTGGCTTCGCTCAGAGGGTTAAGGATCCGGCGTTGAGCTATGGATAGGCTACAGATACGGCCTGGATCTGGTGTTGCTCTGGCTGTGGTATAAGCCGGCGGCTACAGCTCTGATTCGACTCCTAGCCTGGGAACCTCCATATGCTTCGGGTGCAGCTCTAACCGCCCCCCCCCAAAAAAAAACCCAAAGAGCTACAAAACTGAGAAATAGCAGTATTTTCTGCTTCACTGTAGTGCTCATAAATGCAAAAGTCCATAAGGTCCCAAACATCTAAATTATGTCTCCTTAAGCAACTGAGGTAGAGAATTCTTACATCTTTTCAAGGGTTTCTGAAATGCTCCTTTCAGCAAAAGCAGAGGATAACCCATAACCCTAAAAGTTCTAAGTGCTTTGAATAACCACAGGAGAGTCCTCGAACCATAACCCATAGGCTTGGTCAGGGTGACAAGAATCAAGGTATCTGGGTCCCAGCTCAGCCACTCACTGTCATCCTGTGAGAACTTGTGTCTTAAATTCTTCAGGTATAAGATGGAGCTGATAAGATCAGGTCTAACGATCTGGAGGCTGACTAATAATAGGAAACACGGAAGAGAAAGTAAGAGGAGGGTACAGCTCCAGTGTTCTGCAAATGCTGGGCAGCCCATTTAGGGGGTGGACGCCAACATTTACTTAGTTCCTTCTACAGACACTTGTACAAGGTTTATTAAAAGTGAAATCCCTCTTTTCCATACAGTGAACTCATTTCCCTGTCTCATTCTTGAAACACATTCATTCTATACGTATGCTTTAAATATACTCACATTTTCACTCATCGTGGTGGCTTTAGATGCAGAATCACTCTTCCTGTTTGTGGAATATAAAAGACAATGTTCACTACGTTATCACTTCCAATTCTGAAATCACATATCCTTTTTTAGGTAATGTTATTGACCCCCATACATTTTCCGAACAGGAGGATGAACATTTATACAACCACCCCCTCCCCCAGCAATCCTAACTGAATTTCTTGTTTTATAGACAATATTCACAGAGAAAACCATGCAACACAATATCAGTATATATGAAGCCCTGTGTATTTACTTGTAGCCTTGGACTAGACACTAACAACTTCTGCAGAATATGTACCAGAGGCTTAATGACTTTTAACTCACCAACTCCTTAACATTTTACGTTTTGAAAGCTTGATTGTTACAATCTTCAATTTCATTTTTTCCATGGAAAGTTTTACATAGTGACTATGGTTCCAGTTATTTGTTATGGGCTGAATTATGTCCTTGCTATATATTCATGCAGTCAAGTCCCAAGCCCCCAGTACCTCAGAATGTGACAATACCTGAAGATGGGGTCTTTGAAGAGGTAATTAAATGAAAATGAAGTAAATAGGGTCGGTCCTAACCCAAAATGGCTGATGTCCTTATAAGAAGAAATTTATTAGAAGAAGAAGGAGAAGGAGGAGAAGAAAAAGAGGGAGAAGGAGGAGGAGAAGAAGATGAGAAAAAGGAGAAGGAGGAGGAGAAGAAGATGAGGAGGAAAAGAAGAAAAAGGAGAAGGAGGAGAAGGAGAAGGAGGAGGAGGAGAAGAGAAATTTAGACAAACAGAGATGGAGGGAAGACAAGGAGAAAGACCATCTTTTTTTTTTTTCTTCCTTCCTGCACTGCCGCATGTGGAAGTTCCCGGGCCAGGGATCTGAATCTAAGCCACACCTGCGACCTTTGCTACAGCTGCAGCGATGACGGATCCTCAAACCACTGTTCTGGGCCGGGGATTGAACCCAAGTCTCAGCAACAACCTAAGCTGCTGCAGAGATAATGCTGGATCCTTAATCCTCTGTGCCATAAGGGAACTCTGAGAAGAGCATCTTTAAGTCAAGGAAAGAGTCCTGGAGCAGAGCTTTCCCTTGTGACTCTCAGAAAGAACCAGTTCTGCTGTCATTGTAATTATGGACTTCCAGCCTCCAGAACTGTGAGAAAATAAATTTCTGTTGTTTGAGCCACCCAGTCTGTAGCACTTTTAAAGCAGACTAATATCCAGTTCACTTTTCAACAAATTTTGAGGGACTTGGATTTGGCAAATGGCATAAAAAAGCAAAATAATGCCATTTGCAGCAACATGGATGGAACTAGAGACTCTCATGCCAAGTGAAGTAAGTCAGAAAGAGAAAGACAAATACCACATGGTATCACATATCTGGACTCTAATATACTGCACAAATGAACCTTTCCACAAAAAGAAACTCACGGACTTGGAGAACGGACTTGTGGTTGCCAAGGGAGAAGGGGAGGGAGTGGGATGGACTGGGAGTTTGGGGTTAGTAGATTCAAACTATTGCATTTGGAATGGATAACCAGTGAGATCCTGCTGTATAGCACTGGGGACTGTATCTAGTCACTTGTGATGGAACACGATGGAGGATAATGTGAGAAAAAGAATGTATATATATTTTTGACTGGGTCAGTTTGTCATGCAGTAGAAAACTGACAGAACACTGTAAACCAACTCTAATGGAAAAAATAAAAACCATTAAAAAAAAAGGGATCTAGCAAATGTGAGGCAGGTCTAGGAATAAAGATACTGCCTCCCACTCTTCCTTTCTAACCAGGGCTGGGGAAAATGGCTCCAGCAAAGAAGGGTGTTGAGGGGAAGGGCAGTCTGCCATCAAGGAGGCGGTGACCAGGGAGCCCACGATCAGCATTCACAAGTGCATCCATGGAGTGGGTTTTAAGAAGCGTGCCCTTCAGGCTCTCAGAGAAATCCAGAAATTTTCCATGAAGGAGATGGGAACTCCAGAGGTGTACATCGACACCAGGCTCAGCAAAGCCATCTGGGCCAGAGGAATAAGGATTGTTCCACACCGGATCCATGTGTGGTTGTTCGGAAAACGAAACGAAGATGAAAACTCACCAAACAAGCTCTATACTTTGGTCACCTATTTACCTGTCACCACTTTCAAAAATCTACAGTTAATGTGGATGAGAGCTAACTGCTGATTGTCAAATAAAAGTTGTAGAGTCAAAAAAAAAAAAAAAAAAAGATACTGCCTCCCAGATTACTGCCTGAGTTCACAGAGACACTTATTGAATGAAAGGATAATAACCTCCCTTACCATAGCAATGCCAGCCTTTCCCCACATGGAAGACGATGTCTGTCCTCTGTGCACAACCCTCCCTCCAATTACTTTCCATCTCAATAAAAATGGGGATCCTCACAACTGCCTGCTGGGCGATGGGGTGAGTGTGCCAACAGGCTACTCGGCTTTTCTGAACTCGCCCCTGAACTAGCTATTGCTAGTCCTGCTAATGTGGACCTCATCCCGAACTTTGGGATATTATGAGGCTCAGAGGCCAGCACTAAGGAGCGAGTCTAGAACAGGAAATCAACGGCAGCTAAGTCTTCCAAAACACTTAGGAGATGACAAAGTATCTGAAGCCATGGAAACTGAGCGTAGAGGGGAAGAAGGCTCATAGACTCAAAGTTGGGTCAGTGCGTCCATGCATACAAGAAGGACAGTCACAAATCAAGGGCACGTGAACTGCAGACTTTGGTGATCTCATCTAGATCTCATGCACCAATGAACCCCCACATTTCTAACTCTAGTGAAGGTGTTTGCCCAAACCCCAGGTTCCTAGATTCAGTAACTCAGTGACTATCTCTACATGGAAGTATAACAGGCATCTCAAATACGAAAATTCCAGAGCATTCCAGATCTCTCCACTTACCCCCACCACCACTCTCCAGCATTATCCTCCTAAAGCCTTTTGCACTTCAGTAAATAAATGTTAACTTCATCATCCTCTTCAGTCTTGGAGCCATCTTTGATTCCTTGCTTTGGCTCACAGCCCACACTCAATCAATCAACGAGCGTAGTGTTCAAAATCCTATCCAGGATCCTATCACTTCTCAACATTTCCTACATCATCCCTTTGGAACAAGCCGCATTTTCTCTTGTCTAGATCATTCAACAGTTTCCTGACGGGTCTCCCTGCTTCCTCCACACTTCGTCACCCTACAGTTTATTCTCAACAGAGGCTGCCAGTGTGAGCTTCTGAGAATTAAGTTAAGAAGATGCTACCCCTCAGTTCGAGGTTTTCCAGTGATGTCCCATCTAAAAACCAAAGCCAAACTCCTCACAACTGCCTGGAAGAGACACTCTCGTCTCCTCTCTGCATTGTCCTCACTCTGTTCCAACCACACCGGCCCTCCAGCTGTTCCTCAGACACCGCGGGCATACCCAGTCTCAGGATTTTTCGCTTTGTTCTCTCCCCTCTGCCTGAACACCCTTCTCATGCTTACCTGCATGACCTCAGTTCTTTCTCACACGTCCCCTCATGAGCAAGGTCCTCCCTGTCCACTGTATATAAAAGGTCAACTTCCATTCCTCCCCTGTGCATTCCCTATTCTCTTATTTGCTTTGTTCTTCTCCGTAATACTTTTCACAATCTGACATACTATAGCATTCACATATTTGTTTACTTTTTAAAATCCTTTGCCTACTAGAAAGTAAGCTCTGTGAAGCAGAGGTTTTTGTTTTTGTTTGCCTGTTTTGTGTTACTCCGATGTTGTCAGCCGCTAGGGCACGCGGTTGGCATTCAACTTAATGTTAAAAGGACAGGGGAAAATTTCTTTGAACTTTTTAAAGTTAGCTAAATACAAAAAAAAAAAAAAAACCTGTTCAAGTAGTGTTATGGAAATGCCTGCAAAGTCAAATTAGTGACTGTATTTATTCTCTAGATAACTGGACATCACTCACAAGTAGGCAGGAGGCATGAGCTGGTATGTTTCCTCGATGAATTTAAGTCACTGCCCATAGAATTAAACACACATAAATAACCCACCTTCCCACTTTTGATTTTAAACAGATGGATAGCAATAAAGTAGAAGTTATGGGGCAAAGCATGCATTAAGAAAGTATACTTACTGGAAGGAGGTTTTTTCTACAAAAGAATAAGTACATACCGTTAGTACAAGAATTAACAGGGTGTAATACAGCTTCATATAAAAATAAGTTTTGGCTTAATTCCTTTTTCTCAATTTTGATTCTCGCTTTTTGACATTTATAACTTCTAAATTAAGCCTGGCATGACTTTTCTGTAACGGACCTCATGGAAAGTATTTTAGACTTTCTTTTTTTTTAATGTCCACACTGGTGGCATATGGAAGTTCCCAGGCCAGGGACAGAATCCCAGGTGTAGCTGTGGCAACACTGGATCCTTTAACCCTCTACTCAAGGGCTGGTGATCGAACTCATATTTCTGCAGAGACCTTAACAGCTGCACTCAGATTCTTAACCCACTGCACTACAGCGGGAACTCCAATATTTTATGCTTTGTGGGCAAAGTGGTAAAATCGAGAATACTTATATAACAGATACTTATATAACGAGAGAAAACAAATTTCTAAAAACTGTTATCAAAGAATAAAAAATACAATAATAATCAAAGCTTTGTAATTCAGATCTGCGAATTAGAAGAATGGAATTCTTTTAGGGGGGATAAGATTTCTCTTACTTTGGGTTCAGTGTTAGTGTCCTTTATTATCAAATAGATTGCCATGTTCATCCGTAAAAACCATTCTTAGTTCATGGACCATAAAAAATCAAGTGGCAGACCACAGTTGGTCCATGGGTCATAGTTTGCCACCGTGTCTGAAATGCAAGTTCAAGAAAATGTTTCTCTTTGGAGTTCCCATCATGGCTCAGTGGTTAACGAATCTGACTAAGAACGACAAGGTTGCAGGTTCGATCCCTGGCCTTGCTTAGTGGGTTAAGCATCTGGCATTGCCGTGAGCTGTGGCGTAGGTGGCAGACGCGGCTCAGATCCCGCGTTGCTGTGGCTGTGGTGAAGGCTGGCAGCTACAGCTCCTGTTAGACCCCGAGCCTGGGAACCTCCATATGCCATGGGTGTGGCCCTAAATAAGGCAAAAAAAACAAAAAAGAAAATGATTCTCTTAGATTTTCTGCTGGATGAAAACAGGAGTAACATTCTTAGCTAATGTACGGCTAATATTCACATCAAATCTTTAAGGGTTTTAAGAAAAATTTGTTTACCAAGTTTTTAATAAAAATACTCAGGCATTCTTTGTAAGTAGAAATAAATTTGACAAGGGTTTTGAAGGAGCAATCTTATCTGTTTGTACTTTCACTGGCGACCAGCAGGGGGACTCAATCAGACTATATTACACTGGACTAGGCTGGACAAAGGAACAGACACTATTAATTCACAGAGCGCTTATTCTTAGTGATAGAAAATACCCTTAAAATCATGTTCATGGAAACATGTCATAATACATAATACATAATACATAATACCTGGTAGGTATAATTAGAAACAGCTTTTAAATTTGTTTTATTTTGGTATAAAATATTTTTAAACCTAAATTCCAAAATTAATCTTCACAATGATAAAACAGGAGGTCTAAAACTTGTTCACACTACAAATTTATTATTTCATGAAAAATTCTACTTTATTCATGATTCCCAATAGACTTGATGGAATTATACAGTTTTTAAGGTCCCAGATAATTTTAAAGACTGGGAACAAAGAAATGCATTAAAAGACTAATTCATTATTTTTAAATCTTACCCATTTACATCAAACTGACTGTATCACCAAATGGGAGTTCCAAGAGATCTAAATTTGAAGAATTAAAAGCCTTAGAAGCATCTGTAATACAACAGGTTTCTAGTTTTTAATTGAACATTTCTCTTCTAAGTAGAACTGTGCTAAATATGACATTCAACATCCCACATTTGTGCACTGACAAAACATTTCACAGACTTATTCCAGTGAAATGTCTTATCATAAACTAGAAATTAATTTACATCTTGAGATACACAGTTCCTAACTTGGACTAAAAGGATCTTAAATACATGTCCAGATAACATAAATGTCCGTCCACATTGCAGATTTCTCAGCACGGCTGCACTTTGCCTCTCCAGGGTGACTCTCACATACTCTGTGGGTTTCCTGCAAGGTTGCCATGAAAACAGCTCTGCCTTTCCTCCCTGTGTTTCCTAAGATGCTCATGACTCACCTGCCTGTCATCGTGGGTATTTTCTACTGCAGAAAAACCGATGAAAAATATTCTCCAGAGTTCTTTAGAACTCAGGAGAAACAGTATCTCAGAGGAGAACTCTGTATCTGCAGGAAGCTGTCTAGCAAAGACTGAAATTCACTTACTTGAAAAGTAGCCTTTCCTCTGAGCATAGCACACGCCAAGGCCACAGAGAGAAATCACCAAGGCCACGACTACTACCGCCGCTATGATGCCACTTATGTTGAGATCATCTGGAATGTGAAATAAACCATGCATGAATTCATGTCAAAAAGATGGCCATTAAAAAAAAGGATGGCCAAATGTAGTCATTCAATTGAAAAAGTTCAAAAAATTTCCTTTTGCAATTATACCTTAAATATGGATAGTGTCATGCTTTTGAAACTGTTTAACTTTCAGGACATTCGAAATTGATTGAAAATATTAACAGAACTAGGATTCGCAAGACTATTAAAATTTTGGAGTTCCCCTTGTGGCTCAGTGGTAACGAAGCTGAAGATGCTGGTTCGATCCCTGGTCTTGCTCAGTAAGTTAAGGATCCAGTGTTGCCCTGAGCTGTGGTGTGGGTTGCAGACGTGGCTCTGATCCACTGTGGCTATGGCTGTGGCTGTGGCAGGCAGCTACAGCTCTGATTCAACCCCTAGCCTGGGAACTTCTATATGCTGTGGGTGTGGCCCTAAAAAGACAAAAAAAAATGAAATTTAAAAAGTTCTATGATCCAGAAATAAAATGAATGGCCTTCTCTTGGAGGTATAATCCATATGATTAAATACCAGGTTGGAAGTGATTTCTGAAGTTCAGTGAGTTCAAATATTCTAATATCATACTCCCTTCAATTTTTTTCTTTTTTGGTTGTGGCATGCGGCAGCTTGATATGGGATCTCAGTTCTCAAACCAGCTATTGAACCCCGGGGTGCAGGAGTGAAAGCATGGAATCCTAACCACTAGACCACCAGGGAACTCCCTCCCCTCAAATTTTACTTAAAATTCCTCTACATCATCATCTGTGTCAGTTTCACAAATATGGGACAAACATTCAGCCCCAAAGAAAGCTCATGCCACTGCTGTTCTATAAAATTGTGTCAGAAACATCTTCTTTCTTGAATTTATATGGGCTTGTGTGTGTGTGTGTGTTGCACACACACACATATACACCACATACATATATGCCATTGAAATTATCCCATTCAGTTAAAAATGAATTAAACTCCTCAAGATTTTTTTTTCCTTTTTCTACTAAGTCATCTCTCCTCCAACCTAATATGTTGCATTTTTTGGACCTAAATTTGAAATCACTACCATGTTATCCACTTGGGGGATTTTTCCAGTTACTGATTCTGTTATCCAAGAATTAGATTATTAACCTTCTAAGGATAATATTTCTGCAACTTGGAACTGCATCAAAAATACTCTTATACGGGGAGTTCCCACTGTGGCATGGCAGAAACGAATCTGACTAGTATCCATGATGATGTAGGTTCGCTCCCTGGCCTTGCTCAGTGGGTCTGCAATCCAGTGTTGCCATGAGCTGTGGTGTAGGTCGCAGATGCGGCTCAGATCCTGCCTTGCTGTGGCTGATTGCCACGGAAGCTCTAGCTCTTATTTGACCCCTGGTTGGGAACTCCCATATGCCGAGGGTGTGGCTCAAAAAAAAAGGCAAAAAAATGATACCCTTATTCAAGGTCATTAATAAAGTAAAGGATAACATGAGCTTGGGAAAGAACTATTTAATAGGCCATTAGCCATATCTCGTCATATAACAAAATTTGCTAGCATGCTCTGGATGCAACTACATGTGAATCCATCTCCACATTTAATTTGGGTCACATTTTTCCATCTTGTCCATGAGGATTTCATGAGCCGCACTCTTCTATCAGTTAGACACTTACTATATATTGATTGATATGCAAATTGCTATACTTTTAAAAGGAACAAATAATTCTTTTTTTAAAAGCAAGTATTAATTAACATATAATTAAATAACTTGGAGAAAATGTTAGCTAGCATTATCTCAATAGTAATCTTAGATGTTTTAAAGCAGTGCACATTTGGGGAATGATTTTTTCTTTTAATATTAAATGAGTCTGCTTATCATAGAACTTCCTGGTCTTAATTTTCCTTTTTTTTTTTTTTTTGCCTCATCCACACATGTGGACGTTCCCAGCTGGGGACCGAACTCAAGCCACAGTTAAGACCTGCGCTACAGCTCTGGTAACACTGGCTCTTTAACCCACTGCACCAGAGAGAACTTCCTTCCTGGTCTTAAATTTTTGTCCTAATACCAAATGTTACTAATCTTTCCATATACCTCTGAAATATTAACTGAATTGCTTTTTTTTTATTTAAAGGACCCTGGATAAATCTTTGGAAAGGCTGAGCAATTTGACCAGAGCAGGAAACATTAAGTATTACTTGATATAAACTCAGGTCATATTTGCTTGGATATTGGGATGTCAGGATTTAGCTATTTATTCACTTGGATGAAAAACAGCAGAGAGGGGAACAATCCACAATAATCATAATCTACAGAAAAATTAAATCAAAAACTAAATGAAACTCCTGAGAACTAAATGTGTGCCTACCATTCGCTGTGTAACAGTCAATGAATTTGACATCTACAAAGGGTTCAACCTAAAGGCTACTGTCTGACAAAAAACCAACCCATAGTTTGTCAATGGATTTGGCATCAATCAAGAATTCAAGCTAAAGGCAAATTCTAACCAAAAACTGTCTTATCCTGTAAGTACTAAGTGGTGGTGTAAATGTTATTTTGCTTTCTTTAATGAAATGCAAGATAGAAGACTTTTAAGTTAGCGGTAAATTGTTTTCATTTCATTTGCCGTTTTCTATGAGATTCTGAGCAAGTCATATGCCCAGCTCATGCTTCACTAAAGAGAAAACATAATAAGACATATGAAAATATTGTGTTCTTTCTTTGAAAAAAGAAACACGATAAAAGGAAAGTATTATTATTCTAACCAAAAGGAAAAGAACTAAACACTAAAATGCTAAGTGTGAAATTGAACAATGAAGCAGCTTGGGAATAATCAGCAAACCCATTATTTTACCTTCTTTCTATACTTCAAACAGGATTTATTTAGAACAGTTAACAAATCTGGTTTTGGATATAAGTTGAGAATTCACAAAGAAAACTGGAAATGAGATTTCATGAATTATGTATTTCCAAAGATGTGAATTCCAAACCAATGGTATGAAACTTCTAGCATCAATGGGTGAGGTTTTTTTTTTCTTTTTAGGGTCACACCGGTGGCATATGGAAATTCCTAGGCTCGAGGTAGAGCTGTAAGCCACTGGCCTACACCATAGCCATAGCAACTCAGGATCTGAGCCGCATCTGCAACCTACAGCACAGCTCTGGATCCTTAACCCACTGAGGCCAGGGATCGAACCTCATGGATACCAGTCGGATTCGTTCCTGCTGAGTCATGATGGGAACTCTTGAATGAGCTTTAAACAAAGGAATTTTAAATTTTCAGCCATTTTATACCAGAAAGAGTAGATATGTGGAAATCATGTTCAGACTGAAGTGATACCACTAGTGAAACACAAATAAATTTTACTTGTGTAATTATTTACGGCATGCTAGGAAAAATGTAGCCAGTATGTCAAAACTATGATTTCACATATATTATTTAATTTTAAAATTTAAAAAAAATTTTTCCATTATAGCTGGTTTACAGTTTTCTGTCAATTTTTTAACTGTACAGTGTGGTGAGCCGGTTACCCATACAAATATAGATTCGACAGATATTATTTCTTTTTATTTATTTATTTATTTTTTATTTAAGTCGATCGTTTCAAACCATTCAGGGTCGACAGATATTATTTCTTAAATGAGGCTAAATTAGGCATTTAAATTAAACACGATCATTTAAAGAAAAAAGAAAAAGAAACGTTACAGTGAATTTTTCTAATAGCTCCAAAGCAGCACTGAGAGTATTTTCTGATAATTTGAGCAAATGCTTATGTTTGACTATAAATGTCAATACCCAAGTGAATTTGGTGTATGATATGTATCCCTGAATTTTAAAATAACCTAAAATTCAAATTTAGTTGTGAAAATTAGAGTATAATATTGAATACCTTTTATTTTAGGATATCCTGAAGTTGAATAAAATTATATTTTCTTTAAAAAATAATGCTGAGTTTAACTGGACACAGACAATACAAATTACTATCCATATATATGCATACTTCAAAGTGTATTAAAAAAAAAAGAGGAGATCCCACTGTGGCTCAGCAGGTTAAGAACCTGACATGGTATCCATGAGGATGCGGGTTCAAACCCTGGCCTCGCTCAGTGGGTTAAGGACCTGGTGTTGCCACAAACTGCGGTGTAGGTCTGACACTGCTGTGGCTGAGGCAGTGGCCAGCAGCTGCAACTCGAATTCAGTTCCTAGCCTGGGAACTTTCATATGCTGCAGGTGTGGCCTTAAAAACAAAGAAAAAAGAAAAGAAGGGGAGTTCCCATCCTGGTTCAGTGGTTAATGAACCTGACTAGTATCCATGAGGGTGTGGGTTCGATCCCTGGCCTTGCTCAGTGGGTTAAGAATCCGGCCTTGCTGTGAGCTGTGGTGTAGGTCGCAGTCCTGGCTGGGATCCTGTGTCGCTGTGGCTGTGGTGTAGGCCAGCAGCTGTAGCTCCAATTCGACCCATAACCTGGGAACCTCCAATATGCAGCGAGTGTGGCCCTAAAAAGACAAAAATAAATAAATAAACTAATTAAATAAAAATAAAGAAAAGAAGAGAATTTCTGACCCTACCAGGCTGAAGATAACCTCCTGAATCTAGGGGCGCTCTCAGTACCCTGCCTCAGGGCACAGCCCTCCTGAGTGACTGGTAACTCCCTCCACTGCCACCTCCCTATCACACAACCACTTTCAAAACACACAGCTTTCATACAAGAAAGAATTAAAATTATTAAAAATAAAATGAAAAAAATTAATGTTTGCTCTGAAACCCATGTAAGATGAAGAGATTCTTGAGCCCAAATTTTACTGGACTCTAAGAAGCTTATTTTGTGAAATATGATAACACAGCAGCTATGTTTTAGAGCAAACTAGATCCATGGCTATATTCACCATGTCTTTTTTGAGAGCTTACTCTGTGGTAGGTACAAGTGTAGTATTTCAGCGGATGGAAAAAATGAACATTTAAAATAGCATTTATATAGTGCTTACAATATACCAGTGCTATTCTAACACTTCTGAATATTATTTTAATCTTCATAGCAACCCTATGAGGACAATATATTACTAATTCTGTTTGGGAGAAACTGAGGCACAGAGGTTAATTAACTTGCCCAAGAGCATGCAGTTAAGAAGTGGCAGAGCTGGAATTTGAACCCCCAATCCAAATCCTTGACCCTGAGCAATTTATAAGACACTTAGCTTTGGTTTGAAAGAGAATTGCTCAGATGAGCATATTTTTAGAATAATTATTTGAAAAATATGAATATCTAAAATAAAATGAAACGTTCTTGGCTTGGCTGTAAGCTGGATTAAAACAGCACTTTTGTTTTGTGTAACATATTATGTCACACTTATTTTTCCCATTCATCCTTCACATCAGTCACCCCTTACCTACTCCTTGCTGTTTCCACTCCCAAATATCTGCACTATTGATTGACTGATTGAATGACTGATTGCCTTTTTAGGGCTGCACCTGCAGCATATGGAGGTTCCCAGGGTACGGGTCAAATCAGAGCTATGGCTGCTGGCAGATACCACAGCCACAGCAACTTGGGATCTGAGCCACGTCTGCGACTTACACCACAGCTCACAGCAATGCTGATTCCTTAACCCACTGATCCAGGCCAGGGATGGAACACGCGTCCTCATGGATACTAGTCAGATTCATTTCTGCCTAGCCACAAGGGGAGCTCCCCAAATATTTGCACTTTTTAAATGCAAACTACTTGTTTCTCCAAATATTTCATGCTTACCTACTTGCATTCGTTTCCCAGGACACTTGCGATGTCCAACAGAATTACGGGCTTCACAGGAATATTCTCCACTGTCCAGTTTTGAAACAGTATTAAATTGCTGTTTGTGGAAGAAAATAAGATATATCTTTAAGCAATAAAGCTATCAGTAGACTCCTAAAACAGCTGTGTTCCTTAAATTCAGCATTAAGTTGGTTTTCCCTTTTTCAGTGAGTTTTCTATCTTTACTGTGAATTAAAAAATCTGCCATGTCTTCAGGGAGTAATTAGCTAGGCCTCCTGTTTAATTTGACAGAGAAAGACTTAAATTTTTACAGGGAAGTGTCTTTTGTGAGTGAAACTGAAAAAGTAGTACAGTTAGGAAGACAGTGGGCTTTTTTTTTTTTTGGCTTTTAGTCGTTTTAGGGCCACACCCAAGGCATATGGAGGTTCCCAGGCTAGGGGTCCAATTGGAGCTGTAGCTGCTGGCCTACACCACAGCCACAGCAATGCGGGATCCTTAACTCACTGAGTGACGCCAGGGATCCAACCCGCAACCTCATGGTTCCTAGTCGGATTCATTTCTGCTGTGCCATGACGGGAACTCCAGGAAGGCAGTGGGCATTTTTTCAAGTTTGTAACACGTGGCAGCACTAAGTATTCTAAGTATTTCTAATTCTTAGGAAACACTTTTTTTTAGCACCACACCTGCGGCATATGGAAGCTCCCAGGCTAGGGGTCGAATCGGAGCTACAGCTGCTGGCCACAGCCACGCCAGGTCTGAGTCACGTCTGAGACCTATACCATAGCTCACGGCAATACCAGATCCTTAAGCCACTGATCGAGGCCAGGGATGGAACCTGCATCCTCATGGATCTGAGCCGGGTTCGTTAACCGCTGAACCACGAAGGGAACTTCTGGAAACACCATTGATAACAGAACGTCTCTTCAGCCTGAAAGGGCAGTTTTCTAAGTCACAGGTGAGTTCACCCCGGGGGCCAACAATGAACATGTCTTCTCAAGAGCCAGAGTTACTATCAGGAAGTAGCTTAGGGCCTCGGGAAGCCTTATTCAAGGTGCTTTACAGGATTACAAATTCTATCAGTTATCCAGTAATGGAAAGTCCAGCTCTTGCTCCCTTTACTTGCTGCCAAAGGAACTCAAAGTTCAGAGTTTGACGTAATGAACTTCCTAATTGTTACTAGCAGTTCTGGCACCTTGGAGCCTTTCTGGAAGGAAGGAGGGCAGGCTGGAGGAAAGAAGGGATGGGTGGATAGATGGATGGAAGGAAAGAAGTTACTTAGGAAGAAATGCAGTGTGTCCTGGACACGAAGGATCCTGCCAGGACCTACAGAAAGTGAGAAGGGTGCTCAGAACCATCGTTTCGGTACGGTTCAGTTCGGCCAGGGATCGAACCTCCATCCCCGTGGATACTAGTCAGCTTCACTTCCACTGAGCCACGACAGGAGCTCCTGCAGTCAGGTTCTTAACCCACTGCTCCACAGCAGGAACTCCTTTTCCTCTCTTTTCAGCCCTCAGTGCCCGCTTTCTGTATCCTTCAGCATGGTGAGATAGAAAGCCTTTCTTTGTGTATTCTCATGTTAATGGAATCATCAGTCCCCAAAGCCAGACTCCTTTAAAAAATACTCACCCTGAACTCAAAGCCAAGGTTATGTATAAACAATAAGTGAGACTAAAACTGAAAATGATCTTCCAGCACAGTATAACTGGTGATTTAAAAAAAAAAAGGAAGCCGTTGTTAACCACACACACTGGAGTCTTTGTTTTGCTCCCTTCCCAGAGAATAACCCACCCTGCTTCTGTCCTGGTGCATCCCTTTGACATCACAGGTATTTCAAGGGTTGGGGCTGAGGGAAGAGATCCTATCCTACATATTTCAGACTTGCCTTGGGGCTTTTTATCACCTGCTCCGAGAAAAAAATAAATTTGGAAAGTAAATATAGCCAAGTGTGACAGCAGGTTTTTCTGCCCAATTTCTCAGTGTAAAAATCACTCGGACCTGCTGACTGAGCCTGCTGACGCTGAAAGGGCCACAGCGTGGCCTTCCTTAAGGAGCAGCCACATCTGCCCAGAGGCTTGTCACTCAGCCACTTTATTGGTATGCTTAATTACTGACAAACCAGAGGATCTAGTTGCTTTTTTTTTTTTTTTTGCAAGCAAGCAAAATCTTTATTAAAGAAAAGCAAATAGCTCCCAGGGCTGCTGGGAGGAGGGAGAAGACGCCCCTTCATTATCGTTCTATAGGGATTTTTATCTCTTAAAGGTGGGGAGGGGCACCAACGTGGGGTCCAGAAAGATGTGACTTTTTCCCGTTGGCCTTGCTCAATTACCTATATCAGTTTTTGTCCAATAGGGGTTTAAGTCAGAGGATCTAGTTTTTAAACGTTACTGTGCACTTGTAGATTGAAGGAATGCAAGGAACATTATACCCTCCTTTTCAAATTCATTAAAAAATTATTACCATGTCTTTTAAGATTTTTTGAGAATGGTTGCAGTAGTGATTCTTCCTTGCTGGAAATCGGGCATTTTTAAATTGACATATTCCTTTGAGTGGAAAAAAAAAGCTTCAAACTTAATGATTTTTTTTTTTTCATTTTAGGGTGGCACCTGCAGCATATGGAGATTCCGAGGCTAGGGGTTGAATGGGAGTTGCAGCTGCTGCCCTACACCGCAGCCACAGAAATGCCATAGCTCACAGCAACGCTGGATCCTTAACCCTCTGGGCAAGGCCAGGGATCAAACCCGCATCCTTACGGACATTATGTTGGATTCTTAACACACTAAGCCACAATGGGAACTCCCTTAATGACCTTGTTTTCCACTCCCACCTCTACTTAAAAAGTCAGAGAAAAAAATAGTAAAAACACTTTAATTTGTAAACGTCATTCATTTTAAAAAGCTTATTTAGGAGTTCCTGTCATGGCACAGTGGTTAATGAATCCGACTAGGAATCATGAGGTTGCTCTTGGAACCTCATGCTCTTGGAAGAGTTTAATGACACAGACACCCTGTCGTAGGTTGGCAAAAGTTACTATTCCCATGTGGCTGGTACTGAGGTCAGGGCTTCCCCAAGTGAGCTTTCTTTCTTTTCTTTTTTCTTTTTTAAGTATAGTTAATTTACAATGTTGTGTTAGTTTCTAGTGTACAGCAAAGTGGTTTAGTTATATATATATATTCTTGTTCATATTCCTTTGCCTTATGGTTTATTACAAAATATTGAATATAGTTCCCTGTGCTATACAGTGGGTGGGACCTTGTTGTTTATTTGTTTTATACAGAGTAGTGTGTATGTGCCAATCCCAAACTCCTACTTTATCTCTCCCTCCCCTTTCCCCTTTGGTAACATAAGCTTGTTTTGTATGCCTGTGAGTCTGTCTCTGGTTTGTAAATAGCTTCAGCTGTATCATAATTTAGATTCCACATATAAGTGCTACAATATATTTATCTGATTTATTTCATTTCATGCGATAACTTCTAGGTCCATCCATGTTGTTGCAAATGACATTATTTCATTTTTATGGCTAATATTCCATTATGTACATGTATACATATGTACATATACCACATTTTAATTTTTTTTTTTTTGCTTTTTAGGGCCACACAGGCAGCATATGGAAGTTCCCAGGCTAGGGGTCAAATTAGAGTTACAGCTGCCGGCCTGCAACACAGCCACCGCAACGCAGGATCTGAGCCAAATCTGTGACCTAGACCACAGCTCATGGCAAGGCCAGGTGGTTGACCCACTGATCGAGGCCAGGGACTGAACCTGCCTCTTCGTGGATACTAGTCAGATTCATTTTCTGACAGTACAGGGAACTCCTGTACTACATAATCCATTCATCTGTTGATGGATAGTTAGGTTGCTTCCCTGTCTTGGTTATTGTAAATAGTGCTTCTATGAACACTAGGGTGCATGGATCTGGATTATGCCCAGGAGTGGGATTATTGGATCAAATGGCAACTCTATTTTTAGTTTTTTAAGGAACCTCCATACTGTTTTCCATAGTGACTGCACCAATTTACATTCCTGCCAACAGTGTAAGACGCCTCCTTTTCCCAAGAGAGTTTTGTGCATTTCCCAGATACATGAGACTGCACTTGATACTTTCCAGACCTGATCCATTATCATGAATCCATCTCGGCTCACTTCAGGCACCTGGTACAAACCTTTGTGGTGCTAACCTAGACGAAAACTCCCTAGTCCTCTGTTTTGTCTTCTCCTCTCCTATGGCGGCCTTTCCATCACTTCTCTGTGTGAGTGCCACCATCTTTCCTGCCATCCTTTGCTTTTGCCATTTAAGTAGCAATGGCTATGAGCCTCTACTGTCCATTATTTTAGTTCTAATATTTTTTTCCCCATGCAAGACAGTTATCAGGCCAATGCTTGAAATGTCCTTACCAGAGTTCCAGATTTTGTATTTATTGTGTATGAGCTGTTGGTGCTTTGGGCGTCCAGTTTTGGACTCCCTGACAAGCGGATGCCATCCTTAAACCACGTGTATTCGGGAGCTGGATTGCCTTCTTTGTCTTGACATTGCAGCTCTACCGTAGTGCCACTCAGAGCAGAACTGGGCACTTCACATGATGGAACTGCTGGAGCCACTGAAGGATGGAAGTCAAATGGTACCGGTTATTTACAAGCGAAACAAGGATTTTATTTATTTATTTTTATTTTATTTATTTTTTTACGTTGTCTTTTTAGGGTCACACCAGCGGCATATGGAAGTTCCCAGGCTAGGGGTCGAATCAGAGCTGTAGTTGCCGGCCTTCACCACAGCCACAGCAACGCGGGATCCGAGCCGCACCTGTGACCTACACTACAGCTCATGGCAACACTGGATCCTTAACCCACTGAGCGAGGCCAGGGATCGAACCTGCATCCTCATGGGTGCTAGTCAGATTCGTTTCCACCGAGCCGCGACAGGGACTCTGTACAAGAGAAACAAGGATTCTAACAGCCAAGTAAAGACGGATCTATTGGGCACCTGTGATAGAGACTGGCTACTTGTTTGGGAGATCCACTTCCGTCCTTGGCAGCCACACAGCTAGACCACATTTTCCAATCCCCTTGTAGCCAGATGGGGTCAGTCATGAATTCTGGCTAATGGAATAAGGGGAAAGTGACATATGCTATTCCCAGGCCTAATCCTTAAAAGCTTCCTGCAGGATTCTCCATTCATTCAGTCACTCCCCGTCCCCTTCCTTTACCAGGCAGGTGTCGATATCCATGTCACCTCAGAGAACTGGGTATTAAAGACGTCAGACTTATATTAGCTTGGGTCCCAACCGATTTCATAAAGTAGAGACATGTACTTCCACCACTACTATCTCTGTCCTCAACCATTTAGACTTTACTTACATGAGAAAGAAACTTCTATTATGTATGAGCCACTCACTGAGAGTTCAGGACTTAACCTGTTCTAATAGAACTACGTTGGCTACTATAACAGCTATTCTCCTTTAGATAAACAATCTCCACTTTTTTCCTAACTGAAATTTTCTTTTGGCCGCACCTGTGGTGTGTGGAAGTTCCCAGGCCAGGGACTGAACCTGAGCCACAGCAGTGGCCCAAACTGCTGCAGTGACAACCACAGGCCCTCAACCCCCTGTGCCACAAGGGAACTCCCCCTCGCCAATGGTATAAATATATTATTACCAACTACATTCAAAAGTCAGACCCGAGTACATTTTCAGGGACAGTACTCAAACTAAGGTCCCATTCAGGCCAACATAAAGAATACCTGATTTACGGTTATTCTGGTCCCAGGGATTCATAAAACAAATCAGACGTTAGTCCAATCCAGGGAAACCCAGACTGTCTGTGGTAGTCTCCCAGGGTCCCTGCCCCTGGTGTATACACACTTTCTATCAAACACCAATCTAGGTACAACTCCGAAGGGATTTTAGAGCAGTAATTAAGGTCCCAAATCTATTATCTTTATAGACATAGATGGGTCTGATCTCATCGCATGACCTTATTCAAAGTAGTTTTTCTCAGGCTAGTCACAGAAGAGAAAATCAAAGCTGTGAAACCAAAGAAGGATTCAACATGCTTTTGGTGGACTGCAGACGGAGAAGGAAGCATGGCAAAGAACATGGTGGTTCTACGATGTGACCCCCAGATGACGGAAGGCACGGATTGGGGACGAGTTCTACAACCACATAGAACCAAAATCTGCCAACCACAAGAATGAGCTTGGCAGCAGGTTTTTTTCCCCAGAGCCTCCAATCAAGAATTCAGCCCAGCTGACTCCTTGAGCTCAGCCTTGCAACACCTTGGGTAGAGAACCCAGCTGTGCTGGGCTGGACTTTTAATCTACAGAACCGTGAGCTAATAAATGGGTGGTGTTTTAAGCTGCTGAGTTTGCCATCAGTTGCTCTGTAGCAGTAGAAGACTAAAAGTACATCACTAGAATTTTAGAAAGAGCTGAGATTACATAGAAAAAGGAAGGAGAGTTGTTTTATTCTCTTTGACTGGTAGTTTCCAGTAACACTGATGGAGAAGAAAAGATGTTCTCCCACCAATTGTCATCATGGGCAGTTACTACCTATTAGGGAGTCTTAGAGTTACTAACTGTACTGGTTTGGGAGTTAACTCCATCAGGTTCCAAATCCTGCTCCAGATACTTACTAGCTATGCAGGCTGGGGAAATTCACTTAGTATCTATCTCCCATCAGGAAAAAACAAACTGTCATCAGTGAAGATTAAGTAAAATTACATACGTGAGAGAGCCTAACACATACTAGCTGCACAATAAATGCTTATTTCCTTTCTTTACCAAAAAAAAAAAAACTTCTAGATTCCCCCCAGCCGACTTTTTTTGTTTTATTAGCTTTTCTATTATCTCCCCTGAGACTTTTATATGGGAAGAGAATGACTATATGTGCTGCAAAGTGATTGAAAAATAAACTCTTGAGGAAATGCTTCTACAAACAGTGTAGAACCATTAAGATTTGCCTCAATTTTATTTAATTAATTAATTAATTTTCTTTTTAGGGCCGCACCCACGGCTTATGGAGGTTCCCAGGCTAGGGGTCTAATCGGAGCTGTAGCCACTGGCCTACGCCACAGCCACAGCAATGCAGAATCTGAGCCGCGTCTGCAGCCTACACCACAGCTCACAGCAAGGCCGGATCCTTAACCCACTGAGCGAGGCCGGGGATTGAACCAGAAACCTCATGGTTCCTAGTTGGATTCGTTTCCACTGTACCACAACGGGAACTCCAAGATTTGTCTCAATTTTACATGAAAAGAGATCTTGTCATATTGAATTAGTAAGAGTAAAATGTCAGGAGGCGAAGAGGAGAAATGGTCAAGATTTTTGCAGGAAAGGTGGTGATGGTGTCCACTTTTATAACTTTACTGACTGGGGCCCCCACCAGGGCTGGGCGGTGGGGGTGGGGGTGGGGAGGTCAGTTACACACACGCACAAGCACCTCACCTAGTACTTCTAGGATGACCGTATCCTCTGCCAGGTTTTGACCTTGTTCGGATGGGGCACTAATTTCACAACGATACTTCCCGGCGTCGTTTCTTGTAACATTTTTGATCCGTATGCTGAAATCTATCAGCTCAGCTCGATCTTTAAAAGCGCCTTTTAGAAAAAGAAGACAATGGTGTTAACAGTGGTACAGGAACTTTCTAGAAACTACCTGCCTCTAGTCACTTCATTCAATAACTACTGCATTTATTTTCCTATTAATAAACTTAATTGAAAAACCTAAAAAAATTATATATGGGCCCTGCTATTTCCAATTCCTTTCTTTTTTCTTTAGAATGTCACACTGTTCACAAAAGAACCTTCAGTTCTGTATTCCCATATTTTATTTTATTTTTTTATTCTATTTTATATTCGCCTTTTGTCTTTTTAGGGTTGCACCCGTGGCATATGGAAGTTCCCAGGCGAGGTGTCCAATCGGAGCTGTAGCCGCTGGCCTACACCACAGCCGCAGCAATGCCAAATCTGAGCTGAGTCTGCGACCTACACCACAGCTCATGGCGATGCCAGATTCTTAACCCACTGAGCGAAGCCAGGGATCGAACCCACATCTTCATGGATACTAGTCGGGTTTGTTAACTCCTGAGCTATTATGGGAACACCTATTTTTATTTTTTTTTAGGGCTGCACCTGTGGCATGTGGACATTCCCAGGCCAGGGCCTGAATCAGAGCTGCAGCTGAGGCATACGCCAAAGCCACAGCAACACCAGATCTGAGCCACATCTGCAAACTACGCCAGAGCTGGCAGCAACACCGGATCCTTATCCCACTGAGAGGGGCCAGGGATTGAACCTGCGACCTCATGGATACTAGTCGGGTTCTTAACCCACTGAGCCACAATGGGAATTCCCCCATATTTTATTTTAAATAACTCAACCCTCATTCCTTACTCATCTCCTTTCTAGCATGCTTATTAAAATACATCTTCTGAGGATACCAGAGAGTATCTTTAATTAGCTGGAAGAGTAACTTTATGTGTGGTGGGTTACATGATACTGTCATGAAAGAGAAGGTGAGGGGGTATTTCATAACATACTTTTGGTTAATTTTTGATAGTAATAATGTGTACGTAATTAAAATAGTGTTCTGTTTCATGTTCAGGTGTCAGACTGGCAATTACAGAAAATTTGAGTAAAGACAGCCTCTGCTCTTAGACCTCTGCTGTCTGTAGTCTTATTTTGACAGATAAGAACCAAAAGGATATATTTTTTAAAGTTTTATTGTCTTTTTTTTTTTTTTTAGGGCTGCATATGTGGCGTGTGGAAGTTCCCAGGCCAGGGGTCAAATAAGAGCTGCAGTCTCCGGCCTACACCACAGACATAGCAACACCGGATCCGAGCTGTGTCTGTGACCTACACCACAGGTCACAGCAACACTAGACCCTTAACCCACTGGGAGAGGCCAGGGATTGAACCCACGTCCTCATAGATGCTAGTCGGGTTAGTTAGCCATTGAACCACTATGAGAACTCCAAGTTTTATCGAAGTATAGTTTATTTGCAAGGTTGTGATAATTTCTGCTGTAAAACAGAGTGATTTAGTTATACATGTACACACGTCCATTCTCTTTCAGATTCTTTTCCCACATGGATTATCACAGAATATTGGGTAGCATCCTCCAGGCTCTATCCAGAGGGATATTTTAAATTCTCATTGCACTTTAAACATTTGCCCATTTGATTAATTCTTAAAGATTAAAGTAATACATAGTATTTTAAAATAATAGCATGTTTATTATACTTGTTAAGTTTTACTTACCACATTAAAATACAGTGGAAAATTTCAAGCATACAGACAATGAAAAAGTCTCAGCAACTGAACCATCACCCAATTATAATAGTAATCAATGCACAGCTTATCTTCACCTGTTCCTCTAACCACTGGATTATTTTGAACCAAATCCCAGACATCATTGAGTTTCATCCATCATCATCACTTTCAGTGAAAAGCTCACTATATATTCAACAGGAGGAACAGGGAGTAGAAAGCAATGTATGACAAATAAAAAATTTAAAAAAGAAGGGTCTGTATAAAGACAGTTGAATTTACTCTCCCCTAAGTCCTAAAAACTCCCTGAGCTTCTCAGCGATGGGTTAGTTTCTTGATGGTGATACGGAAGTGGGGTATTTACTACCACTGAGTGGTGACCCTCCATCCCAACCGCATCATCTTTTGTTCCTTCCTCTCAAGAGTTCAATCTCCTAGACCAGCAGGAACAACTGCATCTTCCATCCTCTAGGATGGAGATGAGAAATGAGGAGTCTGTGGAGTTCACCCACTTCTGTTCTCTATTTCTGTGTTTGTTGTGTTCCAGGTCTTGATCCCTGCTGGTTTCAGCTCATGCTTACAGAAACACACTTTCGGTCATCAGCCATGTCCTGCTTTCTTTGGTTAATTAAAGGATCGGGGTAGTTGGCACACACTTGCCCTCCCCTAATTAAGTCCCAGCATCTTACCTTGAAGAGCTTGTTGATAGTAGACGAAGGAGATACCCCGCCCCAGTTTCTTCCATTCTAATCTGGAGGAAACGGTCTTCTTTGGGTATTTACAGGCTAAAATAACCTCTAGGAACAACAACAACAACAAAAAACTGGTTTTCTAATTGTCCTTCTGAAATTATACTTTATTAATAGATTTTTTTAACACCCTTCAATTATTCATTCATTCATTCACTCATTCATTCATTCATTCAATTATTTACTCATAAATTATCTCAACAGGTATCATGTTGGCTTAATTCGAAGATGAACTGAATGAATCACGTTTCTTGGAATTCCCATGGTGGCTCAGCCAGTTAAGAACTCGACATAGTGTCCGTGAAGATACAGGTTGGATCCCTGGCCTAGCTCAGTGGGTTAAGAATCCAGTCTTGCCTCAGGCTTTGGCAGCTTGGATCTGGTGTTGCTGTGGCTGTGGTGTAGACTGGCAGCTGCAGCTCCAATTAGGGGCATCTCAGTTCCCAGAAGGGGAACGGAACCTGGGCAATGGTGGTGAAAGCACAGAGTCCTAACCACTAGACCACAACAGAACTCCCATCTTTTTTTACTGCCCCTAGTTCTTGAGCCTTAGTTGCCACTTATAAAATAAAATAGAATGTCATAGAGTTGTCGTGAGTCATCATATACATTAATACATTCAAAGCCCAGGCAAGTAAGTCCTTTACAATGGCAGCTATGATTATCTTTTTCTTCCTCTTCTCAGTCTTCAAGGAGTTCAGAGTCTGGGAGAAGAGGCAAATAAGGTAATGTCATTTCAGCCCAACATGATGAGTGCCAGGATGGAGGGAAGCAGTGGGTGGCTCACATCGAGTGACTAAGAAAGTCATTTAGTCCAGCCCACGCCACACTACGGAACCCTGAATATTCCCTCAACACGCTACATTCTCACTTGGTTCCCTACTTTGATGACCTTCTCTGCAAATATGTTTATAGAGATGCTTTATGATCTTCTAATAGATCACTGACTCCGACCCCTCACCTCCATCCAGAAAAATTATTGAAAGAATTAATCTTGGCGTCAAGTCTAACTGCCTTAGTGGAGCTCACCAGGGTCACTTTCCCATAAGGAATTTACTGCACTTACATGAATTCCTGGAATCACCCAATGAACCCCCTCTTATAACTGTCCAAACAAGATGGCTGAGGGAGGAAAACCCCAGGGCCTGCCTGCCAACTGCTTTGATTGCCAAGTGGAAACCTCTAGTTCTAAATATTTTAAAAGTATATTCCAGCTGGGCTCTCCAGAGTGTCAACTTCATAATCCTGAGATTTTTTTCCCCCTCTACAATGTGTGTAGATACACACAAACATCTTTTTACAGACATGTTTACCGTTATGCTACACAGAAATGTGTGCTGAGGGACTTGTCTGAGGAAACACGATTCTGTTCTGTTGATTAAGGAGAGTGGGCGGTGGCCTTCCTGAGTCTTGAGTTTTAGATAGATTTCCTTCCCGTATTTTGTTGAGTTTCCAACAATTAAATACATACCCACACTCATTTTCGGCCCCAGCTCCTAGGTCTTAGGAATAAATTTACACTGAAATAATCACATTGTTTCATATTTTTAAACTGGACACCACACACACACACACACACACACACACACACTCCTTTTGGTGAATTCTTCCTGATGTCTATACTCACTGCTCTAAGGAAAACCTCTGCAGAAATTACACTTAAAATGTCACTAAATGGTTGCTAAAGTGCAGTGACTCCATTCCAGCCTCAGTCTCATTGACCACATAAAACGTGGAGAAATGGTGTATTCAATTTTTCCAAACTCTATAGAGTACTTATTGTGTGTCTAGCATTGTTCTCGAGTTAGAACATTGAGCAAAACAAAGATCCCCGTCCTTTGGGATCTTACAGTTTTCAGCCTCACAAGAAATACCACAAAGTGAATTATATAGTAAAGGTCATGAGTACTTTGGAAAGAAAGTGGAGTAGATCAGAGGACAGGAAGTTGGAGAAGGCTAAGGGGTGGGGGTGCAAATTTCAAAAAATAGAGTAGTCCGGGTTCACCTCATTTGACCAAAAACTTAAGAGGGAATTCAAAGTTCTTAGAATTCAAAATCAAATTCACTTTTGTCTCGTGGTTCTTTGAGAGTGTTCCAAGCAGGGGAACACCTT